>OZ029921.1:14239305-14687422 GCA_964023275.1 Norana najaformis
CCTGTTGGTGCTGACCTTCTCCTCTTGAACTGCGCCTTTAAGACCTTTCCCTTCATAAATGTTGTGAACGTAATATTGCAATGCTTACTCAGCAAGTTTTAAGCAAGCGTTTGTATATAAAATTTCAATGATTAGGTTACTGATTTGTTTGTGCACGCGTAGATTACGTGCTGAATGGCACGAATCGAACGCTTGGTGGAGGTGGTGTGATTGGATGGCAATGATTCTGGTCTAGATTCTGGTTTATCATGAGGGCTGCACAGTGCATGAAGGCTGGTCTAAACCATTTTGTACTGGTCTGCTGTCTTGGCGGAAAAATCCTGTATAAGCGGACGCTAATGCATTGTTACTGGAGAGAGAGCTAAGATTTGTAGCAGAGGTCTCTCGTGTGCTAAGTTGAAAGTTCGAGCTACAGATTTCGCTGATAGATTCGTGCATTTACAAACTCTGATGCTTCAAGTGCTGTTGGGATTGAACTTTTCGTTTATAATTTCGAAAACCAAAGACTGCGTGTCTTTACTCGAGTTTACGCTACGCTACAAATCGGGTAAGTCGACGGTTCGAAGTCATCGACAACACGAAGAGATTGTCGACAAATGCTTTACCATATGGCTGTATCGCATGGTATTACCTTATGTTACCTTGCCATTTCGTTTCTTTTGCGCGTCTTTGGGTTTTCGATTTGTAATCTTGTACTTTTGAATGCTTATGTGTATGTATATGTGTGATCTTTATGCGCAGGAGTGTTTCTGCTCTGTTGGATGCCATTCTTCACCATCAACATCATCAACGCCGTCTGCCTAAGGTACGATCTCTTTGTTCGTCGCCAGTTCTGCCACATTCCGCCCTGGCTCTTCTCCTTTCTCGTCTGGCTCGGATACATCAACAGCTTCCTCAACCCAGTCATCTACACGATCTTCAACGCAGAATTCCGACGAGCCTTCAGGAAAATCTTGCATAGGATCTTCTGATTAACAGGACAGACGTCTTGCCATGCCCGTTGTACGCGACGCATGCCTAAACACGGTGCCATCACGGTTGAGTGACGATCTATCGGAACACTTTAAAATACCAACGTGGTTCAAAAGCAATAGTATCAGTCTATTTATAAAATTCATACAGCGCTCGCAGGACAGAAATACCGTGGGTTAGTAGGCTAATGGTTATATTTAGCCTAAGCTAATAATTTATGTGGATGGGTTGTTATTCAGATGTGGTTTGGTGACAAAGTTAGAAATTCACTCAAAAAATTTACCCCATAAAAACTATGAATCGAGTCTTGCGTGCCACCTTCTGAAGCTTCTGCGAAGGTGATGAGGCATCAACTCACCAAACCCCCCCCCCCGTTTTTTGTCTTTGAAACTCAGTTAATTTTGGTAGCATGCTGCAACAGGATTTGCAACTGTGTGGCCTGTCCCACCTGCAAAAAGTACGTCTAGGTTACTGGACTAACGTTGGTTCCAGGACAGATGACACGGGATAAAATTTAGGACTTGAACAACTGATATTAAATGTCATCGGATATCAAAATGTTCGACTGGGAACAAATGTTACGAGGATAAAATGTCGCCGGACCAGTTTGGACAAAATGGTTTATAACTTTGTATAGCAATAAATATTAGCCTACATTTAGAATAATTTATGTCTACACTGTAGGCTATATATATGAGATATCAATAGCATAGGTCTAAAATCAAAACAGTTACATGTTATGTATAATTTCGTTGACATTCAATAGGTCCTTTTGGCAAATAGGTAACAGGATAGAGCAGCTAGACTGCGCTAATTATATTTGCTCATGCTTAAAGTCGCCATGTCGTGAAACCGATGTTCTGCTATGTTAAGCGATGTTAATTTTAAATAAAAATACTCAGTTTCTATTGCATACTTCATATAGGACTATAATTATGTGTATAGGCCTACTACATGTATTCCCGCATAAACATGAAGAGGAGCGGCGGCGACTTAAGCTTAATATGCATAAGATTGTCGTTTATTGCGCAATATTGGTCCTTATTTGCAACATAAAACGTCGACGGCGAGTTCAAGGGACTCGACATTTATGAAAGAGCGACCATAAATAACTAGGCTACCAACTCCACACTAAAAGGCACTGCGCAGAATACGAAGGACGCAGCTATGGTTATTTATTGCATTCACTATCTTCCTATAATCGGACGAACGGACGGTTGCTTTATGGCGCGCTGTGCACCATATAAATGACCCCAGTAAACCTAGCGGCAGAAACAGTTTCGTTTCCGTTTCCATGTTTCGACTTCCTGCTGTCATCCAGAGAAATGGCAATGAATTAGGCCTGATTGTAACTTTAGTTTCTAATGCGGGGCAGTTATGCGAATTATCATAAATTCATCGGAGGATGATCAATAAACACCACAACTTGCAAAGACAAAAAACATGATAACATAAACAATTTTGGATGAAACGTGTTTCTTGCGATTTTGTCACGTAGGCCTACGTATAATGCGATACAATAAGCGTTTTTCTAAAAATGTAGAAATATTACACAAAAACGTGAAAGTTGCAAGTCCAAAAACACGCAGACAAATCGGAATCTCAGAAACATATTGACGAAGGTCGGAACATCAGAAATACGAAGATGAAGAGCAGTCCCTTAAACTAGGTCCGATGGGCAGCGATGAGGTTGAAGTATTAGCGACTTCATTTTGCTTAGCTTCGGCGTATGAAGGCAGGTGGCCAGTACTCCTCTGCCGCTTTATCATTCCATTGACAAAGTACAGTGATTGTCAGTGGCGGCTGCACGATTGCTTGCGTGGAGGGGCGACAGCATCTCCAGAAGGACGCCACAGTCCAGCAGTCCACCATGCACGTGTCTAGTCTGAAGGGCGCCGACATAGGCCTAACCAAGATGGCAGAGGGGACGCTATCCGTCTCCCCCACCCTTATGGCTAACTCGGCCACTGGTGATTGTACTCTTTATAGGTGAGTTGAGTGCGGCTGTAAGTGGAGCAGAAATCTGGAAAAAGAATTATGCCCTGGCGGGAATTTGAATCCGCGACTTTTGATTGACAGTTAAGCCTACCTTGCCATCCATATTAGTATGCTGTCGCTGGGGCACCAGATAATACGCAGTGTCAACACGCCCACAAGCGCCATGGCGCAATGCTCATACACATCAGGCTGACGTGCGACCGCTAGACAACCCTGGCTAAATGCTCCTTCTGTACAAGAAGGCTATCAGACTGTAAGACCCTCGCATCAGAGGCACTCACTCGCGGCAGCAGAAGAATAGTTCAACGATATCTCAGCCGAGATGGCGAACTGAAGATCCGATCGGGCGGCAGCTCAGTGCCATCTGGCACAAGCTGTAGCTCCTCGCGCATGAAGCCGTGAGAAGGGCCCGTCAACGACGTAGGCCTAACACCAGCAGGAGGGCTGGCCTGTCTGCCGAACCACGTGAGAAATTAGATGAATAATAATATTATTTCTGCATTTAATAAGCGCCACTATCTGACTAAGCATCAGTCGATGGCGCCAAGCAATTGCGAGTGAAGGACTTGCTCAAGGTCCCTTCAAAGTAACCATCTGGGGAGGTGACCACACAGGGTGTCGCGCGCCGCAGTTCGCTCCCAGCTTGCCAGGGGATACAGATAGAAGTTCAGAACATTATGCCAAAGGACAGGCGCGTCGAGGCCTACAAGGTCTACAACACGCTCGACAGACGGACCGGGTAAAAAGGGCGTATGTGCCATCCTCGGGGTTTTGATCGTTTCGGCTGGTTCCTTCCCCACAGTCAGACACGTCTTTCAGCGCGGCCACAACCTCAGGCAGCTGACGTACCCACTCGGACGGCGGACCCTCTGAAGATCCCCGAGCGGCAAGCAGCAACTCCTCGGGATATTGATTTCCGAACAGGTGCTCAGTGAGCGGTTGAATCGCTCGAAGGTGCTCTGTTGGCGGCGGTTACCGGGCTGGCCGGGCCGAACTTAACCCAGGTGCTGCTGCAACTCATCCACGTCCCGAGGCACTCATCTTCAAGTCCTTCAACGCGCGCAGCACCGTCTGAAAAGGGCCTTCATTTTCGAACTGAAAGAGTTGAACCATTTAGATGTGCTCGGCGTCTGTAAGACTGATCTCTGCTTAAGATCCCAGTGCCACCAAGTTCGACATGGCTCCGCCAGGGTACAGGGTACCAGTCACATCCACTGTTCAGCCCCCAGACAAACGGGCTGAAACTGTAATCGTAATTCCGAGATTGCTACAGCGCCCAACGAAAGCCGCGCCCCGGGACCAGCTTATTCACAGGCGCTCAGTCAAAACAAAATTGATAGGCAAAAGGGTTTGGTTCCAGGTCAAGATCCAAAAGTCAGACGGAAAGACAGAGTGGCAGCTACGGGGTGGTGTTTGGGGTTGGAGAGGAGAGAGAGAAAGATAAGAAGAAGAAGGGGTGTCAGGGTACGATCTGTGAGAGGAATGTTTTGAGTTTTGAGTGAAAGGCCGAAGCAGAAATTGCAACAGTGGCCTGGCGATTATCCAACGCAAGATGCTCCACATCAGAACTCATTCGCTTCAGAAGACGATGAAGACAAACAGTTCCCACTTCATGCTGTTGAGTTATCACCTATAAGTAAAGCACTTCTAGTTCCTCTTCAGTAACATCTACCAATGGCCAAATGATCAAACCTTAATGACTTCTACTATGAATTTAGCAACCTTCTTGCAGCAATTACTACTGTGATTGGCAGCGATCGCCTCATTATCTGCGGAGATTTTAACTGCCCTCAGCACAGCTCGCAGCTCGTCCGGCACCTGTGAATGTACTTGATGTCTTCAGTTTGAAACAGATCATGTCAGGTCCAACATGCACTGGAGTGATAGGTGATATAATATTATTATTATTATGCATTTACAATGCGTATAAGGTCAGTAAATCTGACTTGAGGCACACACCAACTGTGAGTGAAGGACTTGCTCAAGGTCCCTATGCAGTAACTGTTTCAGGGGAGGCTCAAACTTATATTCTCTGCATTACAAGCCAAGCGCTCTAACCACTCGATATCGTGCACCAGGTAAAAATGTCTGAACAGCAATAGTGCAACAACGTACTCAGCTGATGCAGTAGAATGAAGATGAAGTGACTAGAAAACTAACTTGTCAACTGACTATAATGAACAATCCCCTAAACCAATAAACGTTATTGTATGGATTTATTTATGCATATACGTATGCATGTATACCTCAAGACACTTAATATAGAGCCCTTTAAGTACCTCTCAAAAGTGCTGCAGTTTGATACACTTTCACAGAACTCATTGAAAGTGTAGCCTGAGGACGAAGGATCTCTTGACAGCGCACAAAGATGATAATGGCATCCAACCCCATAGGTGACCCGACAAAAGCGCTCAGGACAAATGCGCGCCGACCAAAGCGCGCAGACAAAAGCGCGTGCCGTCACTTTCGCGCAAGACAAATGAGCGCCGACATAAGCGCGCATACAAGAAGACACAGAGCCGTACGAAGAAATGACTATTTAATTTAGAAGACAAAAAAACGTAAGTTTGATGTTATATACTGTGAAACAGCAAATAAGGTAATTTTTTTAAAGTGTTCTTTTGTTATTTGAATTTTGTTATGTTTCCATTTAGTCAAATTGTTACATTATTCGCGATTCCAACTATAAGTTTCTTTCTACTATTATTTTAACATCAAAGTGGCAGCAACTATTACGTTCGCATCATATTATTGTGTATTATACATTTCCATACAGTATATAAAGTTGCCGTCTTTATTCTAATCAGTCGAAGTGTTAAACCTTTGAAGTTAGTCAATCAAAGGGTTAATAATAGACGATGCTGCGCGCTTTCGACGGCGCTCATTTGACGGGGTTTATTCTACAGCGCTCAATTGACGGCGATCATTTGTCGGCGCTCATTTGTCGTGCGCGCTAATGACGGGGTACCAACCCCCCAATAACCTCATGCATGTTCAATGACTATGTCACACAAACGCATATTGATTGAACAGATGGAAAACCACAAAAGATGAAGTAAAATACAGAAGAAGTATAATAAAAAAAACAATCAATATCTGAAGCAATGGACGTTTATTAAAAACTGCATACATCAGCAAATAATCAAGTTCATTTCGCTACACTTTTCTCTATTGATACGAAGTCACCAACAACAAGCATAAAGTGGTGCTAGGCAAATACATGCATTGTAGACTTGTCTAGGTTCTTACAACATCTCAGGGAAGGTTTGATTCTGCACAACCCAAGAACTCAAGCTCTTAGCCAAAATGTAATCATAAAGCAACATGACGCAGGTGCAAATCATTAAGACTACATTGAAACCCTGTTCAACTAGAACTTAAGGAAGTAATGAAGCTTGAAAAAATTAACAAAATTTACTAGTTTCTGATTAGGCACAATAAATTTCAAGTCACAATCTCATAATATGATTGCAGTGTAACGTAATTACAATCATATTATGAGATTGTGACTTGAAATTTATTGTGCCTAATCAGAAACCAGTAAATTTTTAATTTTTTCAAGCTTTATTGCTTCCTTAAGTTCTATTTGAACAGGGTTTCAATGTCCTCTTATTGATTTGCACCAGCGTCATGTTGCTTTATGATTACATGATTACTAAGAGTTGTTGCTAGAAATCTTCATATCTTTAGTTTCCAAATAAGTCTGAAGCTAAAGTATTAGACACGTTTACACCTTTGAGCAATGTAATTTCTTTAATTAAAGTTGTAATGATAAATTATACTCTTGACGCTACCAAGTTACAGATTCGATGGAAAGAGTTTACAATATTTCACAGTTAAATTTGTCTTTTGATCTTGCCAAAACTTCTTGCATTCAAACAGTCTAATAGAACAGATGTTATGGTTTCTAAATACGTATAATTTTAAATTTATATAGCACCACAATCTTAAGGCAAAACATCAATGGCAGGAAACATGGCAAGCAATTCATAGTTAAGAACTTGCTGGAGGTGCTACAAAGTGAAATCTCAGTTCATTTGTTGTCACTCGTATTAGCTCTTGCTGAATCCTGCTCTGTACAAAAGACAGCCTCTCAAACCTTTTGAAAAAAATTCAGAACACTTAAATTACTCTAAAAATATTTAGGAATCAAAGAAATCTTAAAGAAGACAAATTTAAACAGGAAAATTAAAGAAAATGCAAAACAACTTCAAATTACATGTCAGAAAGAGCGGTGGAAGTTTCAACCACATATTACAAGAAAACCTAGCGTCTTAATTCATCAAAGCAACTTTATTTAATGTCAAACAGTCCAAATAGATTTTAGCTTTCTTACGGAAAGACATTCACCAGCTATCAACTAATAAAAAGCAATAAAACTGAAAGACCTATGCAAGAATTTACTGATATATAGTTGCAAATAAGTACGTATTGTGTATGCTCAGGTAAAGGCAGAGCAATGCTCCACAAGAAATTGCAACAGAAACTGAAAAATACAATACAATGATAAATCAGCAAAGTAGAATATATTAAAATGTTTAACTAATACATAAAGCAACCAAAAGAATTATACATATTACATGATGTAGAGTATCTGTTCTAACACAGAACAGATATTAACATATGCACATATGTATTCAGCTATTTGTATAGCACTATATTATTTATGCATTTATTAAGCGCCAATATCTAACGACTAATGAATCAATCGAAGGTTCAGAGGATGGTCCAGAGCAGTTGTGAGCAAAGGACTTGCTTATTATCCTTACACAGTAACAGCCTTAGAGGAGGCTCGAACCTGTACTCTGCATTACAAGCCAAGCACTCTAACCAATTGGCTATTAAAATATACATGTACCTAACTTACAATGTGAATTTTACAAATTTCAAAAATACGTGTTGCTGTTATCATGAAGAAGATGATAACGCAATAACACATCTAACATCAGTGGTCCCAATTATTCAAATGTGCAGCACCAGTCATGAGCAACTTCTGCAGAATCTGTGCAGACAGATACAGGCTTTTATTTATACTGACAAAAATTGTGCTTTTGTCAATAAAAGGCAAATAAGTGTTAACCACGATACTCCACAACTATACAAAATAAAACCAAAATAATTAGGTAAAAATTAGCAATCCAAAAGATTTATGCAGTCCACTAAACTCTAAATGGCTCTGCTGAAGCACAGACATCAGTCTTCCTAAAGATACTGAAACATCAAACAACTGCAAACATGCACCGGCATAACAAAAACAAATATGAATTTTTTTCAACACTGAAATTACAGTTCCCAAAAAATTCATATACCAAATTTTACACTCTGCTTTACTATCTATTATTTCAACTACAAAATTCAAGAACAAGTCAACCCATAGTGCTTAATGTCTTCTTTCTCTACAATTCAAAAAAGATAATGTTGAAAATATCTTTGTATAATGCTCAATGCTTGTCACTGATGAAGACATGTCAAACCATTAGTTTAAGTAACACTTTAAAAATAATTTAGTTTGCTTAAATAAATTATCAATAGACACATTTCCAGTGTGCATAGCCACACACTGTAAAATGTAAAACAAATCACAAACCAGTACTTAAGTTTTAAACACAGCCTGAATAAGAATCTGCGTAGCCACATGCACTACCTACAAATAGCTAACTAACAGTTATAGCAGCTAAGGAGTTAAAGCATTTACCTTCCTCTGCCTTAGATCCTAAGGCAGAGTTCAGCTTTAACTTCACAACCAATTTTTGCAAGTTTTAATGGTAAAACTGTTAAAGGTTTCTGCATCCCTTAACCTAGCTCTGAACCTCAACAAATGAACAGAAACTGTAAAGCTGATAATGTAATTTTCGAAATTACTGTAGCATAACTGGTAAATAAGATATGCGTGTTGTAAAGAAAATTCCACCCAAAAACACATAATCCTAGGCCAAAACATCACTTTAAACTTGGTTAGGACAAAATTCTAATAAGTAAACAAATCAGGCTAAATCAGGTTACCCATTTCAATCAATGTAAACAAAACTGTCTTCACATCTGCAATTACCCTGACAAGAGTTGCCACCTCATAACAGAATATGACAACCCATTACCCATCGACAACCCATACAAGCAAAAAGTCAGTACAGTTTTATACCAGGATCAAACCACACAGTAAAGATTTCTTGAAGCAGTACTACATGATCAATGATAAAGCTATCTACAGTCCTTTAATTTCTGGTATATTGGTAATTTCAGTTGAATTCATCAGCAGAACTCTAAAGTAGCAAATTACAACATTTACAAAAGAAAACTCATGATTAAATTTCAGAAGCCAAACTGTGTAAACTAGCGTCTTAATAAGAATCTATGATCAAGTGTCATTGTTGTGACTGGTAATTGTGATCTAATGATCGATCTGCAAATCCTTGAAATCCTTGGCTGTATGAAACAGTGTTGACAGCTCCTCCAGAAAGGTCTCGTAGCGGAAGGCAATTCGAATGTCAGGAACATTTGTTCGTGCCATGTCGTTTCCACAAATTCCTTCCTTTGTGTAATTTGGACCAAGCCAGTATTCCTTAGTCTAAACCAGACAACAGATGCATTAATCACTTCAGAGATTTCTCGGAACATGCATGTGGAAGGAAAGTTACTTCCCAATTTGTATGCTGTTAGATCATGCCAAGACAAATGGTCAGATATAAAATGGTAAATCCTATGTGGGTCTTCCTTTTCTTTTTCGTGTTGTCAGTGTCTTCTGTTATCTTTAATCATTAACACCTTATTACTTGGGCTTATTGCTTGTTTGGATACTTCACATGGTCAGATTGCAGGCAGGGCCACACAAGAACCCCCACTTAAAACTTCGACTTCTGACCCCCTACAGGCTTTAAGAGACCAGTCGAATGGCCCAGGCACATATGGATGGTGGAGGCTGATCTTTACCCACTGAACTTTGGGCTATACAGAGCCTAGAGATGAGCCCAAGATCGGATTGGTTAGCAGAGTTGAATCTAATTAGAAACAGGCTTACAGTTTAATACTGCAGCCTTGTGCAGCTGGTTCAATATTGACAGACAATATATGAATTCCTAAAAAGGCAGCAACACTCAATTTTCTCTTGTAATCCGGGGTGGCCATACTGTTAAGTTAGTGTCTGCAAGCGGAAGCAACCTAAAGATTACCTGCTTGAGTTACAGTTTAATACAAACATTGGTTATAAATATTAGTCTATCTTTTATAGGTTATCAATGCCAGTATTAACTAAACCTACTGTAAATCTACATGATCTGCAGTTGCAAATTTAATCCAATTTAACAAAATAGACACCATACTTATTTATCTGGCCCACATGGTGCTAGCATAGTAAGCCTAGTACTGAATTCACAACCACAAATTTCGCTTATAATAAATGTGATTTAATGTATTTAGCACGTTATCAAACTGCACTAAATACAATGTGTTCAAGAAATGTTTGAAAATTCCACACATAAGTCGGGCTTCCAATAAGATGCTCCCCTAGAAGTTCATCTAAAAAACTGCGACTTAAAGTCCAGAAAATATGGTACTAAATTTTGGAGGTTATAAGTTGCTCCTTTGTATAAATTGGCAAATAGGCAATATCTTTAAATTACTATACAGGTTGTTGCAAGGTTGAACTGCTAGTGAAATAGATACTGGTTTTTACTTAAGTAAAGACTGGCAATACTTGTTGTTTAAAGCATTGTTATATGAAGTTACTTAGCATCTCCCGAGTACTATAAATAAATCCTAAGAAACAAGTACGTTAATATTTTTAGTAGAGCAACAGAAATATGCAGACTTCCTGATCTTATGTTGATATCCAAACAAAAGATTATTTTTTTACTCTAAAGCTAAAATTCTCTACCATAACAAAACAGAAAATATTCATGACATTCCAACCATTGTTTTTTTGATTGAGCGCCTATGAATAAGCTGGTTCCCGTGACTTAGGTTTCGCTGGGCACTGTAGAAATCTCGAGCTTATGACAATGAACCCATACTGCATGTTCCACATTTATCGAAACAAAAAGGGGAAACGGCTATCCTATTACCTCATGAGGAAATCCACTCATCAGCACACTGTTCAAGGCCAATTCACACATATCAACACCACTCAGCTTCCAGACCTGGGCTGCAATGCTATACTCTTCCATCAATGGTTCCTGAAAATAACAGCATTCACATAGTAATATAAATCAAGAGAACATAATAACAACGTTTTAACATCAGATACAGGTGAATCACTTGTCTGAACCACACCAACCGTTGAAAACAAGGTACACTCTTAAAATAATGCCTGCAACAGCAGACACTGATGTTGCTTGAATGGTTGAAAACAAGCTGTCCGGTGTCAAAGAACAATCAATGTCACCTGCAGCCAGACTGTATTGTTGAACTGCTACCAAAGGCCACATTCTTGTGTTTTATAACCAGACAACTGGTCTGTGAGAGTTCAGGCTACATTAGTGTTTGTTGGTTCTAGATGTTACCTTTAAAAGCATGCAAAAACAGACTAAGAAAGTGATGCTGACCAGGCAGTGAAATGGGCCGATTGATTTGTCAGACAGCAAGTAATTGCAACTTTACACATCACACCAAAACCAGAGCCAAGACTACATCCAATACAGTGGTCTGTTTGGTAGCATATGCCTGGTCTGCAATCCAACAGTTGTGGGCTGAAAACTGCTGAGTGGGCAGACTCCATGTAATGACTATAGGCAAGTAAGATGTAATTTATTATCAATTTCCTGTTTGTTTTAAGTTTAACTTCATTATTTTGAATATTTTTTTTTCAAACTGCTATAGACATTGTCTTGTAGATTGAGGATTTTACAAGAGCTGCTACAGACCCGGACAATTAGAATGAAATCACATCTGTAAGCAAGCAGAAATTGGTAACAACATCAGCTGGGAAGCAAACAGCAGTTCCTTTAATGTCCAGAATTTAAGGTGCAATGAATGGGGTGTAAGATTCCAATGTACAGTGAATGAGGTTCATTCATTGCCCACTGAGGGGCCTCAAAGTAGATCAGTCCTTCCCCCCATCCCAGGCTGATCCTGCTTGCAGTTTGGGCATTGTTTCCGATTCTGCTATGTCTCTCAAAGACTATGTAAATGGTATAGATCTGCAAGTCATCATACATGTATATTCCAGATACACACAGAATTAGGCGTTAAGTCCCCATGTCTTCTAGAATATCTTTGGCAAATTCATTGGTCTCCAATCGCCTTGACTACTGTAACTCACTTCTTGACGGTATCACAAAGTCAAACATGCAGAAACTCCAGAGTACAGAACTTGTTGGCTAGAGCCATAACAAATACATCCAAGTATGAGCATAATCTTCGCATTGGCTTCCTGCTCAGCAAAGGATTTATTTCAAATTGGAGCTTATAGTTAATGAAACAATGGACTCTGGTCAACCACAATACTTAAAATCAGTCTCCAGACTTATCATTATTCAAACAGGTCATCTAATAGCCTTTCTCTGGTTATACTTACGATTAGAACTGTTCTTGGTGAAGGGGCTTTTTGCATTGCTGGATCTAGATTTTGGAACTCTCTCCCTATGTCTGTTTGTTCTGCTTAGTCATGTCATTTCATTCTCAGCTTAAAACTTACCTTTTTCAGATTGCCCACCCACCGTAGGATGCCTCCCTGTCTTAGTAGACTGACCTTCTGGATGTAGACTTGATTATAGCTTGGCTTTGGTGCATAATCATTTGATGCCTTGTGCATTAGACACCGGTGTGATAGAAGTTACTAATTACATACCAATAAAGGAATACACAGATTACATGATGCACAGTAGCCAATCAGTAAGTGTGCTTGGCTTGTGCCTTGGACAGTATGAAGTATGAGTTCAAGCCTCCCCTGAGACAGTTACTATGAACAGAACTCGAGCAAAACATTCACAATTGCTCAGTGCCATCGTTTGATGCTTAGCTATTTAGCCAGAAATAATCATAATTATATTAGTTATACTACTACTATGCAAAAATCATATGACAATTGTCACAATTTCAATACTGAATTCCCAACAAAAAAGCCTAAGTTCCTAAATTTATCACAATTTTTCAAGGGTTTGGTTGTATTTTTAAGAAGCAACAAGTGAGAGGTTTAAACTAGGCAAGTTATTTAACCAATAAGCGACACAATAACCAAGATCTGAATAATCTAAAATCTGTGAGCTTTTGCTGGCCAAAGTAACAAATACTGCTGATTCAATATACAGGTGCATAAAAACAGGACCACTTATAAGAGAGACAAAATCATTAACCTTTGTGAAGTGAAACTGGAGCGGGTCATCTGTGGAGAGTGACACCAAAAGTCCTCTGGCCAAGAACTCTTTCAGTGGATTGCGGTGGTAGTCCAGAAACAGGGAATTGTTGCTCAGTGGTGACATCGCAATTCCCACACGACTCAGGTAGTACAGGTATTGCAGCACAGGACTCTAGACAAACACATAATTAACAAATTAAGTGCATCCCCAAAACACATTATTTCCAATCCATTCCATTACATTTAATCCCACAGCATGGAAGCAGCAAAATGGTTGCCTTTATGGTTTTTAAACCACTGGCTTCCTGGCACCTATAAGAAAGTAATGAACCAAGTGAGGTCGTATATTATGCAAACAGCAGTGGGGCCCAGTACCACAATTCAAGACAGCAGGTGCAGAAGTAATTTGCTAGGCACAACCACAGGAGGGGAGGCAAGGATGTTAGCTTTGAAGGCGGAAATGTCAAGCATTTTCCAAGGAGAGTGACTGATGAAATAGTAATACAAATATAACTCAGAAGGAGATATATTCATAACAGCAGAACAGTTGAATCAGGTTACAAAAACAATCAAATATCATGCCCTATGCCATGAGTTGGGATGGAGACATGCTTCATTAGATCAAAGCCAGATAGGAGATCCAGGAATTTTTGTTAAGCACAGTCCAGAGCATCTATGAGTATTTTAAAGTCACCCATGTTCCGGAGAAGAAACCAGGAGTTCAAGCAGTGATTTGAATTCAGAGTAAAAGTCTCAAAGTGAAAGGAAGGGCAACAGTGAACATAAACGAAAATGAGGTGTCAATTTCCAGAGTTCAGGGCAGCATTTAGGCTTTCAAGTTACTTTGGAGTTGGAACAGGTGAAGGGAAGTGAACAAGTTTCAAGTGTGATTTGAGAAGAAAGACAACTCCTCTGCCAAGTATATTCAGCCGATGTGCATTTAGGAGAGAAAAGGATGAAGGAATCATGTCTGACACGAAAGAAGATGTGTTACACTTTTGCAGCCAAGTTTTGGTGACAGTAAGAATATCTACCAGATTATCCAAGATGTAAAGACGAAGGGAGGGAAACTTATTCCAGATGGAATAAGGTGTTAATAGTTTCAAGATGGTGAAGACCAGAGTTAAGCTCAATATCACTTGAAACAACAAAAGGTAAACTAGCAACAAGTAATTCCAGTATGCTTCCTACCCAGATGTATAATTTGAAAAATGGGTGTATGGTGAGCGAATAGACCGAAAGCTTGCCAGTATATTACACGTGGCTGGCTGGATAAGGTCAAAGGAATAGGCTTCACAAACACAGTGAAATAAAACAGAGGCATTAGTTCCAACAATGATATAAGGTGATGGCTGGGTAAATGGAGGACATATTATGTGTGAAAGTGAAGAGAAGAGAGGGACTGTAATAATGAGAATAGCAGTAAATGATGTGGGATAGCATAATGTTAGTTTTTAATCTATAGGGGACGATAACTTGCGGGGAAACAGAAGGCTTAACTGATAAGCATAAAATTCAAAAAAATGTTAAATGAAAAGCGAGTATAAAAATGGAGCCTATAGTCTAAAGGAGACAAGTTGAGACTCTTCAGCTCATGAGCCGACCAATAAGCTTAATGCAAGTAAAGGGTGCCAGACACATATTAGTAGGTGACCTATGTTACAAATTTGCTAAAGAAACGGAAGGGCTTGCTGTATGCCGTGGAGTTTGGAAAACAAGTCTGCAAGGTAAAAGAACACATGAAAGCACAAAGATCAAATAGGGCAAAATGAAATATTTTCTTGATGAAACATTAGACTAACTACTAAAGTTCAGTTTATAAAATTGAATCTAAAATCATGTATACTTAGAAATTTCACTTGGCTAGTGCATCCTTAATTGATTCATTACCAAATTCCAGTCTTGCAACTGCAAAACGAAATAGCTGCTGAAGCATAACATGATTCACCTTTCGCAGCAGAAGTCCATGCGATATATTGTCACCAACCATAAAACCAGATATAAGATGGTGGACTGGCCCAGCTTCACCACAATGCGGGCGCAACACAAAAGTATTGAAGCCACGCTTCCTACAAATTACATAAAGCCACTTTAACATTTCAACAAGCACTACACTGAACAAGAGTATTACAAGGTTCACTTGTCTTCCTAAAAAATTATAAGTTAAAAATTATAAAATACTTGCAAAACTCTGCTTTATGGTAATTCAGCAAGCCTGTAATAGCCACTTAGCATAAGTTAAACAGTTTCCCCAAATTTGTAAATTATGGTATATAGATGTGGAATCATTAAGCAAACACAACAATGTTATACTCAAATCTTCACTGATACTGTGTGATGTGTAAATTTCCAAAATTTTAAGCTGAAAGATAATCCTGATTCTGATAAGGATCCTGAATCAAGGCAAAGCCACAAGTGACTACGGTAGCCTCCATAGATGCTTCAAAACATTATAAAGAATTTCATAGTCTTCAAAACACTCATTATTACATACATCATTATAGAAAAGCAATTTAGGTGACATACCTTCTGAATTGGTTCAGGACAGTCATGTTGGCAAACATGTAGTAAAGGTAATAAGCATAAGGTGGGTTTTCATCCGAGTTCCATTGTTCTGGAAGTGGAACATCCTTGTCAAACATGATTGTCTCTGGCTTTGATTCATCATCCACTGAATCAAAGCCAGTCACCTAAAACACAAAACGGTGGCATAAACCATTACAACATAAATTATTTCCACCATATCTTGGTGACACCAAGGAGTTTGGACTATGGAACACAGCCTTAGCTGAGACTTCCAAAGATGTGTATATTTGCTGCAAAATTATTGGCAGCCATGGATGGAACTCAGATTAAGCAAACTGGTAAGACAAGCCATGCTACTAGACAAACATGTGCTCCCAAATGCCAAAACATGCAGTGGTCTAACTGGCAGAATATGGCATGGTAAACTAATTTCTGCTTGACCGTGAGCTACTATCACCAATAATGTCCTAAGTTGTTACACCTTTCCTGCAACATGACAGGTACAAAGAAAATAGACGTGTAGAATGTTATCAGATAAGCAGAAGGATGGAAGAAAGGTAGTAATCCTGTCTTGCAGGATGGTGCAAGACAGGAAGATACTAATCAAGTAGGGAGACACTAGTAGGAAGATAGGCAGGAAGATATTAGACAGGAAGATACTAATCAAGTAGGGAGACACTAGTAGGAAGATAGGTAGGAAGATATTAGACAGGAAGGCAACCAAACAAACAGGAAATAAGGCACTAGAAGAAAATTACTAGATGCTCAGAAAAGTACTATTCAGGTGGTAAAGTACTAAACAGGAAGAAAGGTACCTGGCAAATAAATGTGCATGAAAGTGAAAACCAGCCTGTACTCACATATTGTAAGAAAGCATGGAGTTCTGGATGACTTTGTGGATCATTGGTCACTTCAAACAATGGGCCAAACAGGTTGTCAGTCAGCTGCTGGAAGTTACTGACCAACTTGTTTGACTTATAGATATCACTAGACAAAAAAGACACTGAGATTTACACAAAATATGATTTGAAGAAACTTCATTTTGAATCGATGAAGGAAGAAGACTAGAAGACCATTTTCTATTGCACAACACACTGGTCTCAATGCTCACTTTATGTGATCCCAGCACAGAAGAGGAACTAAATGCCATTTACTTGTAAACCAGAAACCCACCCAATCTGACCACATATAACAATAATAAGTACACTGAATTCAATTTCTGACAGAAGACAGCAGAGAGGTATTTACACAACACGGTTGATGCCTTGTGCATTAGACAAAGGTGCTGCAGAAGTTGCTAATAACAACATCGAACTGAACTGAACAAAACTTTATTGGTCAACAGTTCATCAATAATACAAACACTTATATAACCCTAAAACTGGGTGTCACAGGGAAAACTCAGAACAAACCAAGTTGGTTTCACTATTTCGAGTAGTCTTACTACAAAATCAAACTGCATTTGTTATGCAGGTTCGTTACATGGTAGTCACACAGTCAGAGACATAAAAATCTTGGCTGCTAATCATCCAGCAGTAAAAACAGCTGAATGAAGAACAATTTTAAGCATAATTTCTGTAAAAGATCAAGTCTAACTTTATGAAATCTCATCCAACAGATGAACCTAGGGTTTGTCCACAGGAGGAACCTTTCCATTCATCCGATATCCAGTCATCCTAATCTCACGCTAGCCCCCTCCAAATAAATAAGCAATATAGTGATCACAGAGTAAAGGAATTCTGATTTGCAAATTCTCACATATGTGGTTTGGTACATGGATCACAAATTTAACTGAGCTTTGGAACACGACCTCATTATAACAACACGGTATTTGATTTGGCTTTCCAAAACTAGCATCAAAAGGAGTTAGTCATATATGTAACATTCTTTATTTTGTTTTTCATAATCTTAACAATACCCTATTAGACAAAAAGCTGGTTTTTCACTGGGTCTGTGGGTTCTGCATAAATGCAGAGCTCAAAATTACGAGCCAAACTCTGGTGATATAAGCTCTAATAGTTAAAAACAATTTCAAAAGGAGGCCATACTTACTAAATACGAGGAACTTGGATGAGCCAGCGAACATTGTCAGAGTAGACGTTGTGTGTAACCGCCCACTTTGCCAACTTATCCCACTCGGATTTCGAGCGACCATAAATCGACAGTCTGTACTCAGCATTTTGATACTTGCTTTCTTCCAGGTCACCCATCACTTCCTAAATAGGAAACAATATGTAATACAGTGCTTTTAAGACCTTGGGTAGCTTTTAAAACGTTTTGGACTTCAGAAATCAACAAACCAAAACAAACTAAAAAACACAACAACTACTGACAAATGATGATAGGAAATCATAAAATAAGAAATGTAAAAATAAAAAGAACCATTTCAAATAAATTGCCATACCTTGATCATTTCGGCAAAGTACAGGCCGCCCATGAAATTATCCGTCTTAATGAAGAGTTCCCGCAGTCGACTTTCACCAACTGGGTTGTATTTGGAGTTGAATTTGTCAAAACGATGGAAAGTATTTCGGTCCTAAAACAAATGAACAACTCAACAGAATAAAGCGCACATCAGTACAGATAACCAAGATTAGTGACAGCAGATTTCCCAGAAACTGGTTGAAACTACAAAAAAATGAATGCAAGCAACATTGAAATGAATTTACATAAACTAAATTAAAATAATATGATATGCAAATAATAGGAATACATGATAGTAAGAGGTTCTTAAAAAGTGTTATTTTAAATGTCCAACATACACATACATACACATATACATAGACATATATACACAACACAAACATACATAAATTACATGCACATATACATACATCCAAACATGATAAGCACTGTACACAGGATGACTCTTGAAGACTGATGATGATGATAAAGATGAAAATGGCACAACAAAATCTGTCTGGAAAAAAGATTTGCCCAAAATTTGTGTCTATGACTGACTTTAGAGGATTTTGCTAACATGTTAAGAGGGTAAAATTTCCTTACGTTATTTAGCTGCCAAAACAGGCTTATGATTACTTACCGCATGAACATCCAGCATGTCAACACTCAGGTCATATGAATTGATGTTTAGAATTCTGAAAAGCTGTAGGGAAAACAAAACAATTAACTTACTTAATTGACACAAAAGAGATGCTGCAAATTGTAATACCTAATACCAGCAACTGTTCACTAAATTATTGTTTCCCACTGAAAGTTTCTCTCTGCATCAATTTCAATTTATTGCAAGGACATTTGAGTCACAGCTTGGTTAACAACTGACAAATTTAAAGTCAACCATACTACTGGTTTTACCGCATTAAAAGTTTCTGATATGCTTCAAATATGTCACCCTAAATATCTTTACAGCCGTGTCTGTGAACTTCTTAAAAGTCAACCTAATATCGGCACATGCATATAACAGAGAATAAATATTTTTTGCACAAACTAACTTCTTCCAGTGTCATCTTCTCACCACTGCGATCTACAGCAACAATGTCTTTCCCATTCTTCCACAACTTCTTCTTAATGAACCGAAGCAAGTGCTTCTGACTCATTGATGAAGCAGCGTGCACGTGAGTATCCACCTGTGAGAAACAAAATCCACACTGAAGGTCAGAATAAACCACAGACCCATTTATGTGCGACTCATTTGTACTCGATCCCACTTATCGAAAAGTTGTGCCGTGCCTTCCAATGCCAGCTATTTAACACATTTTAACATGTGGAACAGGAACTTTCTGTGTAGTGCTATAGAGTTGCTCACCAAAATGCAACAAGCTGCACTAGAAGACCGTTGTTAAGACGGTTAAATATGATGCTGTGATCCATAATTGTGACTGTGTTGCACCATATTTTGCATCATACTCTTTCAAAGGCCTAAAATTAACCTGCAGTCTGTTCACACATGACTGCAGTAAATCTGACTCCCATTGTCCAAGTACAGTAGTCCCATAAACAGCCACATATTAATGGAACTGTACTCAACTTGGACAATCTACCCGAGAAAAAGTAACGTTGCATTTTTACTAAAGCTGAGTGGCAACATCTAACAAACCCTTTATCCCCAAACTGTTTTCTGATGCTCTGTCTCTAACATCCGAGTCAAGTACTTTTTGCGAACTCTGAGCTTAACAACATTAATGTTTACTTGTCCAAACCCTGCAAAATTCAAAACAGACTGTCTCTTCAGTACAGCCGGCAATGAACTGCATGTACCAGGTAGCTCTCATGGTCTTTTGCTTCAAAACTGCATGATTCATTAGTTCAGCATTAAATACACCATGCCTACCTTCCTAACATTGTAGAAATCCCGATGAGGAACGTCCTTCTGACTAGCTGCCTCTCGCAGTTCATTCAGAAGACCGTGTAGCTCATATTTTGATGACAGATACGTCAGTCGACGATAGGCAAACGACTTCCTATGCATATTTAACATTACAACTACTAAAATGTTCATCTACAGCATTGAACATGACATTTATAACACTCCATTGACAAACAACAAGAAACGATGATACTGATGATTACATTTCAGGCTGTTGCTTGTAAAATACATTTTTCATTTTATACAAAGTAAATCCTGTACATGTAACTTTTAATAAACAGTTCACTTTGTCTCTCTCCCTCTCCCTTGCTTCTCTCCTCTAATCTCTTCCTCTCCAAACTTCACCACCTGCTCCTTAATTTAAGCTGTGCCAGTTCTTCTGAATAAACTCCCAAAACACCTTCAACAGTTCAATAATCCTTCATTTTTACTGTAATTCTGAGCTTTCCTTTGCTTGCCTCTCCCTGGACAGTTTCACTTCAGAGTGAAAAATCAACTTTTCAGACTATCCTATCCAGCATCCGACCCTTCACCAACCATTTCCTGACCACCATTGCCATAATAACTGCTTTTCACCTTAACACCACTCGGTCACCTCTGCCAGATCCTCAGATTTTGACCTGACGTTAAAACTGACCTCAACAACCTAGCTCTTGTGGACCTGATTTTATCAATATAGCACTGGTTAATAAGCCGGTCCTCTGATGCAGTTTTGTGTGGTGCTGAGAAATTTATGATATTCACCCTATATTAATTCTCCCTCTAGTGCCATTCTGATGTGAGGGTACTAGTAGCCAGTCCATGTCCACTGTGTGGAACCATGCTCTTCTGTCCTGAGCTATTCTCCACATGGTGTGTGGAGGCTGAAGTTATCAAAGCCAGATCATTCTCCATGATCATCACCAATGTGGTTCTAAGACGCCCATGTGGCTTTCCCTAAATCTTTGAAGTCTTGTAGGTCCACACTGTTGCCCCTGTGCTCTCTGAAGCAAAGTGTGCTTCAGAACAAAGCTGAGGTGGTAGGTTCCTGTCCCTGATGACCAAGTTATCGACATGATTCAGATAAGGGATCTTCGAGATCTTCATGAGGCAACACAGTCAAAATTATTGTTCAGGGCCTCTGTTTCTGTCTCATAACCAACCATACAGGTTATATCTTCTATCTCCTGTCTTGCCTCTTCTGTGCTCTGATGTTTCCACTTTCTACTGGACTGGATGATGACGGGCAGATACAAGAGGCTGAAAGAAGAAGCTCAGCACCGAGAGGAGTGGCGTCATCGGACGTTTGAACTTGCCTGACGGCAGAAAACCCGAAGAAGAAGACGAAGAACCATACAGGAGAACTGGCAACATATGCAGTCTGCAGTCTCAGCCTTGGTTTTGGGTGAATTTTTGAACACCAGATACCCGTATCAATTTTACCAAGCATGCTTTCAATGCAGTGATTGATCTCCTAGCCACAGGCATTACTCTGGAATCTTAAATAAGTGAAACCACCTGTGAGTTCAGACACCAGGTCAGTGTATATTTATCAATACTTGGTTCAGCTCCAGATTGAAGGTTTTTGCCTTTTCTCCCATGACTTCAAGTGCCTGCAGACACTTCTCTTCTGCCAGCACGGTAACATCTGCACAATCCAGGAGGATTTAAAGACCTCTTCTGTTCTATAATTTTGCCTACTGGGCCACAAATATTTATAGCCATACAGTCACTTTGCCGAGACTCTAAACGACATCCGCTATTATAATATCAACAACTCTGGCCCATTACTTATCCTCGTGGTCACAATCTAGGTGTTATCCATTCATTACAATCTTGGTGTTATCTGTTATAAAAGGTTTGTTTGCTGGTTAATAGCGACACGAAACTGCAACAGTTTACATGACTCAGGTCCCCTTGCATTTAATTAATTTCATTAATCATTTTTGCCCAAAAATTAACTGTACAGGATAGTATGAACAGTTCTGCAATGAAGCACTCATATGTCACTGACTACTATAAGACAGCACATCTCTCAGTGTTCTCTATAAATGTCGCATTACGCAACACCACATTACATAATTCCTGACATTCACTGTAAGTTTCATCACAACTGTCAGCTCCAGTGCTTCATTCCAAACAAAGCTTCCACCCCAACAATAAACTTGCTCTGCGGCTCCGATGGCAGTCTAGATAGCACAATGGCACTGTCATGAGAAATCAGTTTTAAATGAAACTCTGCTGGGAAATAATGTAAAACGTACAGAGGTCCGTCTGCCATCAAAGCAAAGAGAACATTCTGATCATGGAGAAATTCAGCCAGGTCAAATGGAAGCCATGGCATCAGTTGATCATCACGAAACACTTGATGGACTCCATTGGACACTTTTATCTGATAGCCAGCACTCTCCGGAATATCATTAAGGTGAAATGCATTTCCGTCCTTCGATGGCGGATGAATTGGATGATCTAACAAAAGCACAGCATTAAAATAAAAATCCTCTAATATTTGTATTAGCTACTTAACTGCTTTGATTAACTAAATTGACACATCGATCAATTCACTGACTGCTCAATGATCCACTGGCTTATCGACTAACTGATTTACTGACGTATACACTGATTGATTGAATGAGTTTTATAGTACAGCAGGAAAATATTTTGTTATTTAATGCCTTAAAAATATACTAAAGAAAACTATCTTAAATGCTAAAACTCTTCAGTGGTAAAGATCACAATGATGAAAAACCGGAGGTGGAAAGCAATTTAACAGATTAAAACTTTGTATGACTTAAAACAGCATAATTAATTGGAGTATTCTTCTCAACAATTCTGAGAAAAAGTTAGATCAGTGCACATAAATGAAAGTTTCTTGTTTAAGATGCTTACAAGAGTATATCAACATTACGCAGTGAACTAAGAAATTTCTTTGAATCGAAAAGTTCAACCTAGAAAACGCAGAAACTTTAAAGAATTCCTACCTTCAATGCTTTTGCGATCTCCATGAACCAAGGCTTCAGTAGGACGGTCATAGACTCTGTTCAAAAAGCGACTTGTGGTTTGAGGAAAGTTCTGCATTGAACTCGTCATGTACTTCTCACGGATAAGAAGTGCCTTGATCAAGTGCTCCGACGCCCTCTGCAAGTCTTCCAGAGGTACCTACACTCATTCAAATCAACTGCATAAAAATGTTGACTCATTTGACCCACAATAACTAAAGTTAACAACGTTATCAACAACTAAAATTAACACTCAGCAACTCTTTTGACTTGAGGCTTGATGGCTAATAACAGCAGCACAACAAAGCAACTTCAGAGACAACAACAACAACAACAGCAACAACAAAACTAAAACATGTGTGAGTTTTTGTATTGTAAAAATTGCCAATTTATAGAGCCCCCTGAAAAAATGAACTACTCGGAGTGCTCCTGAAATAAGAACCCAGAGAAAAAATGTAACGGAGCTTTCAAAACCAGTGTTTACATGTCATAATCTAAATCAGAAATCTTCAGGTGGTTAGTCTTGAATTAAGCAAAAGCATTCTCTTTATCTGTTTCTGTTCACTAAATATCTTTACAGTTAGGTTGTTTTTCTGTGACCATGTGATGCTCTATTGTAAAATCTGCAAATACATTTAATTAAATATCAGAATTCTCCATATGAATTTACAGCAACTGATTTAAACACATACAACAAATGAAAATAAATCATCACCTTAGCAGTAGAATTGTGTTAAAACAATGATGAACAAATATAAACCTGCTTCAAAGCAACTTAGTTGAAATCAATATTCTTGGGATCTAATCAATTTTGATCAATCTTGAGTCAAATTTGACTGGTTCATTTAACCCAGCTGCACTCTTAAAAAAACTAGTTCTTAAATGGAAATGAAATCTCTTCATAACAAATGAATAAAGCAAACAAAAGAAGAGAAAGAGAGATAGACAGACAGAAAGACAGAAAGAAAGAGACAGGAACAGCAAAGTATAAATAAAATCAATCAGATGGATGACAAAAAATTAGTCTTAATTTATTTGGCATTAGACTACTTTTACAAACAATTGCTCATAACTAGTGCTTAACTTACTCCACTTGTTTCCTCTCCACTGATGGCAATACGCTGAAAGTCGGGAACAACATCTTGATCATATTCTCTAGCTTTCAGCTCACCCACGATCGTCGAAAGTCGAGAACCAATAGCAGCCCAATGATCTTCAGCTGCTGCTGATTCTTTATGGGGTTCCAAGCGAGGAGCTCTGTAAAATGAAATCATTAATTTGACATATGCTAAAGCAGCTTATCTGACATTATGACTATCAAAAACTGTCCATGAAATAATTACTCTTCAATGACAAAATTCATCCAAAATCATTTTAAAAGTTTATAGTTTCCAAATCTTAACAAGTCATATCTTTCTGATGACATCAAAATGAACAGCACATAATAACTCTCTACAAAATAAATTATAAATCCAGTAAATTTACAAACAACTACTAGTAAACAGACATTCTAACAGAGACAGGTCTTGTTCAATTTCTGTAAAACATTTGTTACAACACAATTACGCAAATATTCTGCAATTTACCAGAGATAGGAATTTCAGTTTTCATAGCAACAAAGAAACATGCTGCTTCAAGCATGATTAGCAAGGGAATACAGCAGAAACCTTAAGCAAACTCTAAGAAAAGGCAGAGTTCAAGCTATTTAATTTCATGTTACAGAACACTTGTGGGATGTTTATTGCCAGTAATTCAGAATGTAAACCAGTCTGCCATAACCTTGAAACAGTTGTCAGAAAGCATATGAACCCCATTTTCTGAATCTATACTACTTCTTATGTACGAATATGTCTGAAATAATGCCTGCATTCATTCTTCAAGTATGAAAGAAGTCTGATTTGGGCAGTAATTTAGCATATTTATTACACACTCATCACCTGTAATGGTCATTGACTCTTGCAACTGACAAAGTTTCCAGATAAAAACTGTAAGATAAACTATAACTATTTAAAGAGATGATTATATAGCACCTTTCTCTAAGAGCATAACAGAAGTGCCAAGAGTGTATAACCTTTCTTCAGTAGATATAAAAGAGCGGTTTGAAATCACCTAGTGTTTTCTACCCAACAATTTGGCTGTAGAAGCTCCCACTATGCCTTGAGCCATTGCTCAGGGACCACTAAGATTGATGCTCCACTGCCTAACTCCCCACAGGGGCTGGGGTTTGAAACACCCAGTGTTTTCTGTCCAAAAACTTGACCGCAGGAGCCGCCACAGCCCCTACCGCTCTTCCCATCCACACTTTGATATGTCAATAGACAGGAGATTATGGGCTGATGGCCACATTCCACTCCTGTCCTAGAGTTTACTGTGGCTGCTAGCACATTCTTCAGCTCCAGCTTCCAAGCTTACATGGCTTCAACCCACCGCTGGTTCTGGTATCAACGATAAATGGGCAATGGCTGGCCAGAGAGCTGGGCCTGGATAAAGACTGAGTGTTCAGCATTAGGTGTTTTCAAACCCCCCTTTTACATCCACTTCTTCAGGCGCACCAATGAATTTCATACGTAATCATGAGAAAATGGCAGTGAAATGCTGGACTTTATTATTCCAACGCATCTCACTGGACAAGTTCACAGATCAAATACAGAGCACTGGTTATGTTGAAAATTATACAAATACAAAGCCTTTACAACAGGTACAATTTCAAAGTGTTGTTTAGGTCGAAGCATCACTGACCATAACAGAAGCATCACAACAACAATAAATCCTGCCTAATCAATAAGACCACAACAAGTATTTGGCAAAGCCAGCGTTATTTCATTTCAGCACTCAGCACTACAGCAGGCTCTATACAATGTAAATTCACAATAAGCTTAATTAGCAGAAAAACAAAGCAGAAAAAAATGCAACACATAAAAATGTAAATAGTGACCCTTTTACCCACTTTATTTTAAAACTTTTTCAACTTTTTTCCATGCATTTGTAATTTATATTTTTGTATAAATGCCTGTAGTTAGAAATAACATCACTAACTACACTGTCATGACAAACAATACACATTACCAGAAAAGATTAAAAAAACTGCCTGCTCTTTATGGAATACATTTTAAACTTAGGCAACAACAGCAGTTCAGGTCACGAGTACCACCCAGCTATGTGTCAGTTCTGACAAAGGTTTTTATGACAAGACATGATCATTTCATGAGCATCATAATTATTATCAAAATCACATGGATACCCACAGGGGATGGAAAGAGACATCTAAGGTGGCAGCGGCAGCTGGCCCCATGGTGGGCTGAAATTTCAATGAGAAACATTTTCAAATATCTTTAGAAGCTGATAACCATTCTCCTTGACTTGTGGCCATCATCAAATAAAATTAAAATTACTGTTAACTTCCATTCTATGAAATATTGTGCAAACTAGTGAGAATTCTTCAATTTTACTGGAAAAATGTATAAACTAGAAACACGTTTCCTATGATTATTAAACAAATCTAAGCACAACATACTGCTGAAAGCAATAAGCTATTGGCCAATTCAGAAACTTCTATATCTCAGTACTGGACATCAATCTCCATCGACTGGTTCCCAGTAGTTGTGTTACTGAAATTTCTGAACAACTTATACGAACAAATTAAAAGATACATTGCAATGAGGCAATATCCTTGTGTGCAGAACACTTTTTAAAATTTATTAAAATAATACCATAACAGTACTTTGAAAATACAAAATGAAGTACTGTTTTGAAATTAGCTTACCAAAATTATTTTAAAGAGAATGCAATCAAACGCAGGTTGAGTTATCATGACACAGCCTAAACAAGCTCAGAAAGAGGGAAAACCTCGCAGCATTCAGGGTAAGAATGACCCAGCAGATGGCAGACACATTGTACAAGTGGAATGAGGACCTGCCTTTCTTCCTCATAAATACAACTACCTGTTACTTGACAGCTGAAGGTTTTCTGTGCTGTACAATAGCAAAAACTTGCATCCTATTTAAGATTCCTGTACAAGGGTGTAATAATGTGCCGATATCATTAATTAAGGTTCAGGAGTGGAAAGCATTAAGTCAGGTTTGACAGTCAACATAAGACTGCACTTGTTCAGGTTGTTTTAAATAGTAAATAATAAATAATATGCAACCAAAATTTATCTATTTACCACAACTGCAACTAATGTTGATCACTAACAAGGTATCGCAGTTAAACTTTAATGTACGCAACTCGTAGCCATTCCAAAACAGAATGCATTATAAAAGCAGGCCTATTTTAAATTAAAGTACTGTCTAATTTTTCACTAACTATTCACAAGAATTTCCACATTTATAACTCATTTAATAATCCAGTACGTAATAAAAGAGGCTATTTTGCACAATACAAGATGAGATATGCCAATTCCTGTTTAATTTAGGTTGCAAATTTTGAAGCCTTGCGATAAAATACAGGTAAATGTGACAACAAATATTAGCCCTAAGTTGCATGCCACAGATGCAAAATTGCGACATCAGAAAACTTTCCATGTGCACCACAGGCACAGAAATGTACATTACAGAGGTGCTTACTAAAGCAGCTGGAAGTTAGGGGACCAGTGTTCATCCTAAGTAAATAAGTTAACTGTTAATTATGATGATAAATAGGCTACAGTTTTCCTATTGGTTATTATACACATGGTTGCGGAGATAACAGACCCAAAAGTCGGCAACTTCAGCACAGCTTTATTTGCTAGTTATCGACTGCTATGGCCAACAAAGGGTTTCAATATGGCTACTCAATGGGCCACTGAGAGTTTTAGTATAGTTATTACATAGCACTTCTACTGGCAATCTGTTAGACTTTGCCAGCGATTCCAAGGACGAAATTCGGAGCGGTAGTGCTGCAAAGCTAGGTTGGGCTTTGATGTTGCATCAACCTAAGACTAAAACTGGTTGATAGATTTTAAGGAACATATTGCACCACTTGTTCACACTGATAAGTCAACTGCAAAGTGAAATTCTTCCCACTTTTTCACTTGACTATTTGCATCACACTGTTAGCAAAATGACCTGTTTTGTCAAATTTTTGCCTCCTGAATATTTATCTGCAAACATCCAAGCAAGTTCATATCGAGGCTAGGCTGGGCAAAGCTTAAGTCCTCCGAGAGGAACTGAACAGAATATACAAAAGTATAAGTTTCTAAACTCCAAAAAGACTTGGTTTCAAAAGCATGCATGAATATCAATATATGAAGCTGGATCAAAAAGACGAAAGGTGAGCAAATAAAAGCCTATGGAATGGAAGCATTCAGATAAATGCTGCACTTATCTAGGACAATGAAGAAACAAATAACACAATTCCAATATACATATGTTTGTATGAAGCACAGAGAGGATTATAGACATAAAATACGATCAAGCATTAACACGCAGAGAGGGAAACAACACAAACATGGAAGCTCCAGTGATGTATGATATCAAAATATGAATTGGTTTATCACTGGCAAACAGTGAAAATGACAGATATAACAGAGATGAATGGCAGTGGATATAATTGAGTCAGTCAACAGAACAAGGACGTTTCAACAAATGATACAAAAATAAAGCCATTACTCAAATAACAACTGCTAAGCAAGAAAAAATAAATATACTTCGAAAACTACAATAAAATCTTCAAAGTAACTCCAGAATTTCCAAAACTAAATTGCAAAAAACTTGCATACTCATTGAAATAACCTGACTTCTCTCAAAAACATAAATCATAAAATATTGAAATGCGATACCACAAATTTTTAAATTATCACATATTTTAGAATGCAAAAATGAGTTCCCAACATGAACCTTCCATGCACATATTAACTAAATTCGTATGTTACTCAGGCTATTAGATTCCTGTGAATACAGTTCTGCATGAATGCAGCACCCAAAATATATTTAAGTCATGAGAATCATTTTATCAACAAAATGCGAATGAAGTCTTTGGTAGTAGCACAAAATGTGGTAATTAAGTATTCACAGCTTTTATTGCAAAGCAGACATAGTTCCAGAAAAGTTATTTCCCAATGTAGCTAAATTCAAAATTTAAACATTATTTAGGAAACCATACTGCATTCTATAATCATCCATCTTTAAAATGAGATATTCTATGCATGGTCATAAATCTTTAAGAAGAAACATAAAAATTACAAAAATGGCTAAAATTTGCCCAGTTAAAAGAATAACAAATGTTCAAGTGCAACCATAATCTTTAGGCAATCAATTACTGCTGTAATTTTCAGCTTCTGAAATTTCCGCATCACTAGTTCAAATTAACAACCCAGCCACATTAGACAAAAATTTCAGTCAAAATACTAGTAAGAAACTATCAAAGTGCAAGATAATGCACATTTAATTCATGTAACAAAAACAAATACTCTTCTAAAATGCAAATATACTTTGGCTGAAGCGAATGCTAACATAATGACTGAACGCGACACACAGCATAAATGGTTTACTGGCACAGACCAAATACCAAAGCATCCTACCGCAATGCGCATATCTATGTATGATTTGAAGAAGGCAACTCACGCAGTATTGAAAAGCAGTCCAACTTGCTTCCCGCCTCTTGACAGAAGAGCGTCAGAACGATTGCAAAATTAAGAAAACAAGACGAAGAGTGCACTTGCAATCATGAAAGCCAAACAGTAATTTCAAACACTGAAGCTCATTAACTTCACTCACACTATCACACAGCAAACTTCAAATAACTTCAGCCAAGTACAGTAAACCAAGCTGAGCACACTGTACATCTGGTAATATATTTGAATAAATAGCTTCCCTCAATATTTCTACCTACAGATAAGTATTTACATAAGAAGAAGAATCTGTTCATTTTACCACATATTGGTCCATTAAAAGTTTATACATAGTTCATATATAATTTTACCACAGCAAAAATTAGATTTAAAACATGTTTCTATCCAGCATGACTTTTTAACAGCAACAAATCTCCAGTACCCAAGTGGGTAGTCTGGCACCACGGGGAAGAAACCGATTGATACTAAATAAATGACTGGCTAGCTGAAAGTTGAGGGAAGCGTTGGCACTCTAGTGAATAATAGGAGATTTGTTTATAAGGCAACATACAAATGTAAGTTTTAATTATATGATGTGTTAAAATGTAAAGTATTGTAAGTTCATCAATAAATATTATTACACAAATGCCAGTAATTCAGCCAATCACAATCAAGATTACAATAATAATACATGTCGGCCAATCACATTCAAGATTATGTTTGTTTATTTTATAATGGTGTAATATTTCAGATACACAGCTGCTTTCCATTAAAAATTACTCTTATTCAGCTTGACAAAAAGAGTTTGTAGGTCAAACTTAAGCTCCAGACAAATTCGTGGTTTGTGTCAGTTTCAACCAAAATCGAAGGTAAGTGATGCACATATGTCATAGCAGTTAGGAATCATTGCTAACCGGTGATGCAAAGCAGCTGAGGTCACACGAATGACATAGTGCCAGATTCTGTAATTGTATGTGCATGAAAACAAGAATCGATGATGCCTAGTTATATTTAGATGAGGTGTAAAACTAGCCAAAGTCATCACTTATATGCATTTTTCTGACAGAAATCCCAGAAGATCAAAGTGATCAAACAAGTCTGCCAAAGAGCCAAATAGCAGAAGAGTTGAAAGAATTTAAGCCAATAGAGATCGAAGAACACGGGCTAAGCGCAGTTTGGAATCAACAGAAAATTGACTAAGCAAGAGAAGGCAAGCTACCTGATGTAGATTAAATGAATGTGCATCAGAAATAATAATATGGTGTTAAAAACTTTCAGACTGGGTTATGCTGAATTATGCAATTATGTTCTTCAGCATTTTCAAGATTTTCAATCTGAAAGTTTTTTCTTCTTATTCTTCCAGCCAGAAGGAAGAAGAAGAAGAAAAACTTTCAGATTGAAATCTTGAAAACACTGAAGAACATAATTGCTAAATAATATGGCAGATGTGCTACTACTGTGGTGCACTTTATTGGCCAAATGAATGCAACACTACTGAAAAATACACCAAATGCTGTCACAATGAAAAAATTCATAAGAATATCAACTGGAGATGCCTGACTGACTATTAACAACAAACTCAACGGAAGCTAAATAGTATCGAGAACATATAAAAAATAAATATATAGCCTTTGAATGTATTCGAATATATTAGCCTTCGTTTAAGTGGAAGTCAAAATCAAAGCACCCCAAGAAGTAGGACCTTACTGTCTTTGTATTCAAGGACAAACTGACATTTGTCCTTTTCCACTTCCACTTAAACCAAATTAATGTCAACACAATCACATGGGTCTACATAGTATACACAATGTTGCATAGTTACTTGTAAAAAGTAATTAGTTACAATAACAAGTTACTGGGGAGGAAAAATTAACTAGTTACTATGAATAGCTACTTCAGAAAAACAGTAATTAATTACTTATTACAGTTACTTTATAACAAGTAACGAATTACTTCTACTTACTACACGTGGGAATAATGTCAAACTTGGCTGCAATGGTGGTTTAGTAAAATATAATGGACAGGTCAATAATAGTAATATAAAATATGCAAAACCTAACACAAAGTGCCAACTCACAAATAAACCACAAAATAATGCTGAATAAAAAAACAGCGTAACTTGCAATATTTTTTGTTACTCTAGCCCACCGTGATTAATGTCACCTAGAGCCAAGCACTATGCTTGTCAAAGTCATCTACAGCCTGAAGACCTGGATGTTTTGGGCCCAATTCACACAGACTTCAAGAGAAGAAAGGCGGCTATGTATGTGTCTGTTTGCTGCATGTGTTTACCTGTAAGCCGGGTTTACTGCTCCTCTAGCACCAAGTGCTCCATACAATGACTTGCTTCTGCTGAAATCTCTGCTTGAATACTCAGCCATCCATCCAGCAATCTCCAGGGCAGCTTCAACCACATTTTCTAAGCACTTGTGGTATTTGTCCCCAGAACTTGTTGCTTGACTTTCTTCAACAGTCAGGTCAGTCCGTCAACAAAGAGGCTGATGGCGAGTGCCATGCAAAATGGAGATTCACAACAAAACAACACCACACCAAGTGGCTAAGAGTTGACCTTCAATCATTCCAGGACAAGAATCTAGAAGATTTTGACACAACAAAGACAACGGAGCTTCCAGTAGGATTTCTTGCAGTTGATCCTGTGACGTGGGAGGAACATGACGACATCAAGCAGGCTGCAGACATGGTTACAGCACTGAAAGCGGTCAACGATCACTCTGAACGTGCAGTTGTGCTAATCTAAGAGTTTAGTGGACCGACAATGTGTGCTGAATCTCAGGTCCAGTTCCTGCTAAAGACTGATGAAGACTATTGTCAAGCCTACCCAGACAGCAGGAAACAGACTTTGGCAGGGCAGTCAGCAAAAGACAAAGGCCCTAATCCCCATTAAGATCACAACACACACAATCTGTCATTCATACTTGCTTTGATAAGTTATTGCTAATGAAGTGTGTTTTTGCAATAACAGTTATTCAGCAAATCACTTGTAAATCAGTAAATTTCACGAACTTCATCAACTTTGAGACACTTAAGCGACACTACGTATAAATATTTTTTATTCAAAATTCTCTAATGTTTTTAGCTTAAAAGTAGCACGTTTAGGGGGTAAGATGTTCAAAAATCAAATTTTTATTTTTTTCTTATATCTTAAGCTCCACCCTAACCATAATATTACTTAAAACTTTAAACAGGCTAACATTTCACATTCAGCTGCCTGTTTAAAGCCTTGCTTATACACCGCAAGATGCTGCTTCAAACTGGACATGCTGTTGACTGCCATAATGAGAACTTTTGACAAAGGCAAACAAAGTTTGCTTTTTACCGAAACATTTTTGTCAGTTTGGCTCATGAATTCAAAGAATACTTTCATGAGCCAAGTATCGAAAGCATTTTTTTACTTAAACTTTCAACTTCCTCCATGGTGAAATTGATGATTAAAATTAATGAGACAAGAACACAAATGGAAATTTTTCAGTCTATGGAAATGCCTGTTCACCAAAGAATTGTATATCAAGGACATAACCACTTTCAGTTTTACTTATGGTACCAGAACATGACCTATACTGTACCATACGATGCGAACATAGGCCGATTTCAAAGTAACATAAACTGACTAAAGTTTCTGAGTTACCATCACCTCGTAAAAGTAAACCATTACAGTTGTGCAGTACTTTACAAAAGCAATTAGTTACAGCAACAGTGAGGCATGACAATGGGGGTATGGCAATATTCTTTAAATCCTTCTCTGTAATCAAAGAAGCCTTTGTATGGAAAAGTTGTAAACAAATTGTTCTGCTTAGAAGAAGGAATTACTGCAAAGTCAGAACATCTTAAACATTAGTGATAGGTTTAATTTCTCTAAGCAGGTCACTCTGAAACTCATCAAGGTACAACACTCCTACTTAAACCTATTTATTTTATTATTTTATATCATGCTTTTGTATATAACTAGCACCACTATCTATTGATACCAAGAGCTGTCACCAAGTGATTTTTCTAAGTACTAGTGCTTTGGGCCTTCAGCAAGATCCCTAGAAAGTGTCAGTCTCAAAAGAAGCTTGAGACTGCACACTGTGTTACAAGACAAGGGTTGAACAACTTGAACATAGCCTGCTTTCATTCATACAGTCTGCATAATAAGCTTATTGATAGCTGTCACCTGTTCCTAATGCATTAGGCTATCCTTCACTACTCCCATTATACAAACCCTCAAGCTCAAGAATATATTCCTGTCCAAAGCTCTTGCCAGGATAGTTTCAGATGCTAAATTTAGACCTTAAGTTAGACCTTTGGAGTTTCTTTATATCCCTTCCTACCTTGAACAACTCTACTTCAAGCCTGAAACTAAGCAATCTTGATAAGAGGTTTGCTAAATAAATAAGTCTTACCAATAAAGACTCTTGTAAATCTAGCAGCTCTAAATTTATCTTATCAGTGTAACACAGAGGGCTTTCATCTCCAGTGTAAACTTCCCCAAAGTCTTAATCAGAAACTTCTATCAAAAAAGATATGATTGCAACCATTCCATGGTGGAACGTACACAGGGTGCTCATTTCCTTCTTACACCAATCTCATTCTAATACATTGTAGCATAGCTCTTCCAGTGTTTACTGAAATCTTTTGGCAACCTAGGCAGTTGATGCCAACCTTAAATTACATTACCTTTTTCACTGATTCATAATGCATACACGTTCACAACGGTATCTGTCCTTCATATAAATATGTATGTACATAACTGAACATATGTATCCTGTATAATGATCACTAGCAATATTAGTAAAGTTTCTGTTAACAATAATGATAATGGCAATAAACTGTTACCGAAAACTTAAGGTTTCTATTAATGATAACTATAACTACAACTAAAACTTGGGAAACAACGATAATGAAATAGAAACTAAAACTGAAGAGGCAAAACTATAACTAGAATGACATACAAAAGCTAGTTGTACTAATAATACCAAAAATACACAATGACAACTTCAACAAAAATAAACAAAATAGAAAAACTCATGTGTGATCATTATTTTTACTTAGTTACTCAACATTTTGTCATCATTGCAGTTGGGTAGTTCCATTACAGTCTTGTCCTCGTTGGTCCTGTCAGCTGGCTTAATACTGGCGTTTGTTATATGAATTGTCACTAGCGTAAATTAAATGCAAATTTAAAGGTGGACTTAGAACATATGGTTTTAGAAGTACTTCAAATATAAAATCAGGAAAATATGTGCAAATATATGCTTGAGAAATCCAATAAGCCAATTCTCGGTTTGAAAAATCCGTTAAGCAGATCAGGACATGGGAAAATCCAGGCAGACCTTTATATGCTTTAAAAAAATAAGAGAAGGTATGAAAGATTGCTCAAAAAAAGTCACTGGAAATAGTGGCAAGTTATCTTAAATTAGGCCAGAAAAAGTTCAATGCCTGTTGGCCCCACAGCCAAAGCACATAAATGGAAATGCACTTAACAGGCAGTAGAAACATTCACCTGAATTCTGGCTCAACTCAATGCAAAATGGTTCAAAAATTCTGAAAAACTTCACTTATAAATCTCAAACTTATGGATAAAAAATCTGACCTTTCCAGTTCATATTACACCAGTACAATTATTTCCTAATTTTACTATAAATTTACTGTTTGCATTTTAAAACATCCTATAGTGCTAGGGTAGATATTGAACCACTTGACCTTTATCAGCTTAGGTCTTCTTGTTAGTGACATTTTGGCTGTCAATTTTAAAAACTGATTTCAAAAGAATATACTCATTGTATGGAAACAATTATTACTTGGGATTTTGCTTGGAACTGTACCCGAACAAACCTGCATCGCCCATTTTGTTTTCAATTTAGCTTTCACATCTTTAAAACACAAATGTGCCTTCATCACCCTCAAAATGAAAACATTCTTAAAATCAAGTCGAAGCTATTTTAAGAACACCCGAAGAAACAACTTGAACAACTATAACTAAAACTCAGAACATGATAACTAAAAGTTTTTTAAGAACATTTAAGAACATAAGCTATTTTAAGAACACCCAAGAAAAAAACTTGAACAACTATAACTAAAACTCAGAACATAATAACTAAAAGTGATGACTAACTAAAACTAAAACTGGAGCAATAATGATAAGCTTTGAGCTCCCTCTCCCCTCCCTCTCCTATAAGCGCTTGAAGACCCTACTATTCCCCAGTTCTGGGATGGGCTGGGAGCACCTCTGATGAGGCTACCTTGAAGTGGTGCTTTATAAATTTACGATTACGATTGTGAAATATTTAAAACTAAAACTCATGATATAAAAATATAAAATAACTATAATTAAAACTGAATGAATAAGTAAAACTTCACTAAGACACATATATACATAAACCTGCAGCAATATATATCATATCATTCTATATTATTACATGTCATTATATACATATATATATACATATATAATAAAAATATATTACACAGTATACAAGATTCTATATGTTCAAATTTGGCTGTGTAAAGGCTTAGCATATTTGCACATGTATTACTTATCTATGCATTTATTTGCAGCATTTATCTGTGTGATTGTGTAGTGTGTAAGTAGTTAAGTTTTAAAACAAGCACTTTAGATTAGTTGCACACCTTAACACTGATGAACAAGAGTGTTTCCATTCCTACACCTCAACCGTCACCAGTTGCAGAAAATGTGAAAAAATAGATTAAACCAGGAGTTGGATAATTTTTGGTACTTGCTGAATGCAACACAAGACTCGTATGATAACTACAATAGATAACCAAAATATGAATGTGCAGATAAACACAGCTTTTGAAGGATGTGGAGACTGAATTAGTGACAAGGAATGCTCTCAACGAAAAATTAACTCAAATTAACTCAAGGACTTTGCAGGGAATGATTACAGCCGTATGCAGCAGAACTTCCAGGCACTGATTAGTTTATAGCTAATACAATGATTCAGAATAATCTGATGGCAGGTTCCCTAAGAAGGTCTATGTAGATGGTACATAGATCTATGTGACATCACCGTAGTTTCATACCTTATAGGAACAATCATCTGTAATGTAACGCAATCGGACATGAGTACATTTAAAAAAGTTCTCAAAAGCTATAAAGCAATAGTCTATAAATTTTATGATAGGTGTCTTGTTTCCAATTCCATGAGACAAAATCATCCATGAGAGTGCAGCTGATCACATTAATCTTCCACAACAGCAATGTCATATCTAGGACATATGAAGCCATAAGAGAATAATGTCATATGGGCTTCATATTGTGTGCCATCGGTTGATGCATTTGATACTGGTGCATTAGAGGTTACTAATTACAAATTACAGTATGTCCTACATACAATGTTGCTATGAGGTCACTTGTTGATTAGGTAGCACCTGTCAAACTATGGTTATAGGCCTCCACTTCCAATCAGAACCAAAGTCCAAACCAGCACAATTACTGATACCTTGGTCAAAAGTTCTGACATTATGCCCAAGTAAATTTTAATGCAATCAACCTAAGATGTTTACACTTACAACAAAAATCCACAAACTCAACTTGCCTGATAAAAAATAAAGATTTTTAAAACCATAAACTGATTAACTGTTATGTAAAACCCGGTAAAAGAACTATCAGTTCACAACTGAAATTAAATAGTAATGGGATCAACATTATTTATATGCATGCAGTAGAAACATAACAAGAATGAGTTAAAATTAATGAATGCAACAAATGTTATTATCCTAAAGTCTACTAAAGACTCTAGATAAAAAGCAAATTGCTGTACAAACAAACACACACACTAACACTCATACACATTACATCAGATTATTGTAATGGTTTTCTGACATGGGTGCAGACATGGTAACAGATGCAGTTCACATAACTTTTGGCTATTTGAGGCACTGAAGGTTATATCAACCTCATTCTAACTAGAAGGCCACCTGACATACAGCATTCCTTTCTAATCTCAGTACAGCAGCAGAGCAGATCAAGTAAACAAGCAGACGCTTAAGAGAAAGTCTGTCAGTGCTGGTGCTCATTTTGCCCAGCACAATATTAACCCATCAAATTATTTGCAATCATACATAGAGTTTTGTACTTCTGGAATGATGACACAAAAATTACATTAATGATGTAATTAAAGGGCATAACTAAGTCTGATGCAGTATATTTGAGCAGTGTACATATGGTGAGTTTTGTTATAAACATTGTTTCGTGTCTTTAACGGCCGCAAATACCACTGATTGTGTCTGAGCCAGACACATATAGCATCTTTAGCATTTTGATTTGCATTAGCATCTGATTTAGCAGATATAGTTTGTCACTCTAGGGCATTAATATCTGGTTTTTACAGCTGTCTAAAATTTGATTGTCTTAATCAAACTCCCATAATGACCTCATTCCTTTATAACAAAACTCACCATATGTACACTGCTCAAATATACTGCATCAGACTTAGTAATGCCCTTTAATTACATCATTAATGTAATTTTAGACAGCTGTAAAAACCAGATATTAATGCCCTAGAGTGACAAACTATATCTGCTAAATCAGATGCTAATGCAAACCAAAATGCTAAAGATGCTATATGTGTCTGGCTCAGACACAATCAGTGGTATTTGCGGCCGTTAAAGACACGAAACAATGGCACTAGGCCACAATGACTGTGTAGTTTATTAAAAACTAATGTCTATGAATATTCTACCCATATTAACATCCACTTTTATCAGGTATTACTTTTAAGAATGCAGCAGAACAAACTTAATCCCTAGCACATCAGTCCTTTGGCTCAATTGCTGCAGTCAGTCATGAGAAACTAGAGCCTTCACTGTTGGATGAAGACAAATGAGGCCTCAAAAACAGCGCTGTATTTATCATACAAATACCTGGATGCAGCTACAAAGATCAAGTTTTCCGCCTAGGTAGCAAAAAGAACAGTTTTGGCCACAAGATCCAACCACGCGCTAGCAACATATCATCTATGATAAAATAGCCACCTGACCAATACTGAGATCCTGATCTTATCGACTAATTTTATGTCCTGTCAACACATATAAAAAACAGAGAAGATTTAATGATGAGAAACTAACTTGCTCATCTGTCGAATCAAGTTCAGTTTCTGCTGATGCTCTTGTATGGGGTACTTGGGCACATCGTATGCATCCCCCATTTCATGAGACAGGGACTCATTGCAGTGCTGGAATATCGTCTGAACCAACTCCTTAAACTTGCTTTCATCATGTTTGGTCTGCTTTCGTCCATGACCACCATCTTCAGCCTCAGCACCTTCTTCAGGACTTTCTACATTTATACAAACAAATTAAACACTTTAAAATGAAACAGGGCCAAATGTATACATGAATATTGATCATACAGCAAACGCATTTATAATTTATTACAATTCAAAAATTCCTACAACTTTTGATGCGTTTGGATCAGCTTTTACACAAAGATCTCATATGCCTTGCACTATGCATCATGGGAAGTTTCCTGTTCATGTATCATCACTTTGGAATGGACTTACAAAGATACTTCAGAACTCCTGCGTCTTCTCCTGCCTTCATTCTGTCATAGGCTGAAAACCATCTTGTTTAATGGCACACTTGTGTTGTTGAGTTGGAAACACTGCTGAGGAGATTCCTAGAACTGGTGCTATAGGTTGCTGTTCAATGTTAATTTACATTACAGTACATTCCAGTGAAGCATCCCATATTCAGCACAGTAGCTGATTGGTTTGCAGCGCTTTGCCTTCGGAGGACAGGTTCAAGCCTCCCCTGAGATGGTTACTGCACAGGGACCCTGAGCAAGTCCTTCACTCACAATTGCTCAGCTTCAACGATTGACAATCAATAGACAGCGGCACATAATAAATGCAGAAATAATACGCTGTGGTACATCCCAGTGACACAGCTGCATACACAATGCTTTTCAATATGCTGTATGATAAACCTGAATAAGGTCAGCATGAAAATCTGCTCTTTCTTGCTGGTTGCTACAAATATGAGTAGGACTACATTCACTTGATTTTGATAGCATTGCTGAACAAGGTCACACAATTCGTATAAAATGCAACAGCTGAACACCAAAATAAAGCCTTTAGCTGTTTACTGAAATAAAGTCAGATTACAATATTAGCTCTTAGAAATGGCCAAATCAACACTTCAGGGAACTGAGATTTTTCACAAATCAACGTCTAGTGCAATACCTGAAACCAAAGGTTAAATAGATCATTCACACAACTTCTTAAGCCTTTGCCGAGTAACCAGCAGGCTATCTACCAGCCTATCTAACTAATTTGATGACTTCTATAGCAACATTATCATAACATCCAAGGCATCAATCGATGGTCGCTTTAGGTGAATCGTAATCAAAATCATAATCCACAGGAGAATCCACGTCTAATTCCGATAGGTCAGAGAAACCAGAAGTTAGGCTACGGCAGGTAAGCAAGTTGAAAGATATGAGTAATAAGTTTAGACACGAATCACTTCACAGCACTGACAGAATGAATCGAACTTAGTAAATTCCAAAGCTGTAGATCAGCAACCGAAAACGGTCTAGAATCCAACACTGTCTTGGTACGAGGTCATAGTGTTCATTGATCGAGTGCAATATTTGCTGGTATAAAAGGTGAGCATGGAACAGAGGTAGGTTGGCTGATTTTTGTAGTACTTTGCGAACTACAAGACAGATTTCAAATGGATTCATTGCTCAGTTGGCAACCAGTGTAATGAATGCAATATTTGTGTCTTTTGTTGACACTTAGTTGTGTTCATTATGCTGCATTTGTCATGTTGTAGGATTCTTTTTACTGCCAGCCATAACAACCTAAACAGCAGCATACAGAAACCAAATGAGACAACTATACGGATTTTGCAGGTGACACAAGTTCAAGGACATTATGACATTGGTGCCTAAATCTGAGGAGACGGGAAAGTAAATGGGAGTGTCACCAACATCTCTCAAGCCGGCTGCACTTTACTACAAATATCCTTTGTAATGGCTGTTGACTTTTATGTTTAAGTCACTGCAAATTTTTGACAGCAAGTCAGAATTTGATACAATGCTCTTTACATGGGATTCAACCTAGTATCACCCACAGTGATTAAAAGACTCCATGTGCATTCTTTTTTTTCGGCAGACACAACAGAATGGTTTTGCTTATTCTATTAAGTCTGTCAACTTTCTGAAAGTCTGTGTACATGTTGTATTCAAAAGGTTATTTTCCACCTGTCCTGCATCAGGTGTTGCCACCAGAATTACTAAATGACAAGCATATTTCCAGTGGAAGCCAGTAACCTACTTGCTGTTTATCAACAGTGTCAGAGGCATTGACAATTTCATGCAACTGATGGAACTCCATGTCTGATGCTTCATCGCAGCTTCCAGTTTCTAGAACAATATCTGTCTCATAACTTTCCTTGACAAAAGTGTCTAACACCCTTCAGGAAATCTGCTCTACCATCAGTGACTGCAAAACAAGTTTTGTCTTATAACTTAAATTCTTTAAGAATTTCTTCCAAAAGTTTTGCCAGCACGTCACAGGTGTGTCAACCAGTGACCTGGTACTTTGCTGGGCAAGCCCCCTTCCTTGCTAGAGTTTTGGCATCAATTCAGTGCATTGTAACACTCAGATAGCTAAGACATTTAGAAGTCCAACAATCGGCTGTTGTGCAGAGAAGATCAAAAATCGGACAAAAAACCTTATGCAGCAGGAAAAAATTGGTATCGAGCACTGATGAATCAAGGGTTGAAATTATTGGTGATATCACTTGTGGATCACCAAAATAAAACTATCGCAATAATTGCAGCGATACTGACAGCATTATCGATGATACCAAGCAATTTTAGAGATACTGTACTGCAATAAATTAACAGCCCTGGTGACCAGCAGTGGAGACCTATGAGAGCAATTTATCATTCTTATTATTCTGTTTGTCTGGCAAATCTTCCAGTTACTTACCTATACTTCTCTTGCCCTCAGCAACTTTTGCCCATAATTCTGCCATTGCTGATATCCAAGCAACTATCAAACACTACCTGTTTCAAATACATAAACATAAATCAATTATAATTCAAACAACTTTAATACTAAAATGCAAGAACACCATAAACCAGATAAATATTTGACATATGGAATGGTGTCATAAAGTTTAAGAAACCTTAAGCTTGCCAGATGACATAGCCAGTAGCTGATAATACATTAGACATTAAGCTCCAGCACAATGTCTCTTCTAAATCAGGGTGTGCATCTACCTCTGTCCTAACCTGCAAGCTTATGAAAACAGGTCTGTTGTGCAAATTATTCCACAGGGTTTAAAGTGTTTGTGAAGACCTAAACTGTGGCCTAAACGTTTGATCTGTGTGTGACAAATACTACAAAAGTGGTCCAGACAGACAAAGTTCAACTTAAAGTGTTTGTGGGGCTTTGTAAGTCATATAAACATAACTATTATGCTGTCATAAAGGCAAAAATTTTCAGCTTCCAGTTTGCTGTAGAAACTCAGTTTAATAAAAAAGTTACAATACTTGAAAATATGAAAACTTTTTCCAAATTCCATGGCCCTTTTATGTTTGAAGACCTGCCTAAATGGCAATCATCAAATCTACATTTCTTCACCTACAGCTGTCAAGTTGGCTTGACATTCACATCGGCCCACACATGGGGAAATCTGTGTGGACATATTTTCTCACAGGTCATGTCATGAAATGTGTGTATGCATGTATGTATGTAAGTATGTGTATGTATGGATGCATCTAAGCATGCATAAATCACCTTTCAAGAATCCCTCTGAGGTGCTGAAACATTAAACTTACTCTTTTTAGGTTTCTTATCTGCAGTTAACTAACCAGAACACTTCAAACCGTTTCTATCCATCAAGCGTTGCCACACTGGTCCCAACATGAGGAAATGCTGTTTTTGCAAATTTTCTCACTCAACATACCAATTCAAACTCAAAATTACTTCTGTTAAAATTCCTATCTGTTTGTAATCACAATAACATTCCTCAACACCCATGCGCTAAACCAATAGAACCAGCTTATTTAAAGGCAAGACAAAATCACTAAATCAATAAGGCAGCAACTAAGTGAAATTCGGTTCTGAGCTGAATCCAAATGCCATGCATCATAGAAATCATTCATTTAACTTTAGGGAGAAATTTGTTGCACTTGGTGTGATACCAATGAACTACTTTACTAAGTCAGCTTGCAAGCTGCATTCACCACTTCACTTTCTCTTGTCTGATATAACATCTGTGTAGCAACAGAGGAATCACAAAACTACTTTCAGTGGCGCAGTGCCCATTTTCTGTGCTTGTGCAACTCAATAGCGTCTCCAGCGTTGTCTGAACTGCTGCATTTGAGTATCGCCTACACCAAGCGTCAGGGTCTCAAGTCACCAAATATTTATGAATACGGCACAATAAAAGTCAATCGTTTTAACACCTCCACGATAAACTCGACATCCTTTTTCTACTGCCTTGGCCCGACAGTTTGCTAGTAATAAAGCACGATTGGCATATCATATTGCAGTTTGGCACACGACCTAAAATTAGGTCCCGAATCAATTCCCATTCGTCCTCGACATTTCACGCAACGCAAAAGAATACATCAAAATCACTCTTTCCATATGTGTGGCTTACTTTAAAGGCACAGGGCTAACGTCAATCAATCCTGCAATCGGTTAATTGTCAGTCGCGCTGAATTATCTGGCCTTTCGCAACGTTTCGTAACAATCTTCCTGCTAACTCCGTTCTCAAGATTCGACCACATCCATCCAGCCACTTACCCAACAAGGAGGAAACGCCAATGATCTCGATTTTATGCGCGATTTGACCTATATTAATTGCAAACCCGACCTTGACATTTAACGCAATGTGATTCGACCTATATTATTTCTTAAATGACTACGGAGGTAAAGAAGTGACTCAGTGTAGTTAATAGAGCATCATCATTAATTCACATTATTTGTCAAAGAAATGTAAATGTACGGGGTTTTATACAGCGACCGTATCGCCTCAACAACGACCATGCTCATTTTTGCAATGAGTTGATCGGATAAGTTCCTTCACCATGTTGCTAAGTCAACAAATCTGCTCCTCGTGAAATTTTCACGCAGGTCTTTCATTCAAACTTTAAACATATCATTTCAAAAGATTCTATTTCAAAACTTTCTCTTCGTAACAGCAATCGTAAACTCGAGATTTCTACAGCGCCCAGAGAGCTAAGTCGCGGGAATCATCTTATTCGTAGGCGCTTAGTCAAAACAAGACCGATAGTCAGGTAAGGTCAGATGTAATGAAATGACACAGGGAGGGATTTCCAAAATTTAGATCCAGCATCGAAAAAGCCCATTCGTCGAGAACAGTTCTAGTCCAATGTAGGACCAGAGAAAGGCAATCAGATGAACAGCAAGAAGGGCGGATTGCTAGGCGCGAGACAGATGACCATCAGGACGTACAGGGTATTCTGGTCTGGCTATCAAACAAGTCATCTGGTTATTGAATTATGCACCCGGCGCACTCTCGTCTTTCGTTGGACGCTGTAGAAATCTCAAATATCAAACGTTGCCCTTGCTAGAGAGGACTCAGATGCTCTGACCATCTGGCACCCCACCAATGACAGGTTGTTGGGTGTTATATTTAGAAATCGGCTTGAAACCCTGGTGTCTGGTGACGCTTGATGTAGGCGGTTATAGTGGCCAACACACTGATCAATGATACCGATAAAGACGTTAAAGATGCTTTCTTCAATGCCCTATAAGATTTTTTGAGTCTTACATGTAAAAATGACCCCATTGTATGTTTATAAGAGTTTAATGAGGCGTTGGGTACGACTCGAATACCGCGCGATGTGGTGCTACTTAATGGAAGTGAAATCGCTCTTGACTACACAGAAATTTGGAATTTTGTGTTACTACCAAATCCCGAATATGTGATTCTAAGAAGGTTAAACTGGCCAGATGGCGTGAGCATTAAGAATCTTGGGCTATGATTGACTAATAAACGAAATATTTTTAGATTGTGTCATTTGTGAAGTTGGAGGACTTAGTCGAATAGAGACAAATCTTGGGAGTCAGCACAATGTGAAGATAATGAGGTCGGACTTGAAAATGATTCGCTTTTCTATGGGCAGACAACTAACGCAATGATCTTAGAATCGACAATATATGTTCATACTTTGAAGCATGAACTTTACAATCAAATTATATTAACACTGCACCAACTGCAACTTCACTGCTGCGTGCGACGCAAGGCAGCCGTAAGCACGTGATCAGCATGTGCAAATACATCAATAACCCGATGATTCATGAAAAGGTTTCATGAGTCATCGGGTTATCGATTTGTATTTCCTATGCAAGCGTGCACTTAAAACTTGCTGATTAAGCAGCGCAATATTACGTTTACATCCATGTTTTTATCTGATGCTGTAACTAAGGCCAGACGTTGTCCTCCTGGTAGGTTCCAAGAGATGTTGATGTATTAATAAAATTTAAGAAATTCAGCTTTTTCTCTTCATTCCATTTTCCAATCAGTATGATAGTTGAAGTCTTACATGATCAATGATGTTTCCCTATTAGCAATTTCTATAATATGCCTAGTTTGCATAGCCACTGATCAGCTTCTTTATTGATTTCTGGACTCCATAACAAAAAATTCCCACTAGCATTGTCGACCTGTTTAACTGAATTTCACACCAAATGCTTTCTTTGAAGACCTTGCTCATCATATCGCTTAATTCTCTCTATTGCAGTAATAATGCTTTTAATATGCAGCAAAAACATTCAACTCCAGCAAAACCCCTCCAGCATTTTCAGCAAAGTTTATGAAATTTAAACATGCTTTTATCAGGATAGCTTTAATACTTTACAACTTGAACATGCCATTTGGCATTGGTTTTTGTCAGTCACAAATTACAACAGCTTTTAAAATTGCTTTCAGTCCTTTTCCCAGACATTTTAGAGCGCTTGCAAGGCCCAAACTATAACCAATCAGTTAACAGTGTCTCCCGCTCATGCTTTTACCACCTTCGTCAGCTTCGTACCATCCGCCGCTCCCTCTCCTTTCATGCCGTCACTACTCTAATTCATGCCCTTATCTGCACCAGGGTGGACTTTGGTAACGCTATCTTTGCTGGACTCTCACTTGCCAATATTTCCAAGCTTCAATCTGTTCTCAATGCTTCTGCCCGTCTTATTGGAGGCGTCCCCAGGTATGGCCATATAACTTCCTTTATACGGGACACTCTACACTGGCTTCCCATTCAGCAGCGTATCCAGTTCAAGATCCTAACGCTTATGCGTAATTGTCTCGTTGGCTCTGCTCCATCATATCTTAAGGACTTCTGCATTTCGGTCTCCTTGGTTCCAGGCCGTAGCACTCTCCGGTCGGCCTCCCTTGGACTTCTGACTGTCCCTCGTATGCGCACTGTTACAGCGCAGTCTAGAAGCTTTGCCTATGTTGGACCCAATAGCTGGAATCGCCTTTCCCGAGAGCTTCGGCTAATATTCCTCAGTTTGTCTCTTCCGCAGTTTCGCAAGCGCCTGAAGTCTGTATTATTTGCCAGTGGTCTCACTGGTTCGGGTCGAGAGCGCTTCTGATGAGTCTATTCTTGAAGTGGCGCTTTATAAATGTCAGATTACAATTACAATTACAATCGTGCAGGCTATCGGCGAAGAAGGGATGGCTTTTTGAACGTCTCTACAGAATGTGTCAATACCAACTGCCCTTGCTATAACTCACTAGCAAACGGATATTGCTATAAATAAAGCCTTCGATACGTTTACAATGGATACGTCACAACAGTCAACAATGACGTCACATATAGGTTGCCATGTATGTTTGGGGAGAAAATTTTCAGGCCCTGTTTGTTGTCCGTTAGTCTCTTTCGACTGCTTGGTATGACTGTCGTTTGCTGAGATATGCAGTACGTTTCAATGGGACAGGTTCACTTCTGGAGTTCTATCATATGTTCTGCCTGCATATTACTTACAACATTTGCTCGACATAGCGGAATTCCCGCAACGCCGACAGAATCAGCAATGGGTGAAATCGGTTCCTTGCCGCAGCAAAAGGTTCCGAAGAGAATCTACAGAGATGGGCCGGTCAGACTTGTAGCCTCAGAGTCGACACCGGTGAATGATTCTGCTACTGTTGCTAATACTTCGGCTGATACTACTGCTGCTGTTGCTTCGGCTGCTGCTTCTACAGCTGCTGCTGCTCCTGCTTCAGCTGCTGCTTCTTCTGCTGCTGCTGCTACTGTTACTGGAACACTGGGAAAAGACGACATAGACCTCAAGGTGTTGCCAGCGGAAAAGCCAACTCGTATAACCTCGGAGTCGACGCAGGTGACTGACTCTACTGCTGCCGCTGCTGCTGACGCTGCTGCAACGCAGTCTAGTGTGTCGCTCAGTAGCTCTGCTCCAAACGCCCTTTATAGTAACGCCCAGTTAGATTACCAGGGCTGCTCAATGAATCCGTGCAAAAACGCCGGAGTATGCAAGCTGCAGCCGTTCGGAGCCAACAAGATATTCTGTCGTTGTCTGCCAGGGTTCTTCGGAGGATTCTGCCAATATGGTAAGCCAACTTATTGTTCCTCACAATCTTTATTAACGTTTCCACCATCTGTCGCGCCTTAGGCGACCTGGGTGCACTGGCTTCCTGTTCACGGAATAATAGTCGAGGTACAGTAGGTATGGCTGTTCGGTCCTCAATATTTACTTATCTGAAAATCAGTGGTTTTTAGCTTCTCTCTCGGTCAAAGCTGGAGGACTAGGCATACGTCGAGCTGCGCGATGTACAAACCAATGTTAACGCAGTTTAAAGCTGTGCAATGGCATTGGTGGACGAGAGTAGAATATTGCACCCATTCGATAGTCCTGTCGTCTAACAATTGTATTGCGATAAGCCACTCGCAACGCATGCAGGGCACGGATGTTTGCACCATCAATTGGCACCTGTGGCCTAAAGTTAGGCCTAAATGACGAGGTTGTGAGAATCACTGTTGAACTTCGTCCGGAAGGAAGCATTTGCGAACCGCGTGGCTGCCCTTTCGGATCACGTGACGGTGGATGGTTCGAAAGGTCTTTCTAGGGCACTCATTAAAGAAAATATCTTGTGATGCAAAAGCAACGCGCCAGCCCTTCCAGCATCTTATCAGTTGCGATATAGTGCTTCTTTGGTATCGCTTTCCGCAGCACTTTCTCTCAGCCATAACTTTGCATTGTATTTGTAATTGTAATCGCAAATTCATATAGCGCCATTTCTAGAGAAACTCATCAGAGGCGCCCAGACCTGACAACATAAAACCACGATCGAACAGAATGGTCTTCAAGCGGAAAAGCAGAGTTCGTGTCGCAGTTTGTGTAGCAGTTCTTCTCTCTCTCTCTATTCGCATTTATCTAGATGTTAGATGTTAGAGCTCACTTGTAAAGCCTAAACTGTGCTAGGATGGAGGTAGATATGTATGTGTAATTGTATATAATTGCCAGCATCTATGTATATGCCAGCATCATAGGGTATAAAATTATTAATGTCAGGCTTTGGGGAAACTGGATCCACTGTGATTTGGAAGCAGCTTGGAGAACAGTCAGCAGCTAAAGAAATTCCTACAGCCACGAACCCAGATGAACTGAGTTTTCCTGGGATTCAGCCGGTGGCGTTTGGACGATATCTAGGTGTGAAGCACCTTCGACGTCTGAAGCATTTTCTCCACTAAGGTTTTAGCCTGTACAGTTAGGTTGTGGACAAATGCCTCTGGGAAACTAGCGTACTGGTGAGCCGCAACTCCCAAAGAAGAAAGGAGTTGGTTTAGGCCTAAATCAGCTGTGTTACAAATAAATAGTCGAGGCCCCTAGATCGAACCGTATGGTTGACAAGTGAGGACATGGACAATTCAGACTGTGTGAAATCAAAAACAACTACCTGGGTGCCCTATAGAGAGAAATGAACGCAACCATGACAGAGGGCGACCCATGACACCGAACGACTTTCCAAGGCCTCCAAAACAATTCCATGGTCAGCAATGTCGAAGGCCGCACTAGCATCTAAAGGGCTGAGACAGACACATGCCCGCAATCAGCAGGCCAAAAATGTCAGCAAAAATGCGTGTTAGAACAGATTGTGTGGAGTGGAATCTTTTAAACCCCGACTGTTGCTTGGGTAGAAGGGAATTTGCCTCACGATATTGTAGGTCTGTAACCTGCATCGGAACACATTGATAAGAAAGATAAGCTGGAAATAGGTAGCTCATTTGCCATCTAATTAAGATCGAGACTACAACGCCTAAGAGAACCTAAAATAACAGCCCATTCATTCCTCAGAACATTTCTAGAGGCGCCTGTTTCTAAGAAGCGGAAAGCGTATCCTCACTGAAAGCAGTGTTACATAACAAGAGCAAACATGGCAGAAGAGCCCCACAAAGTCCTTTATTAGAATGATGGCGGAGAAGGGAGATCAAACGACGTCGATGGAGACGATATCAGCAACCGGCGCAGGTCGGTGGTGGAGATCGGCTGCAATCGAACATTTTGCAATGCGTTGGAAGGTCGGTGGTGGTTTAGCGAACTGAGTCAATCTTTTGACTCATAAGATCCAGATAATCCAGATGGCCGTGGGCGACGAATGTACAGAGCTTTCTTTCCGTGGAAGTTGAGCCGTCGAATTTGCAGAAGAGCGGTGACCATAGTCGTCGACGATTATCTTTCTCCCTCTTTCGATTACCTTCTCCCAGTAAAGCATATCCTTTCCTCTGAACACCATGCACTCCATGAACGCCATGCACTCGTCGTTCAGGTAGCATGGCCCTCAGCTCCGCGAACTTCGCCTGAATTGTGGCTCAAATCGTCTGGCTTCTCGGCGAAGATCAAGAGAGACTCCATAAACCCATGGAGTGAGTTTAGTCAATCCAGGAACTTCAATTTCTTTTGAAGATATTTTTCTCACCTGAGGTATCATATCGACCTCTGGAAATAATAATGACATCAGTAGGGAGAAGGCAAGCATTGTATAGATGAAAGGCCGCAGGATGTCTTCCCGATGTGATAAATGATTAGTGCCCCTGCAATGCATGCGGAGGTGAATCGGAATGAATATGTTCCGTGCGTGGATATGTGCAGATGCGCCAGAATGCCAGATGGATCCTTGCCTTCACAACGGACAATGTCGCAGAAGCTTGACTGAACCGAGAGGATACGAGTGTCACTGCGCTGACGGATATGAAGGTGACAACTGCGAAAGTAAGACTCAGGAGATTCATTAGCTGCACTTATTCCTCTTCCAACTTCTCTTTTTTCTCCCCTCCTTCTCCTCCTCTTCTCGATCTTCTTCTTTTCTTCGTTACTCTGCTCTCAGGTTGCTGAAGCAGTCCATCAGTGTAATTCTTCTCGGCTCTTCACTTGTCCTTCACTTCTCTGACTAAATTTTCAGTCTTGCAGCTTAGTTCTCTGCTTTCCTTTCTTCATTCTTTCCTTCTTTCTTTCCTTCTTTCCCTTCTTCTTACTTCTTCCTTCACCCCTTCCTCTCCTTCCTTCTTTCCTTTGCTTCTTTCATTCTTTATTTCGTGTCTTCTTTTTTTCCTTCCTTACTTTTTCCCTTCCTTCCAGTATTGTTCTTATAGGCGAGTAGCCAGTCCTGGTAGTTCGCCTCATTTTTATGGTGCTGCTAAGTCAAACGTCGTCCTCTCCTTCTGCACCGTCTCCAGTAATTAAGGTCAATGTTTCATGTTCTGTGCAGTTGACCGAGACGTAGTGGACAGGCTAATTTCTTTTCCTCACAGGCCTAAAGCCGACAAGGAAAGAATTCCACAATCCCAGTGTCAACGATCTTTCCAAGTCTGTGATTTTTGATTTCGTAACTCCTATTTGGAGTGACACCAATTTATACTCAATGGCAATGGTTTGGAAAGAAGTGGACACCTGGTAATGGTACTTCAATGTTAATCATGCCTTCTCGATCATATCTCAAGGCTTTCATTTTCCTTGGCCAATTCCTTGAGGATGTTTTGGATTTAAATTGAATAATTTTCGCAAATACTTTCTCGGTTGTTATAAACCGCCCCATATAAATTATTTGATTGGTACAAACCAAAAAGCAGCTTAAATTCGAACAATTTGAACTGATTTTGTGCGTAGTGCCTCCACATTTAGAAAATAACCAGCTGATTCCGTGCAAAGCATCTACGCTCCAGCCTGGCAAAATGTCTCTTTTGCAGAAAGCCTCTGCTGCTCGCCCTCGTTCTCTGTCGCACTCCCCCTCTAATAGATGGACACCGACCCCCGACCGTCCCCTTTAGCTGTACTAAATGGACCAATGAACACGAAAACGCGTATTCTAGCTTTATATATGTATATACATATCTATATCTTGTATGAAACAAATGCACAACAGATAAACCCATCGTTTATCCATAACAACTGCAGTCATCTGGAGCAAAATTGCTCCGGGAACAGTTCGCCGATCCCACAGCACGAGACCAGCAGTTATACTTTTAGATGTGATTGTCTTTCTGTAGCAATGGTCACCACTCACGCGGAGGCTGTTCTGCGGGCAGGAGTGACCGATGCTTCTGATCAGTTGGTGGCACCTGCCGCCGCCTCCCCATCTACGCCGACGACGACGACGACGACAACGACGTCCTTTTTTCTGAAGTTGCCGTTCCTTGCGATGGTTGCCGTCTCGTTTCTCATGCTCGCTCTTTCGTTTTTTGCAACCATCGACGCTGAACGGTAAGTCTATACATTGCTGTAGATATCGTCAACTCAAAGAACTTTATTCGGCGTCAGCACTTTATGAATTAAGACATGTGCATCAAATATGAAAGTCGGCAGGAAAATTGCCCTGCTGATAGGGTAGCCAAGAATGCTTGTAGCCTATGAAGCTGTTAGCCAAAACCCCAGAAGTCTATCTTTGAATCGCTGGTCTATTCGACGCAGCAGGCTGAAACACAGGGATGAAAAACAGGCTGAAGGCAGTAGCGCAACTATAAACCGCAGGACCTGCAACTGCAGGGACCCAGGCTATAATCTGAAAAAGAGGTGACCCGCATCGAGCATGGTAAAATGACAGTTTTCACCAGAGGGCCCATTTACGCAATATGCGAGAGAGCCTGAATTTTCAAGTTACGCCACTGGAAGGGACGAGCGACACCCTGTTGGTGCACAATACTCTGCTGATGAATAGCACAGAGTATAATTGTGCTAGAACATAAACACAAAACACCTTTAAATCTGGCAGCGAAGAGTGTCAAAACGCATTTCGCAAATAGTGAAGATGTTATACACGATGTTCAGAAAAAATGAATCCTAAGATAAATTACAAAATAGTTGACGTTGGTAAGATCCGGTGATGTCAGTCTTTTGCAGGAGTTTGTTAAGTACGTCTTGTGTTCTTCTTAATCAGTTATTATTTAAACACATTTTTGTACCATAATTCTTGTGTTTGGCGTAAAAATATATTATGAACAATTCACACTTTTTCACTGAAAGACATTATGGTTTAGAGTTAGCGAAAAAGTAAATACATATTAAAATGACGTCATTTTAAAGGGAACTTTCATAAGCAATAAAATTAATTAATTAGATAATGAAAGAAAGTTTTTAGCTCAATTTAAATTTCATAAACTTTTGCTTGAGTTATGCGAGGTAGCCTAAAGGTTTCTCTTTCCTGGACGCAGTGTATAAACACATCTGGTAGCCATGCTATTAATGGTTGAATGAATGAAAATTTTATTGTTTCCAAAAGTTTCCATTCATTAATGGTTTAAACGATTGATTCGAAAAGTCTAAGACTGCAAGTTCAGCCCTACGGTTAGACTTGGCGAGCCTTATATACGCCACTGCATAAATTATAAACAGATAGCCCTCTGAGGTGATTTAATACACTGACGCTGAACTAGTAAATAAATTGTGCTTTTGTAGGCCTATCGGGTTGCGGTAATTGCATGTTAATAGGCCTACGTATATTGTTGCATAGGAAGATTGTTATTGAGCGTTACGCGGTGTTGACAGCACATGGTTATATCCTGGAATATCCAAAGGCTGGATACCTTCGTCTGGCTATGAGGAAATTCTTCTTCCTTACCTGTCTCTGTTGCTCCGTCTTTCCATGCCTCGATAATTACTTCGTCCAACAGGCTGAAGAACAAACTCCGCTGTCCCTTCTACTCAAGACAGGCCAACACAAAGGTATAACAGCCTCTGGTGTATTTTAACAGCCTCTGGTGTATTATAACAGCCTCTGGTGTATTATAACAGCTTCTGGCTTATTATAACAGCCTCTGGTGTATTATAACAGCCTCTGGTGTATGACAGTAGGCCTTCTCATGTTGGAAGCCTCCAATTTGTTCGTTTCGGTACCGTGTGTCATCGACGCATCACCGGTAGCCTTGTCATCTGCTCTGCAAGACGGTTAATGACGTGTTGCTATTCTCCATCTTAAAGAGCCAGAACTCGGAACACAATGTGCAGTGGAGGATTTAGCTGTAAGCGAGGGGTTCCCTCCGCCCTCTTGGTTTTATGCCGGCAGCCCTCAGACCAGACCCGTTAATAGTGGACCGCCCCTCTGGAAATGTTCCTGCCGAAAGGCAAACAATCCTGGATCCGCCACTGATAGTATGTTGCAACACCCCTCCTCACAAAGTCAACTAGTTACTAATGTAGGTGGAGCTGGTTCCAAAAGAACAACGCTGCGCCGTGGGACTCAGCTGCTTTCCGTGACTTAGTTTTCTTTGGGCGCTGTAGAAATATCGAGTTTACGACGTGCCATAGAAATGCCCAGGGTTGTCATATGACTAGAGACAGCCAGGAATGAGAATCCAGATGGGCCAAAGAGGTGTCAAAAGTATCTGGCATCCGTCGAGCTATGAAGAGATCTGACAAGGAACACAACCTCAAACTCAATTCTGGAAATGATGGGCAACCAACCTTGAGCACAGGCTCAAATATGTCTTACTGGACCTTTGTATAGCGCCGTCGAAGAGCATCTCAGGGCTCTGCGCGAACCAGATTGCTGTCAGGGTTAGGCCTAATTTCGTCTCCTCTATGGTGGACAGTTACACCTTGTTCATATGTCTTGGTGCGTATAAGGATGTGTGTGTGTGTGTGTGTGTATGTACGTACGCATGCATGTGTGTGAGTGAGTATGAATAAGGGACGAAGTTGGACCAATGTACAGACGTTTTGACCTTTTCTTAGGCTACGCGCCTTTGCCTCATTCGGGTGATCGAGGATCAAGTCCAGCTTCAGCTGCCTTTCCGCAGACGCCGAGTGTAGCCGGACGTTAGAAACATCGTCTGCTCTGGGAATGCCAAACAACAAGTGACCTTTGACATCGTCTGTCCAGCACCCAAGAGACGAAAACAACGACTTCTGTGATGACAATTCGTTCAGTTACCTCTGTCTGTGTGCATTGCTGTCTGTTTTGACTCCGTACCTGTACCTTTCTCTTTTATTAGTTCTAGACCTTATGCAGAACTGAATGCACGCATGGTTAACTTAATGACAGACTGTCCGTTTGAGTATCTCTTCGTTTTCTCAGTTTCTATCTTGCTATATCTACCTCGTCATTTCTATATCTCTCCATGCCTCTATGTCTGTCTGACTGTTTCGATCTGTCTCTGTGTTGCGTTAATTATATGCTTCTGAGTCCTGCTGTAGCCTATCTGTGTATCTTTAGCCTTACAAACCAATGACCATTAGTGTTCCTTCTTGACCAGTACGTGGCTTAGACCTGAATCTGTAATGTAGCCTAATGTTATCAAATATTTACATAGGGCCTTTTGGGTCCATCAGAAGTGCACCAATAATCGGCTACCGTGTCGTATAAGCATCCATAGGGCCCACGGCATGCATGAGTTTAGGAGTTTAATCTGAGTGGCCTTTCGCGGGCCGTATGTCCTAATCACCTAATGTATTACAACAGAAAGCGTACAACGCTTGTTATATTACTCTTGTGCGATCATAATCGTAATCGAGCGATAATACTTTGTATAGCGCTTTTTCACAAGATCTCGGAGGCGTTCGAGTGTTACTTACTTACTTATTTACTTATGAGTGTCTGCAGCCTATAGGAAAATTGGCAGGCAGACTCCGGTGCAGGAGATCCATTTTGAGTTGAGTTGATTACAGATGGGACTTTAGAGATGTAAAAACAGTCGATGCAACTGACACATACCCCCATGGAAGCCATCCAGAAAGTATTCCTAAGATATCGAATAGTATGGACTCACGACAAATTCAGATGAATTTATTGCATAGAATGGCAAAGAAAATTGCGCGTCTTTCTTTCTGTCTGTATATCCGTCCGTCTGTGTTCTCTTGGGAATATTAATTTTTTGTTAAATGCAGCTACGGTAAGTACGCTAAGTATCAGACTTCGACAGACTTTTTCTCTCCTCTTAACCTCTTCAATTCAACATCTGGCTTTTTAGATGGTTCAGCAACACGATGCAGCATAATACCACAGAGAATAACAAATCAGCCCGAAATAGGCCTACAGCTTAAACTTGATATTGCCTCTCTTCCAAAGCATAACTAACAAATGCACCATGGCACCCGGCAACACAAGGCATTGTGAGAGAGGAGTGGTACCTATTCAGTTCAGAGCAAAAGAAAGTCTCAGCTGGACTGATGCGAATACGAGGAGTTTCAGAGAAATCCAGAGGTGTGTTCAGCTACTGTTAACAAATGCCGGTGTAGGAGGCAGGGTGCACTCTAGGCACATTTTGTACTCTAGAGTGCATGCTACCACCAGTTAGCGCCTAATGTATTCCTACATTGTGCCTAGGTATGATGTACTCTAGAGTACGTTGTGCCTAGAGTACACCTTACCTGCCACACCGGCTGCATATAGAAAAGGACCCCAAACAACGTATGAGGAACATCGTAGCTACTAGACAAATGCTGATCGATGACAATACAGATACAAGGTGAGAAACAAGGTCGGCACGCGGCTTATATTTTAGGAATTCCATCTTTAGACAGGTAACTCGGTTGTCACTCGTACTGCGTCATCACTAAGCTTAGGAATCTTGTCTGAATCCACCATAATTATTTTCCATAATAATAATAATAATAATAATAATAATAATAATAATAATAATAATAATAATAATAATAAATGATGATGATGATGATGATAATAATAATAATTTTTACCCGAGGTATTTATGATCCCTCAGGATTTCAGAAATTAGGGACTGCATTGTTCTGGGATGGCCAATCTTCAGTGATATCGTGCTCGATGTGAAAAGTGCTGTGAAAAGCAATTGCGTTAAAACGTTGGATGGCCATCGATAATAATAACAACAATAATAATAATAGTGGTAGTAGTAGTAATAGTAGTAGTAGTAGTAATAATAATAATACAATTTATATAGCGCCATAGCACGGCCAAGGCAGAAGAAAAGGGCGCTGTACATGAGTTCAAAAATCAAAAATGATCATAAGATATCTTAAAAAGATATGTCTTGAATGTTTCCAGTGATGGGGCATTCGTCACATGGTCAGGAAGACTGTTCCACGCAGTGGGTCCAGCGACAGAGAAGGAACATTCGCCGAACCTCGTGGAAGACCGCGGGACGATGAGGGCCACAGCCGATGTGTTCTGGTTGTCTGGTGTTCGAATGCAGTAGTCGGATATATAGAGCCTTAGAGAGAGTAGAGCACCTTAGAGCGATTTCAGGACATTTGTAGAAGACATCTGCCTAAAACTCTCTGGGTTTTTCTAGCTAACACCTTAGTTTCTTGTCGACTGGATTGTTGCAGTTAACTTCACACTGGTATCACAAATAGATATTGGCATCAATTACAAAATGGTTTAGAACTCACTGGCCAAGAAGCAACAGCGAAAAAACCTCAGGTGTTGGCATATCATCCCTACACGTTGCAATCATTATCCTGGATTGCTATGGGAGACAGCATAGCCTAAACATATGCCTCAAACTCTCACGGTTTAAAAAGCGTTCCATATAGGTCAGCCAACCTATCTTTTCTCCTTTCTAAACACTCTACTAATTGGACAATTAGACGAAACATCAGCGTTTCTTTAATGACATCAAGGAACTGGTGAATGATGCTGTAGAATTTTCTGTAACAAACTTCGACTCTTGCTGTGTGTAGAACCAAGACGGAACTGGATGCGCGGATTGTCTCGATTGCTGGTCCGAAGCTCTGGAAATATTCGTTGTTTTCTGTGAACTCTTGAATCCTTTAGGTCTGGAATAGAAGCTCATCCTTCGTATATTGTTCGTGGTCTCTGGGTCCTCGACTGGTTCTGCCAAAAGGATATTGAAACGATGAAATGCCGCTTTAATTAAAGCCGATCATCAATTGATGTCAATCTCTTAAGAAATCACAGGAAAAACATTATGTACAGCATGCACCTTTATAGGCCTAATACTGAAATTCAGTAAAATTTAATTTTCAAACTTAAATGTCTGCTAAGCCTGCGCAAGAAACAACATGCAAACTGTTGCCAACGAAATGCATAAAAACAAGAGTTGAAGTGACGTGTTAGTCATTGTGATTACGTCTAATGCGTGCTGAGGATTTCGGACTTGGTTGTCAAGCGACAGCAGATCAAGCGACTGCCTTAAAGCGGCGCTGGAGCTCTCCGGGACTACAGGCGTTGATGCTGCTGCTGCTGATGCTGCTGCTGCAATCGAGAGGAATGCTTCCAGGTCACAGCCGGGCTCTTGTTACTTCGAAACCGGTTGCGGCTGCTGTCTGTCTGTTGCTGATCGCGTCCTTGGGGTCTGCACAGCAACTGACACTTCGTGAGATTGCGTTTCTGCGTGACAGTGGCCTCATGAACCCAGACGACGTCCTGGCCGCCTACGACAGACAACTGAGTAACGACAAGGCCCAACGATATCGGTCGGCTGTTGAAAAACTCATGAACGGTGTAGACCGCGATACGGTCGAAGCCTTTCTCAGCCCACCCGAGATAAATGCCTCGCAGACAGAAGAGAACAAAGCAACACAAATCAGCGCTCTGGGGTCAAAAGGGCTCTGTCCACCAGACGCTTGCAAGAACATGGCCATCTGTATACCGTCCGAAAAACACAGTACTTCTCGCACATTCACTTGCCTGTGTCCAGACGGATACTTCGGAGAGACTTGCCAATACGGTAGGAAGGTTCAGATGAATGTCCGCCTTTGCCAGTTCACTTCATATTACTACTGGAGCATTACATTACACATATACATGCACACATCCACACACCGTTCACAATCAATTAATCATCTCCACGAACCAAGAAAAAGTAACTGCTCTTATTGTCGTTGACCTATCTGCCGCTTTTGATGCTGCTGCTCACAGCATACTCCTTCACCGCCTCGAACAATGGTTTGGTCTTTCTGGTTCCGCTCTCTCTCTCTCTCTCTCTCTCTCTCTCTCTCTCTCTCTCTCTCTCTCTCTCTCTCTCTCTCTCTCTCTCTCTCTCTCTCTCTCTCGGTTTGCATTTTAAGCCTACCTACACTTTCGTACTCAGTTCGTATCAACCATTTCACTTTTTGCTCCTATTGTCTTGGTTTTGTACGGGGGCCGCTCCTGTTTACATTATGCACGACCCCTCTTGGTTCACTACTTACTCATAGTGTTCTTGACTAGCACTTGTACGCTCATGATAGCCAGCTATTCCTCTCGTTTGACATTTCCACGTCTAATCCTGCACGTCTAATTTAACTATTTGCTTCGGTTTCTGGTGATGTTCAGTCTTGGATGGCTAGTAATAAACTTTTTCTGAAAACTTCAAAACCTGAATTCCTTTTACTAGGCACAAGCCAACAATTTTCGTAATTTGATTGTTTTATGTCTATTCAGGTGGGTCGCTTGCTAGTCAATCGTACTGAATGCGCACTCAGTCGATGCATGTGACCCCATTATGTCATTTTCTAATCATGTTGGCGCCATATGCAAATCAGCTCAATTTCACAAACTCATTTTTTAAACTCATTTCCTATTGGCATCACAAACAGAGATATGTACAACTACATATTGTTCAAAACTCTCTGACCAGAACCATAGCAAAACACACAAGTATCAGCATATTACACCAATGTTGCATTCGTTACACTGACTCGCTATACTTGCTTACTTACTGATTGGTCTGTTTGCTTACATAGACGTTGTTGAGTGCGTTCATGAGCCGTGTCTACACGACGGAGACTGTCGAAAGGATACAGGTTCACAGAAGGGATACACTTGCATCTGCTCAGTAGGATACACAGGATCACACTGCGAGAGTAGGCTGAATCTTGTCACCTTTCACACCACAGACAGACAGACAACTAAACAGCCTGACTGACTGACTGACTGACTGACTGAATGACTGACCGACCGACCGACGGACGGACGGACAAACGCACAGACAGTCATACTGATTGAAGGCGAGTAGATGGACAGATAGAGACGGACAGACAGATAGACAGACAGATTGACTGATTATTATTTCTGCTTTTATTAAGCGCCACTATCTGATGACTAAGTATCAATCGATGGCGCAGAGCAATTGTGAGTGAATAACTTGTTCAAGTTCTCTACACTGTAACCGTTCCAAAGGAGGCTCGAACCCGTACTCTTCGCGTTACAAGCCAAGCGATCTACCCAATCGGCTATCGTGTCCTGACTGACCGACTGACTGACAAAACAGGCAGATTATGAGCATAGATCAAAATAAGCTCTGATCTTGAAGAACTGGCCTACCTGTAGGGTTTTTAAGATATAACCTCTGCGCTAAATGTACTCAGTTTTCAAAGCCCAGAGCACCAGCCTTCCATCAAAATGTTATCGTCATAGATTACTAATTACATACTGCCCTCCTAGACTGTTTAGTTGTTAATACCGTTTTGCTGCTAGAGCCTAGATTCATGACAACCGTGACATACTATGCTTTCAGTTCCTGTGAACCTCGTTTTTGGAATCGTCTACCACAAAAGGCCCAACTTCACCTACTTTCGATACTTCATCTAAATCACTTGTCAAGATCCACTATTTTTTCTTTGGCTCATGCATGACTTTGCACTTCAAATTCAGGTTTACTGACCTTGGGGAAGTTTGCGCGCGTACTAAGTGCTATAAATAAATAAATAAATAAATAAATAAATAAATAAATAAAATCATTTGCCTTCATCTAATAAAACTAAAATCTAATCATATCTATAAGTTGATTCTGTACCGCACTTTTAATTATTTCGCAATGGTAATCTGATCGCTGTCTCGATCTCTGGAGCATAAGCTACCTGGTAGAATTTCTTTTGAATTCAGTCGATCGGATTTACAGGGGATCAACCCCATCGCAGGAGGAGAAGCTTCTGGAGATAATAGAAATGAGAATGCTACGATGGATACTTGGAATCTTATTGAAAAGACAAGAAAAGGAATGAGTATATCAGACAGATATTGGGAGTGGCATGTATATCTGACGAGGTACGAGAAGCCAGGTTCAGATGGTATGGTCATGTGATGAGGAGAGAGGACTCAATAAATTATGGCCGCAGTCGGGGACGACAAAAGAAGAGATGGGAGACCTTTATTCAACAAGACCTAAAGTTCCTCAGGCTGAAGAAGAAAGATACAGGAGATAGAAACAAATGGAAAAGAAGGACCTGTGTGACTAGTGGTGTAATGTATGTTGTGAACAAAATATGTATTGTGATTCAACAGAAGTAACAGAATGTGTATGTGACGATGAACGCTGGCGAATAATATGAGAACAAAAATGCTGTATGCTGGGGTAAAGTTTTCAAAATCGGAACAACTTTTAGCAATTGCTTTCAAGGCCCGTAGCTAACGGAAGGCGTCAGAGGATTTTCCCAGAAGAGACACTTTGCCGACCTAGCTCGCAGTTGTTATGCCCCCGTGAGCCATGCCACCGTGCACATGTGGGGCCCATAAGTAGCCATATTCTTATATGGGAATCATATAGGGCCCATAATGGAAATGCTGTCAGGGAAAGAGGCTAATCGATTAACATGAACAAATTCTGTTAACAAATTATAACCTGCAGCCAATGGATGTTGATTGTTGTGCAGTCGCTGTCAGTCTTAGCGAGACGAAAGCGACTTCGGAGGACGTATCGGGTGATCCTATCTTCCTTACGTACGTCGCCATCTGGTGCATGCTGGCCTTATTCTGCGGCCTCAGCTTCGTAATATCTGTTGAAGCCGAGAGGTACAGTAGGTGATCACAAATAGATCGCACTGACTACTAATCAATCACACACTCCTATTCGGTAAAACAAGTCTTTCACGCCGTGCAACTAAAACAATTACACCACACATACACCATTTGTATCAAAATCACTCATCGCCATTTAAGGTAACCCTTGCACGGACCATGGTAGCCCGAGATTCAAATCTTTGAAATGTACCCGCTGTCGGTATGCGAACCGGCATCCTCACGCGGAGTCGCCTTGACGTATGCTTTAACCAATCAGCTACTCAGTGCCTCTGAGTTACTTTGTTTTGTAAATGTATATATGACAACTAGGTTAATTTTAACGCTTAGGCCTATTCGTTTTCCTGTTCTGAAAAGTTAATTAACCGCTCAATTACTTTATCTGATCGAACAGTAAATGATTTATTGATCGAGCGTAAAAGTGATCAGGCAGTCTGATTATTGATCGGTCGTGTATTCTGCTTGCAAGTACAGGTGAAGCGATAGATCGACTCGACCAATCAATAAATAGATTCATTGATAGACCTATCAGTAATCCACGACCCCATAAGCAACATCATACATAGAACATATGAAGCCCATATGACAATTTTCCATATGGGATTCGTTTGTTCTACCTATAGATGTATGGTCCAATATGATTCCATATAAAGGGCCCATGAAGCCCATTTTGAAATGTTGTCATGTGGGGTTCATACGTCCTATATGTGATGCTACTGTTGGAAATAGGCTATGGGCCTAACAATCAATTTGATTAAAAGATCAATTGATTCGCTCTTTTTTCTGTTTCTTGGCCTTTGTATCAAACTGTGCCAATTAATTATGTGCAGGAGAATTCTGTACGAGCGCTATAAGCTGTACACTGCGCTCGGTTATGCGGTGCCGTTTCCTCAGCTTCAATTCTTCCGGGTGGTCCCGCGAGTCGTACGAGGTTACCTGTGCTGCTTCGCATCGTGCATACCTGAAGAAGACCCTGAGTACCCCGCGTCTTCTGCTCCTCAAACAGGTCTACAAATTGTTAGGTCTACAGGCAGTCGCCCGCTGTTTATAAGGGCTACGTATGGGATCGAGTTGAACAATACACCGTCGGTTTTGTAAACATTTAACGGGGTATGGTTGAAATTAGGTGGTTAAATCAAATTAGGTGCAAGGGTGCAAAGCGCTTGTGACTGAAGGGAGTCCAAAGTTTTCCTACTAGTGGGTGGGGAGCCGTTGACCGGAGACTTGGTCGCAACCCCGACCGCCAACTATTGTAGCGCATTTCTAAAAAGTTCTATTGAGGATACGACTGTCTAGGATTATTTTTGCATGAAAGGCTGAATTTGTCAGGGGTAAAACTGAACGTTTTGATAAAGACTAGGAGTTGATATTTTACATGGTCAGTAGGACACAGGGCGGAACCCCGGCTGCTAGCGGTTTTAACGAGAATCTTTTAAATAGTTTATGTGAAATAATATTCGCCTTTTAAAGGGTAGGTTTACTTAAAACCTTAAACCGTAAATGACTGAAATTGCCAGATGGTTAAAAATTGATCCCAGACATGGGTCTAATGTAATAACCCCTGGCCAAAACCATACCGACCAATAACCCCCGGGCAATAACTCTCAGGAAAATACCCCCATTTTAAAACCCCCGGGCAATAACCCCATGGACAATTTCCACCCATAAAAATAGACCCCAGTTTGAAACACCTGGCTAATAACCCGCTAGATTAACAAGCAAACAAATGAAGAAAAAATTATTTAATCATAGGCTAAGATGCCGACCAATTTAGACCTAGGAAACTTTTACAATAGCCTATTGTGCCTTTCTTTCATCAAGCAAGATTTCGTAAAAGTTCTTCTACAAAAGCAGACTTTATATAAGCCTTTATCAACAAAATCTGTAGAAATCTATGTGCAATATTAATTTTCATGTGCCGACTTGTAATTGTGCTACTATCTTTGGGTTTTGATTTTCACAGAGTCGACGCCAAGCCAAAAAGCCTCCAGTCAATTCAACAGACCATAAATAACGCAGTCAACGTTGAGCAGCAGAAAATAAGGCGGCACTGACCAGTGTAGGTTGTTAATGAGTTCACTGTTCCATAATTAGCAAAGCGTTGAAAACTGATTTCGTTACGTCTGAATAAGAACTGCAGTTTACCTTCTGATCCAATTGGCTACATGCACACAGTGCTTTACATAACAGAACATAAATGTAGCAGGCATTATAGTATATAATAGCAATTATAGCAGTAACAGCAGTAGCATGTGATGGTATCTGCAGCAGATACTATAAGCTAATTATATTAGTTTATATAACAATCTAATCACGCTTGGCATTTATTCATGGCCGGCTGAATTATTATTATCGTCATGTGGAATAAATTACCAATAAATTATTTGGCATTTCATGTATGAGGTCAACTTCAAATTCAATTATCAAGCGTTCTTTGAACATGGGCAGATAATAACCCAAATTGTTGCATGGGCAGATTTTTCTCCGGGACAGTCCCCAGCTTCCTATAGACTCGACGCAGTTAAAGAGTTCTGAGCTTTAGGGAAGAGCGGGGCAAGTTTTACACTCAACAGCAACGTCATAATTATGTAGGATATACAGTGTATGAAGCCCATATAACATAACCTTACGACGTTGCTGTTGGGGACCATTTCTAGAAATCAATGTTGTAAGTCAAAGAGTGATAACCAATTTTTAGTTAGTAAATTATCTGCATGAACAATCTTCTGAACTTTCGACTTGCGTTAATTCATCCCTTAACTGTTATTATTATCATTAGGCCTATTAATTAGTAAATTGCATAGCGCCAATGTCTAATGCATCAAAATATGGCGCACCAAAACCAAACCGAAATCAGGTCAATGTCCAATTTAAGGTCAGTCTTTAGAGAGACAGTCTGGGTGGATAAACTATTTGAAAAAAGGTAAGTCTATAGTTGGAAATAAAATGACAAAAGCGACTGAGCAGAACAAACAGATACAAGAAGACTTCCAAAAGCTAAATCTGTCAACTGATAAAGCTCGTTCAACAAGAACCGAATAAAGGCAATCAGATGACCTAGTTGAATAGTGATAAGACTGAGTGATTTAAATACTATGGTTGGCTTCAATATTTTTAAAACCAAAAGCCTCAGTTTGAAATAGATTCTTTGATGGACAGGAAGGCAATGCAGTGATTAAATTACAGGGGTAATGCTCATATCTTGATGTATTATACGACTCCAGTTAGAGAGTTATTAACACTCCGGAGTTTCTGCAATTTTGACTCAATTTTGACCAGTACGAAACGAATTACAGTAATCAAGATTTGGCGACTTCAGCCTCGGTCTCGTGACGTCTGTGACTTGCGGCCTCGTACTCGGCCTCGTAACTTGTCGTCTCGGCCTCGTGAATTTTATTATCGGCACCACTAGAGTGGCGCTACAGAATTTCTAAGATTAAACCGGCATTGATATGGAGACCTCTCTGATAGTTAAGAACAATAGAGTGTCACGATTTTCTTCTCTGATTACTTAAATCATTTAAGTGACTGTGCCACAGCTACATTTGATTGTTACACTGTTGGTGTTGTTGTATTATTATTGTTGTTGTTGATGATCATGATGTGATAATGATGATGATTACGATGATGATGATGATGTTGTTGCTGCTGATATTGTCCAATGTGTCTAAACGATCAACTGTGACCTTAGTTTAGTATAAATTTAGTCTTGCGTTCGGTCTCGGCTTCGTGCATGCATAACAAAACCTTAGTTTGATGTTAATTTGCTGTGCGCTGTAATACATTATTTGGACGTTAATTTGACGTCAACATGACGTATCAAATTGTAGCTCGTTCTTGATGAGCATTCGATCGACAAATTCACATATAACTATCACCAAGTTAATTTGAGTACGTATGAAAGTATTAACAGACTCACTCAGTTTAGTAGTTGTTGAAGTTTGTTGGAGTTTAGGATGGAGAGAGGGGACAGCTAGTGCAGAAACATCAACTGATATCAACGCCTGGACGTGCCAACGAAGTAGGGGTAGGACGCCTGATTAATTGGTTTGTTCAGACAGAGAGATGGGACTGATAACTGGTAGTGAGTCAACCGGCCCACCCGGAAAGCGATTGCACAACCAGTTGCAATAGAGACAGGAAGACAGACGGGTACAGATACAGGGAGAGATACGCAGAAAGACCACGCTGAGTAGAGTCCGCTTAGACGCGAGAGAAGTCAGTCGAGCTCTGGACGCGACAGAAGACGGTCGAACTCAGGGTTTGCTGTAAGAGCTAGCTAGAATCAGTTGAAATGTAGGCTCTTATAAAGTCTAGCGTCTTCTGGCGCTATAGCAATCTTTATGGGTAGAATTACATCTTAAGGTTCGTCGTAGGCTAATGTCATCATTGCCCGCTCCGTAGTGTAACTCTGATTGAACTAGAGAATCATACTCGCGTTGTCAGACATTGAAGAACGACAATAAACTATGAAGAAAACTGAACAATGCGCTCTGGACGTGAAACCCCAATACAGTAACTGGTGATGCACCAGAAACATTTATACTATATAACGACGTGAAAGTCATAACGAAAAATGAATTTCACTTACATGCGTGAGCTGGGTAATTACGATTACAATTATTACTACAATTACAGTATGCACATCTCTTAAAAGTAATAATGTAGAAATTCAGCCAGAGAACAATATTTCCTGACCAACTCGTAAGCGTATAATTGCTAGTATGCTCTATCAATCTAAAGAACAGAAATTGTTCTTCATAAGAGAGTTAGATACATTCATTATAGTGACCCACCTAGCTACATCGGTAAATGCGTTTGCCAAGGAGCCTCTGTGCGTGAGGATTCCCGGTTCGCATCCCGGTCGTGGCTTATTTCAGAGATTTGATCTCGGGCAAGCACGGTCCGTCAAAGAAAATATTGGGATCTTAAATGGCGTGGTGCCCATTCAAACGGGCAGCGGTGGTGAAGGATCTCACCAGATAAATTCATTGAAAAATAGACAGGGTCGAGGCCATAGGGTCGCTAAATCAAACCTATGCATTTACATAAGCCATTCTGTTTTATGGCCTGAAATTATGCCACTATGCACCGTTTTACCTATCATCTAATGGTAATCGTAATCGTAATTCCGAGATATCTACAGCGCTCAACGAAAGCCACGTCACGGGGACCAGCTATTCACAGGCTCTCAATCAAAACAAAATCGATAGGCAAAAAGGGTTCAGTTCCAGGTCAAGATCCAAAAGTCAGACGGAGAGAGCGTGGCAGTTACGGTGGGTGATGTTTGAGATTGAGGGGAAGGAGGGATAAGAGGAAGAAGGGGAGGCAGGATAGGATCTGTGAAAGAGGAATTTTTTCAGTTTTGAGTGAAAGGCCTATGCAGAAATTGCAAGCGGTGGAGCATAGGTGAGTTTGTATGATGGGTCAGATAACTGTCGCAGTTCTGATGGGAGTTTATTCCAGAGTGGTGGGGCAGCTATGGCCAAGCAGCGATTACCAAATTTTAAGGATGAAGTGACGGGAAGGCGGAGAAGTATTAGGGCAGAAGAGGAGCAGGTTGAGTGGAGTGGCTGGATTATAAATACTCACGAAGATAGGAGGGTTGGCAGGATTGATGTGTGTTGTAGGTAAGTGATAGGACTTTGTACTCGTTTCGTTCAGGTATTTTAAGCCAGTGAAGTGATTTAAGAACAGGAGTTATTTGATGGTGTTTGGGGATTTTCGTGACGTATTGTAGCTAGTTTTATAATTTTTTATTTTTTATATTTTATTTTTATAATTTTATAATTTATAAGTTTTATAATCCATAACATATTATGGTCATTTTTATATAAATTTATAATTGTTGCCAGTTTTATTCAATTGTTTCTGTCGTTAAGTTACCCCTCCCAGGCTCCGTGTCTAAGGTGGCTGCTGCTTGCATCGCCAATCCATCTGATGGATATTCTTTAGCGCAACGTACAATCGTTTCCAAGAATTAAACTTTTTCTTGCTTCTCCACCAGCGTTCAATACGTACATTATCACTTACAGCTAAAGATAAATATCTAGCTCGCTCTAAGCGAACAATTGCTAGCTAAACTCAACTAATGGTCTGAGGCGATGCTATCTAGAATTCGTCATGTTGATAAAGTTTCTCAAGCACTGAGGTGCAACCTGTCTTGGCAAAAAGTTTTAGATCATCGGGAAAGTAGGCAAGGCTATCGGCAACTCGGTCCACTGTATATTCGTTCGCCCTCCTGTAAATCCCGAGATCACGAATGCACTGCTTCACGTGTTCTCGCTCCAGAGGTAGAAATGGCACAAACGTACCCAATAGGTTGTGCTGAATTAAGGCACTGTACTTCAAACCACCTATGAATACAAGAAAACTGAATTCGCACATTATGTTCACACAATACGTTAGATTATAGGTAAGATGGTGCATAGTGGCACAATTTCAGGCCATACTAGGAACGTAGGAGCATCGGTTGAATTGGATGGAGGGGAACTTCCATTTTAGATTTCGCGTCGTCTTTCTGGTTTCTTAGGCTTCGCCAAATAGGAGTAGGTCATTGTCCCCAGTGGATACACCAAAGCTCAACTCTTACATGAATGTTTTTGCAAATACGATGTTTTCTGTCTGTTTGTGAAGATTTGCAAGTCACCAAAGTTATCACTTGTGTCCGCTGAACACATCACCTAGCATACAGGAAGTGTTGTATCTGTTTGTCATACAGGCCTAAAAAGTATAGCCTACTCAATTAAATCTATATGTACTTGACGTGAAGTTTATTATCGTATATGTAGGTAGTAAGGGAAGAATTGGCTCTAGCACACGCCAAAACGAGGTTTACTTTAACAGATGTCGTCTAACTGCTTGTACCACTGATCACGTGCCAGTCAGTGAGGCAATCACTTGGTTTATCTTGAACACACAGAGCATCCAGTGTAGAAAATAGGCGACTTATAAACAGCGTTAATACGAACAACGTAGTTCCAGCCATCACAGGAAGAGCCCTTTCATCAAGTCAAATGCCGTCGGAACCTTGCGGCCATCAATCTGAGGACTGTGGATAACTTTGAGCTGATCGTGCCGGCTGCCGAGCGATTCGTTACTCGATGCAACCCAATCGCCCACTTTCATCCAGTGCGGCCAATAGTTTTACATCGAAATGTTAGATTGCTCAAAGCCAGAAATTCGCATGTATAGTCGTACATGGAATACTGCACAGAATCTAGATTATATTTTTGTTGGTTTTCGGAATCTGATGAAACGATTAAGAAGGACTTATGGGAGAATTTGTATTATGACAGAGGCGAGATTCGCCGTAAGACGAACTAATGCGAACGCATTTGCCAAGATTGTGTTCTATAACCACGAGCGAGATGGTCCGACGGCGGTCGAATCTATAGGTCTTCGGTTCTGGCGGTCACGCTTCACCGGTGTCGGCGTCCATGGCTACCTGTCCCATCTTTTGCAGTTTGATCTGCGAGTCCTGCGATCATCGCTCTTCGCCTGTACCATGGTCCGCGATGGCCGTGTACCGGCTGCGCACGGTGTGAGCAAGAGCAGGCGCCAAGCGTCGGCATTTAATCTAATCTAAAGACTTCTATAGCGCCGCTATCACTGTGCCCAAAAAGGCATCAGTCGCTTCAGTTGAAATCGTAATAAAAATTTATAATTCGTTGGAGAAGCTAGGTCGAATTCCGAAAGGTTCCAAAATTATCATTTAGAAGTGAGTTTAAAATAATCTTCGTTTCGCAGTGAGTTAAAAGTAAACCTCGTTGGCATCGAGTTAAAAGTAAACTTCATTTCGGAGTGAGTTAGAACCAAACCTCATCTTGACCGCCTGTAAATACGCTGGTTCCCGCGACTTAGCTGTAGAAATCTCGAGCTTACGATTACGATTTGGATGATTTAGAAACAAACTTCACTTCTAAGGTGAGTTACAACCAAACCTCATTTTGGGGTGTGCTAGAACAAAACCTTTTATTACTACTTACGTAAGCCTAAAAGCAATGGATGTGGTTCAGTTTCTTAGTGTATGTTTATAGTTTCTCTATGTAGACCCACCGTCTGTGTTATAAACAGCGTCCTTCAGGTACAGTTCAACTTCTTTCAATCCTAAACTTTCCCTCGGTTTTCCGTCTTGCCATTGATTCAAGAGGAATTCAGCCAATTTATTCGACCCGATATTGCTGCGAGAAAACACAATTACAAGAGGTAAGGTAAGCAACATAGCATTAATTAGAAGTTTCAATAATTGTGTGTTAAATAACAGACCACTTTGTCTGTCTGTCTGTCTGTCCGTCCGTCCGTCTGTCTGTCTGTCCCTCTCTCTCTTTCTCCTATAGCTCAAAAACCTATTATTGCTGGCCTAATTTTGTCGGGCTCGGAAGAGTGTTAATTGAAATCCGCCTCCCACTTTGAATGCCAAGAAACTGTTAAAATTCAATAATTCAATTAGGCTGTAACCCTTAAATCTTTGGCACTGAAGTTCATGTAAGACTGTAAAGCACTCTGAAAGTAGCTTGCTACTCAAGATGTTGTTTGAGCAAGCTGCACATTCTGAAGATCAACTCTGTGACTGCTCAGGCTCAGCTAACTCTTCGTCAGCGATTGCTCTGTATCATTGTTCTTCGCGCTCTGTACCACCCGCTGATCTGTTGACTAGAATCTTAGGGCAAACCTATCGCCAATATTTCTAAGCACGATCGTATCTGTCCTGTCTCGAAGCTTAACATCATCTCAGTGGATTATAGAATATGGTCTAAATTTCAAAATTTGTATTCTGAAACAGAATACAAACCAGAATATCAATCACTGTACCTGAAAAATGTTTTTTACTCAAGCCCACAACGTCTCTTAATTGCCTCACTTTGGTCGTATCACGAGTTTTCGGAAAACTGTTCAGAAGAGGAAAGTATTTTCGGTGCCTTGGCCAAGTTTATGGAATTCACTTCTTGAATCTGTTTTTTCTGTCATTTACATTTCGACTTAAAACCTGCCAATTTTGCTTATCGCATGTGTTCTGCCTCTCTGATTTTGCTTATCGCATGTATTCTGCCTCTCTGTTTCCCTGGGGTAACTGGATTTATGGATACGTGTCGGTGTTCCATCGATTGATGATAGGTGCATTGCTATGGCGGCGCGTGGTAAAAGTTGTAACAATAGGTTGGATTAACTGTCCTTGTTACAGCATGAACCTGCAGCAGTTGCCAAGCTAATAACTAGAAGCTTAAAGCACGTTTGACGGATGATCAGCCTGCTGGCTTACATTCGGTGGTCGGGTCAGAAATAAGATTACATGCTAACATTACATAAGTCCATCCAATCCATTTCTTGCGATGCGGAAAATCTCTAATGGGCGTTTCTAGTTGTTTGACGCGATAGAAACTCTTAGCCTTGTTTCAAATGAACCATTTGGAACATTTTTCTTAGTGTCTATAGATTCTAGAAGGGCGCTATAACAATTACTACTTAAACTACAGGCATGTTTAGCAGATAAAGATGAATACCTTATGAAGAGGAAAATGCTCCTTCTGTAATTGATGCCATGGAATGAACTGTAATGGTCAAAGTAGCCTTTGAGTTCGTCGAATATTCCTGGTGGCATTTTGTCAATCTCGTCAAAGATGAAGAGACACTGACAACATGCGCTGGCGCAACTCGATATTGCTTCGCTGATAGTGCGCTGCAACGACAATTGAAATTAAAATATTTGATGACCTATATCCACTGCACTTGTGTATACATAGTCGACAGAAAAGCGCTTCCGGTCCTAAGATCTGCATACAATGGACCTAATGGAACTCAGTTGTAGCTGCAAAGCACAGCTGACCGTCCTCGCTGTTTCTCCTTCAACTGAATCAAGTTTGCGACTTGCGACAGGACCTTTCTTTACCTCTGTTCCGTCGGGGCTTCGTAGCCATTCTACTTTATCGTGGTTTTGCGTTGTCGGCCCAGAAGCGCCTGTGATGAGTTTCCCTTGAAGAGGCGGTAAATAAAAATGTATGGTTACGATTACAACGATATAGAAAACATAATTTTAAGAAGAATATGACCAAATGGATGGAGTAGTTTTTGTCGAGAAAGACAGAAAGCCAACCAGTCGCTGGGTTAATGGTTGAAATAAACGCAATTTCTGTAACGCCGGTGTCTAATGCACAAGGCTTCAACCGATGGTTCACCAAAATCAAGCCGTGATCAGGTAATATAGGTAATACATCAAGCAGCTCATTAAGAGGCAGCCTATGATAAATAAGCCAACTGAAAGAGGTAAGTCTTAAGTTGAGATCGAAATGATGTTGGAGACTGAGCAGAACGAAAAAATGCGGGAAGATGGTTCCAAAATTTAGGTCCAGCAACCGATAAAGATCGTTCAACAAGAATATAGTTTTTGGTATAATCAGAGAAAGGTAATCAGATGACGGAGCTGAATAATAAGTCTGGAGAATAAAGACTGCTTTGTAATACTGGTATAAGTAGTCAGCTACAATAATCGACGCGACTGGAAACCAATGCATTCGCCAGAGATATTGTTGAGGACACACGGATATAACGCTTAATTCCTCGTATGTCAAGAAAATGTACGCGAAAATAACGTCCACATATTCGGTGGCAGATAAAACTAAAATACTAAAAGACCAAGAACCAGAATAAGAAAGCGGAAGACTATGCTTATCAGTGATGACCTGAAGTGCCTGGAAATTTCTTTGGGTGAATCTAAACAAATGACAAGAAGAAGAAGAGATGAATGACACAGTGTTGCCCACACAGAAGAAGGAATAAATAGGCAAATCGCATGATATAGTGTCAGAATTCCGTCCTTCACTCACCCTGTATTGCTTGGTGAATATGGGATCCGGAAAGTCCGTCTGTCCGTAGAACCTCTTCACGTATTTTGATTGCATTCCATTCCTGTAAAGATTCCTGGCAATCATTTCACTCACAAACGTTTTTCCGATTCCAGTCCATCCGTGGAAGCTGAGAGACAAAGCCTTCGGTGGATCTTCGTTTTCCAGGTGACCTCTGATGGAACTAGCCACCATCCTCGTCGCTAAATGTTGACCATGCAACTTGGTGTATAGATCATTTTCCAGACCTAAACCACAATGTAGGCTATATAAATATATTTTGCTTGCATTCCCTTTCTGTAGATTCCTGGCAAATGCATACATACATATATACAACCATACATATACACATACATACAATTATATATACATACACACATACATATATGCTCAGAGTCTTGCTTTGCAGAATGCAGAAGACGGCGGATGAAGAGTTAGCGGATGTACAGATGGGTTTCAGGAAAGGCGTGGGTACGAGGGATCAAATACTCAACCTGAGGATTATCATCGAAAAGGCAAGAGAGCATCAAACACCTTTATACATGGCTTTCATAGATTACAAAAAGGCTTTTGACTCAGTTAAACACGGGAAACTATGGAAAGTGCTAAAAAAAATGGGTATGAACAACCAAGTTGTGGAAACACTTAGAATCCTCTACGACAATCAACAGGCGGCAGTCCGCATAGAGAAGGAAATTACAGATTGGTTCAGAATTGGAAAAGGGGTGAGACAGGGATGCTTGATATCGCCAATGTCGTTTAACAGCTACTCGGAGGAGGTGATGAGAGAATCTGCCGACGAACTTACGTGGATTGGTGTAACAATAGGCGGGAGAACGATAAATAACTTGCGATATGCTGATGACATTGTGCTGATTGCGACGTCAAGAGAAAAGCTCCAACAGCTGCTGGACAGAGTCAACGAGGCGTCAATTAACTATGGACTGGAAATCAATACCAAGAAAACAAAGGTGATGGTAGTGGACAGAGAACATGAAAGAATTACGATCATGTGTAATGGTGCAGTCCTGGAACAGGTGGAGTCTTTCAGATACCTAGGTGCTGTGATAGAGCAATCTGGAGATGGGGGCAGAGAAATAAGAGCCAGATTGGGGATGGCGCGCACGATCATGAACTCGCTTGCAGTGATCTGGAGGGACAGGGCTCTGGGAACCTGGCTGAAACTAAGGCTCGTAAGCGCATGGTGTGGTCGGTGGCGCTGTATGGGTGTGAGACCTGGACACTGCGGAAAGAAGACAGAAGAAGAATAACAGCGTTCGAAACGACGACGTACAGGAGGATGCTGAGGGTCAGTTGGAGTGAGCACAGGACAAATGAGTCGATTCTGGAAGAGCTGAGGCCGGAGCGACGCCTGCTGGAGGTGGTGATGAGCAGAAAGCTGGGCTACTTTGGACATATGATTAGAGCAGACAATCTACCGGCCTTCATATGCCAGGGATATATGGAGGGAAAAAGACCTCGGGGAAGACCGAGAAGGCGCTGGAGGGACGACGTGACGGAGTGGATGGGGATGTCGATGGCGGACTGCACAAGGAAGGCAAGAGACAGAACTGAGTGGAGAAGACTGACGTCGTTGGCCATGTTCTCCGATCCGCAGCAATGAGGATGGACAAGACAAGACATACATATATACATATGCCTCCATACATGGGAAGTAGCGCAAAGGAGTGTGACGCAATGCTTGTAAATTATTAGTAAGCTGGTGCTCAGGGCTTTTTTGTCCAGCGTTAATTTATTTAAGTAGCGCCTTAGAAATTTTCGAGTACACGATCATGATGTTTGGGCCTTTAGACATTATAATCGCTACACATAGTATTCATCTCAAAAGTGCTACAGAGTATCCCCGTTATTGCAAGGCTGTGCAGAAACATATTTATTATAGCTTTGTCTGGCAGACATGCCTGAGAAGTTGTTTATGATCCATTTCTTGCTGCACTGTTCTCCGAATAGACCATTTATCCAAGTAAAGACGCCTTCCTTGCCACATGGATCGTTTCGAACGCCTTCGGTCGGTCGAATGATAAAGACGTTTAGAGCGAACACAACGGCAACAACATAACACAGCGTCTGATGACTTGAGATGACAAACATCGTCCTATGGAAGAAATTTCCTTCGAGGGAAGAAACAGCACATGTTATACACACTTATGGCTTTCTTCTAGTAGCCTAATCGATACTATTCAATGTACGTACCATGCACGAATGTATGTATATACGTATGTATGTATATATGTATGTATGTATATATGTGTGTAGTTGTGTATGCATATATGTATGTGCGTAAGCTAACAGCAGCAACAGCAGCGACTGCGGATAAAAGCAGAGGGCCAAAGGCGCAAAGGAAATTCGATGCTTGTCAAGCAGTTTCTCAGATCTGCAATAATTTCTCTCCCGGAGATTCTGTTTCGAAACGAAGTCTCCCCATTAAAATTGAATCTCCCCAATCTAGAATACAAGGCCGTTTTTTAAATTTTTAAATTCGCATTTGTTTAGCTTGTTTCTTAGTTTCAGGCAGTTTCAAATGAACTAAACTCCTAAATCTATCTGGATCCATCTTTTTCATTCCAGAACCGATCACGTGCTCAGCAAATTTCATTTCACTCTTACCAAGCACACATTTCATCAAATTCAAATTTTATGCAAACGCATTTGATTTTAAAATGGATCTAAATTTTGCAGATGAATATATTCCAATCACCTGAATGAACAGCAGTGTCATCAACATATTGCTCAGTGAAATCTTCAACTGGCTGCAATGCCATATTTATAGCTTTAACAAAGGTTCGTCCCGAATTCACCATTCCAATAATTCTCTATTTCAAAAGGTAGCCTATATTACCAAAATCTACATTCTTTGAATTTACAAAAGTACCTTAAACAATTTCATCCAAAAACTTAAAACCACATTGAATTCTCCAACCCTGCCAATCACCACCCGTAACAAGTGACTTTTAAAACAGTTTTATATTCAATCAAAATCAGTTGCTTCTGTTATATGGGTGTCAGATGTTTTACTTCTTCGTAGTCAAGATCAAGCGTTTCTTCGTGCGTGAGGATCCCCGGTTCGCATACCGATCGTGGCTTATTTAAGGGACTTTAATCTCGGGCTAATGTACACGGGGAACTTAGATGGCATGGCGCCCATTCAAACGGGCAATGGTGGTGAAGGATCTCACCGATAAATTCACTGGAAAATGAGCGGGGTCGAGGCTATACGGTCGCTATAGACAACCGTGTAACGTGTACACATAATTTTACATTTACAAGGCCCCGAGGCATGCCTTTTAGACCTAGACGTTCGCGTGTAATGTTTGCCGAGTCTAAATAATCAAAATCACACAGTAGCCTATATCGATTATCAAAAGCTCGTGTAGGGTTGTTGGCCTATCCAATTTCGATAACGATCGAAAACACGACCCAGGTGTAAACCAGTGAACATTTACAAGGGAACTCAGGCATGAAGCCATTTATAACCAAATTGTGTCTGTGTGTAGCAGTTAATTACAACTGGTAGTTTTTACAGAACTTTTGTATTCTTCCACAGAACATCAATCAAACCGCTATAACAGTCCGGCCAATACACTCCTACTTAGTAATTTAGCTAAATTTTGCAAGAAATAGACTTTGGCCTATTTGATTCTTCCTGTGGAGGGTAGCCGCTGCGCGTGTAGGCCTATCCGAAGTTAACCCATTATAATAAATTACATAAAACTCACCTCTCAGCCAGAAATAATATAGGCCTATTTTGATACACACACCATCCAAACAGGCCTATGTTAGGTCAACACGTGCAGATGAGCTTGCCTTGACCTGATTTAGAGCCTATAGGCTGGTGACAATGCTAAAGGCATTAGTGGGAATTTCCCAATAATCGACACGTCACAAGTTTCGCTTTTCCAGAAACGCGTCTGTAACAAAATTTTAGTTTCTTATCGTCTAACGTCTCTTCGTTCGTATGCATTATATTATACGAATACATTAGAAGACTGAACACCTATAAGGCTCCAGCTTGCAAATGTGCTCGCCTCGTTCGATATTAGGCCTATAGGCCTATTTTACTTATTTCTCACCCGATTAAGTCACTGAAAAATGAGCTGGGTCGAGGCCACACGGTCGCTATTAGCAATGTGTAGGCCTGCATTCAAATTTACTTCTCACCTTTTCCCCTCGCCGATCAATCGAATTGGTTTGCAGCAACCTCAGCTATTGTTATTTTTTTACAACTATTGGAAAAGAATATTTCGTCACTTGCAAAATTTGTGACGTAATATCAGAGTGTGTATATATATCATTGTATTATTTTTATAAAAAGTTTGTTCAGTGGCACAGGTAGATGTCTCCGTTGCCCTAACAAATTGTGAGCGTGCTCCTGGCTGGGCGTCACAGTGCCAAAACTTGAGCATCGGCGCCTTTGGCGCCATGGCTGCCGGGCCCCTGCCTAACGACGCCTGCGTCCTCGGCGTACCTATCTCAGCTTATAGAGCAGCCAATTTGGCTGTAGAGGCTAAAGATATTTAAGGCATCGCGATCAGCGTCCATAAGCAGACACGATACCTTTACCCTCCTCCGTTGCTCACGAGTTTAACTACTTTGCTCCATAACTGCCTGCCTGCCTGCCTCTTGAATCTTGACCTGGGACCGTTTCTAACCCCCTGCCTAAAGATTTTGTTTGACAGAGCGCCCGTGAATAAGCAGGTTCCCGCGACTTAGCTTTCCTTGGGCGCTACAGAAATCTCGAGTTTACGATTACGAATAGGCCTACCTCCTCAAAAGTGTCCCTTGCATGGACCACAAAACTGCTCACTCTGCGCAGAGGTCTTACTAGACACCGTGAACTTGTTCCTTTCATATAAGCTATGTCTTCGAGCCTCACTTCCGGTTTGGGCATAAGAAGTAAATCGGTGGTATCGGCCTATTTGCGTCCTGCCTTTTGACTTCGTACCAAACAGTTACCACGCGTCTCCACGCCTCAATTTCCGCGGTTGCCGGCGATCAGACAAGGGCCAGTCGTTTCCAACTTGAAGCACACCAATCCAGGTGGACTTGTTGCCCACAAGTAGTCACACCAGTTTTATTGTCACGAGGCACCGCTGTACAGGCGTTCATATCATCGGACTATCACCGGGCACCAGCTGGGGCAGTGGTTTCGCCCACGCAGTCGACTTGGTTCTTGCCCTCCCTACTGGCGTCTGATCAAGGCTTGATGACGAAGCAATTCTCATAGTTGCCTGATTGCATGGTTAATTTGCAATTTGTACGTTCCATATGTGCACTTGTGACTCTTAGCTTTGGCCAACGGACCCCGTGGTATGCCAGCTGTCTTGGCCCAGGTAGGACCGCAAGACATGCTGGCTTAATCAGCAGTCTTTGTCATAGCTGAATTCCAGCTGGAGTTGTGAGGTCTGACTTCAAGCGCCCAGTTGGTGCAACCATTATATTGTGGCAAACGGGCAGGAGTTCTCCAGGGATGTGACTGTTTTAACACTCTGGCCGCATCATATCCGCATCGTAACAATTGAAGTGACGGGCAGCAGCCGAGGTCACAACCCAAAGAAAGGTAGCTAACATGAAAGCCTGCTTGCCTCTTAATTACCAGCTCACCCCTTTGGTTTTTGAGACATAACTTAGTCCATTCAATGAATAGGTGTTGGAGATTATGGCCAGCCTGGGTCACCACCTGACCAGATGACATGGTATGGTATTTGATAACATGTATAGAGCTTCTTTTTACACAACAAACTACTCAGAAGCGCTTCCAGTATGGAAATCCCGGGGAAATAAGAACGTCTTTAAACAACGAGCTGACCGAGCTCTATCACCAACAGTGACCCTTGCGCGAAACGATAGTGGAAGTCCATTCCATAGAGATGGGCCAACAACAGCAGAAGCCCTCTCAATAATATTCTAAATGTTTAATCTTTACATATTTTATTAATTTGCATAACACTTCACATTACATAATTAACACTTTTTGTAAATTGCAGCTGTAGTGTGCAATAACTCACATATTCTGAAACATAAACTGCATAAAGTGTTCAAATATTTCAGTTTATTTTAATATCAACGCAAAAAATGAGACTAGTACTGACTAGAAAAAAATTCATCAGAATTGTTAATGGGAATGCTAGCATTGTAACTGCGTATTTACGTGGCACCTCCAGGAGTAAAAACTACATAGACACTAGGAGATAATCTTCATAAAATGTCTTAAAAAATAGACTCCATCCATTAATTCAGCAAAAGTGCATCTGAAGAGCTTTTCTTTTCAGAACAGGCAGTAAAGACAGTAAAGAATCTGCAAAACCTGTTAACACTGGATTGCAAAATATTAACAAATTGGTTATGTCGGAGTTCAGTTTATATCACTCGGAATCTAACTTAGTGTGTTTTCAGTACATGTCTATCAAGTAGGCTTTTTCGTTAACTCCAGAACAGCCAGTTTTTGCAAAGAGTTCCAATTCATCGGGATAATAGCTGAACTCGTTGGCTACTCGGTCAATTTGATCTTGAGTATATTTCCTTGTTACGCTACTCAAGATGCACTGTTTTACATGTTGCCTCTCAAGTGGAAGAAATGGAATGAAAGTTCCAAGCAGATTGTGTTCAATCAGAGCACTTCTTTTCAAGCCTCCTACAAAATTCATTTTAAAATTAAACATTACAAACAATTTTAGCCATTAGCAGTTCTAAAATGAGCTAATATAGTTAGATGTGTTATTAATACAGCACTTTTTAAAATCCTCGCCAACCTCGTATTCAGGCCAACTTATGGAGAAAAATGAAGTACATCTATAACACAATTAGTATATGACAAAGATCATACAGTAACTGAAACAGCTTGCAGCAAAGCTACCGCATTCATACATTACAAATTCTTTAACATGATATGCAGGGGACTAGCGTGAATAAATCGTGTAAACAATATTCATGCTAATTTCTGATCAACTTGGCAAAGCCAAACCTACTAGGCACCGCATGTGCTCTATTGGATTTAAGGAAACACTCTTACATGTATTATGATGGCGGCCATAGTGGCTTCACAGTTTGACAACATGACCTTGATCTAACCCAGATCACAGAGAAGAAAGACAAGGCATCAGCCAGTTGGCCATATTTCACCTATCTGACAACATCTTTGCCTTTATTATTAACACATGTCATTCTGCTGCTATATTAGTCTAGATTTTCTTGAATTTGCCACAAAAGGTGGCCAATATCTACCGCATTGTATGTAGGTTAGTAGGCTACATATTATATTCTGTTCTACATTAAAACTATTTTCCTTTGAATGCATCACTGATGTTGAGGGCTGGCAAGGTTATAAATGATGTAGGCAAAAAATGTCACTGCACTTCAGGTATGGGACATTTCAACCGCCACCAGCGCATACCAGCCTATGCTCACAAGTGAAACAAACTGTGACATTCACATTGGATGAGTGGAGCCAGGAGTTGAAAATAAATCAACATATCCTGTTATCCAAGGTTTTGTATTGCATTTTCTTCTGCTGGACTGATAATTATTTTGTATCAAGTTATATTTTCATGTTATGAGTTTCATGATAAAGGAACAAATTTAGATTTAAAACCACTGATGCTGAAACAGACTAAACATCCTTTCTGTGTTAACCAATATTTTGTCCTTAAACGTTTTCATGTTAAGTGTTTCCCACTTTATATAGTTTATATAAAGGATCTGCTAGCAAGCTGGATCTGATATATATAAACAACCGGTAAAATAAAACTAGAATTACAGACAATGGTTAAAAAACCAGGCCAAGCATTCATAGTAACATTCTACATATGTATTTACCCAGAATTTAAGATCTAAAACCTTTGCTCTTGCATCTCAGACAAAAGCAAACAATCACTGCAACTAGCCAAATGAATTTGAAGAAAGCAGTATCTGTGCCTTTCCTCTGCTTAACCTTCACCATGAGCTCCAAATGCATGATTAAACTGCCAATCACATTACATTGCAGACCGATTAGCACATGGCCATCGAAAGACAGTCACCATAAAAGCATAGACAACGCACTGCAGGTTAAGAGGGCCATGCTGAAATATGGTAGTGTAAGATTTATGCAAGTCTTTGTGTAACTGGTTTTGTTCTTAGCGGTTGGACACAGATGGTTATCCTCGGAAACTCCCAAACATCCTGGGTTAAAGTTGATCTTGGTGTCCTTGGCCCTCTGTTGTGCATTTTGTATACTGCTGATATCCCTTCCCTCTTTCCTACGCAATTAACTGCTGGTCATTTGTAAGCAGACAATGTTTCGGCTTTTGTTCACGGTCCTGCGTCTTCACAGCTAGCTATTGCTGGAGGATTGATGCCCTGATTCATGAAATTCAATATTAGATGTCTTGCAACTGTCTTCACCTTAATCCGGCTAAGACTCAGCTGATTTGGTTTGGTTCTAAACACTGTCTTGCTCAGCTTGACTACTTTTGTTTATCTGAAGCATTCCCCTCTTTTACCATTTTTGTCTAGTGTTCATGATCTGGGCATTATAGTTGACTGTAAAATTATTTTCACTAGCCATGTCTCCAGCTTGACTCGATCTTGCCACTATCAATTAAAGGTGCTTAAGAGCTGTGCGTCATTCTGCCTCTTCCTCTGTCTTTACTACTGTGATTGATGCCATGATATGTGGTTGCATTATTTACTGCAACTCTCTGCTTGTTGGTTTGCCTAACTGTCGGTTGTCCTCGCTTCAATCAGTACTAAATTCTGCCGATAGGTTGTTAGCACACCTTCCTCGTTTCTATAATCTCAGATTACCTGATTCAGCAACTTAAATGGCTCCCTATTGTATCCCATATTCAGTTTAAAGTATTGCCTCTGGTACTTAAAGCTCGTATAGGCCAGGCTCCAAAATATCTTTGTGATCTTATTCGGCTCCCACTCTCGAGTACCTTAATCCCGTCCTCTGTTCTCTAGATCATCTGGATCTATTCTACCTTTATGTTAAGTCCTTCCATGTGCAACAAGGGGCTTTTTCTGTTATTGGCCCACCTCTATGGAACGGACTTCTGCCTTAGATTCGTGCAGATGTTTCTGCTGGAAAAAGAGCTGAGTCAGCTTGTTGTTTAAAGACTTTCTTATTTCCCTGGGATCCTCAAGCTGGAAGCGCTTCTGAGTAGTTAGTTCTCTAAGAAGCGCTATATAAATTATCAAATACGATACAGTACAACTAGAAGCTCAAAGACATAGGCTGTCTGATGTGAAGACACTTACTCCATAGCCCGCTACCATATGATTTTGTCCAATTACTTTGAAAGGCCACATTGCTGTCTTGTTATGGGCAAAATTATTGATTTAATACCAGTTTATGTTTCTGGTTACATTCTACTGTTCCCAGACATTAGTTTAAAGGTAAAGTCCTTGCATTGGACTCATCTGTCTAACTGTGGCGAACGCAGTAGCTAAGCTCCAGTCTGTGTTTGCTAGACTGCCTTCAGCGGCAAGGGCACAAGTACCATAATTTATCACTGCTACACCTGCTACTAGGTGTGGTTCTTTAATCCGTTTGGGAAGTGAAGACATGTGCAGCTATGTTAAGTTCATACTTCTCCCTTCCAGGCTTAAAGCCAACTGCAGCCAGCAACTGTTGCCACCTATTCAGGCAGCTGCTACGGGTGATACAGGCTAAAATAATGATGACGAGACTGAATATTAGCAGATGCAGCATGCACATTCATTTTAAAAAATTCTGCCATTTAGCGCTAACCAGCAAGTTCCTGTATCGAGTGTTAACATGTCTCATGTGTTTAATAGGCAGCATTGGGAGCCATGCGACAACCGTGCATTAAGGGGATTTGTGTGTAAACAGGTCACTTGTAAATAGCACTGCACTGTAGTTGGACACTTTTCAGCTTATGAATACTAGGGTGTGCTTGCAACTGGCTTTATAAAATGATGATTTTTTTACCCTCAACATTGTAAACGGCCGTCCGTAAGGCTGGTTCTATGCTTCTTAGTTGCAGATCCTCCCTTTTCTTTCCACTCTTCCAGTGTTCTAAAGTGACGTTGGAAATTCTTTCTGCTCCAATATTGCTATCAAGAGAAATAATTTAACATATGCATCCACCACCAGTAATAATAACAATTTAATTATCTGCAATAAACCATAAAGTTAGAAATTTTGGAAATTCATATTTTGCCCTTTTCCTTTTGATAATTACAAGTTTACAAATTTTACTTTTACAGTTTTGCCATTTGTTATTATGTAAGTGGTTAGATTTTCTGGATCTTAATTAAATAGATATGCAATACAAATTATATACCATTTAAACTTTGCCAAAAATGCAAAAACTGTTTTAAAGGTAAAGAAAACATAATTTTAAAGGCTTCTGGAGAGACATCAATAACTATAGCTAGCTATTAGCATCCAAGGAGAAGCTTTACTGACCCACATTAACAAATCCAACAGCATAACACTTTTTAAACTACCCAACTTGCATTAGTCCTGGGTACTTATTTACCAGCCACTAAGGATGGTGGGCTGAGTTGGCACCAAGTGGTATTACATCCGAGCATTTTGCTAAACTTCCCAGCACCTGCCAGCATCAGATCAACAAAACCAAGCTGCTACCTCAACTAAATGAAAATGATTAAAATAAACACAAATGCAAAAGTTCTTTGCATAAACTCTTTAAATTTAAATTTAAGTATATTACTCAAATAAATAAATCATTTTTAAACAATAGTAAACAGATATCATCTGTCAATATACATGTATGTGCTATTCTGAGAATCCAGTTAAAATTTTACTGCTATAAATATGGTACTGTACATAAGTAAGTTTAACCCTTTGAACCCGACGCTCCCCAGCCATTCGGCACATATACCCGAGGCTCCTGGGGAATTTTGGACCCAAAAATACTTTTTACATTTCTACTTTGAAAAGTTATAAAAACTGATAATTTGACCCCCAAACATGTCAAAACACATAATTCATGAGCCAGGAATACGAAATAGTGAGTTTATTTATGTATTAGTTACGCACAGTTTCTCGCAACATAACTTTCCTTGTACTACAGCTCGTTGCTGTACAGTTCGGTGAATTAGGCTATCGCCAGAATTCAACTTTCGAATGATAATTCTCAAAACAGCTATTGCTACCAGTGCCGATGCACAGGAAAACTTTGCAGGCTTTATACCAATACACAGTTTTACAGCTTTAGGGTAAGTCCTTTTCCTTGGCCTCAGGATCGCTTTGCTTGGCCACCTTGTATATAATTATCTATGTCAGAAAAATCCATGATTTCTATAACTAGGTATCAAAAATCCATCATCCAGTAGAAGGGTGCACCATGTGAGCGCTAATTATGTAAAGGCCGGCTTACAGGCTAATCGGGAAATGATGTTAGATGACGAGGCCGGTTTTTCGACCATTCGGGTATATACGACTAATTTTCAGGCCGGTTTTCCAACCTGTCGGGTTCAAAGGGTTAAGCAGATCAGCAAGTAATATTAATGGCAACCTTAGTTTGCCTAGAATACAAATATACACAGCCTGTCCAATCCAGTTAAATATTCTAAAAGAGCTATATAAACTTACCACTTTACCATGAACAACGCTCTTTACCTGATAAATATAAATATGCTTCGCCTGTAGTCCACATCATGAACATCAACATAATGATCAAGGTATGGTTTAATAGCATCGAAGACACCGTGAGGCATTTTGTCAACTTCATCAAAGATGAACAAACACTGACAACATTTACTGACACAAGCAGAGACTTCTTCTTGAATTTGTTTCTAAAGAAAGAGCAAAAAATTTTTTAAAAACTTAAAACAGTTTATATTTCAAAACAAAGAGCAAATGTATGCAATGTATGCAAATGTAGAACACTGATAAAAACAATTTCTGGAGTGGGTTATAAATGGCTAACATTTAAAGGTACACCAAACAAAGATTTATGCCAAATACAAACAGACCATACTTCCCGAGACCTAACAGGAATATAGGAATACACTGGTCCTCGCTATAATACGCGTTAATACAATGCGAATTCGGGTATAACATGGTCACAGCCATGGATTCTAAATTTACTTACCAGCATGCACACCTAATTTTTGAAGAAAAACTCATATAGCACATAGCACTGTACATTGCTGCACTGATCTTTTTTCTCATTTGCCAAGCTAACAGTTAGTCAAGCAGTCACTTATTATACTGCTTTAGATGCTATAAACACTGACAACATATTTCTGTACAATTGTCTAGGACGACTGCTAGGCCTAAACCGCCTCACAGTGCAAGAGAAGGGTGAAGTGGATGACGTTCCAACATCAACTGCAGCCACAGCTTGTTTAGAAGCCGCTTTGAGATGGTTCAAAATGCACAGCACCAGAGCAATATCCTTGGACTCAGTGGACTGTTGGAAATCATTTGAACTGTGTCAACAATCTTTCATAGTTGTCAGCAATTGGGCTTTGAAAAATTGACTAGCCCATTTTGTAGCATAGCATTAACTTGAGTAAAATCACACAGTCTTTAATTTTAGAAATTATAATTAACCAAACCACACTACTTAAATCGTCACAGTTTCTGAACACATGAATCTATCAACAACATTTGTAACCCAAACTTTCAACTCAGCACATGCCAGACCTCTGTTACAAATCTTTGTGCTCTCTTTTACATAGGCCCTTTTCTGCCAAGACAGCAGACCAGTATAAACTGGTTTAGACCAGCCTCCTGTTACTGTGCAATCATGGAGTTTCCAAAAACCTGCTGACTCATCACAATGTAGGTCGTGCGAGTGTCCACATGATCAAATACTCATCAGCAATAATTACCACTGATGTAACTCCGCCACTGCCTTGTTTTGGAGGTAGTGCCAGTCCCGAGCCTGGATAAAGGAGGAGGGCGACGGCAACGGCCCTTGATGCCATAAGCTGTCGTTAAACTGAGGAACTACTACTACCACTGATGTCAGCTCGCCTGCCCACAGGTCTCTGCCAGCCAATTGTACCGTCTCCACCACGTGTTTAGTGCATACCAGCCAACACATGATCAGAGCATGCATAAACAAATCAATAACCCATTGACTCATGAAAATTTCCTATGCAAGCACACCTAAAACTTGCTGACTAAATAGCACAACACCATGCTCATATTACCTTTGTTGCAGAGTTGAACCATTTACCTATTCTTGTAGTCCATTTACTTCCTTTTGCTTGCATATAAATTAATGTTTAGGTGTATAGATCAAACATTCCATTGTAGCGGGTTATATCTAACTGTGCAAAGCTTGCTTTGGAATAGATTAATTTACACTACCGGTAGTGTTTAGTTTCTGTTATATTTCTACTGAAATATAAGAGAAGTTAAATTGTACAATAGTAAGCCTAACCCTACATGGCGGAGTGTTCCCCTTCCCTCCAACTGACGCGGGGCAGAGGGGTGTCAGCTTCCACTGATTTTCAAAAGACTGGTGATCTTCTCATCTAACAAGGCCGCACAGGATCAGACAGGCCTTGAATGACACTGAGAACTGGAGCTATGGAGGGCGAGGCCCACATAAGTGAACGGCAGTTTTAGAGTTCAAGGAGTCTTCAGTGCACTTTGGAGGACAGTTTTAGCTAAGCAGACAGGGCAGTTGGAAGTTGAGTTCATAGTCCGTATAGCTGCAAGGTACAGAGTTAGGGCACCCAGCATGTCCAAGGGTCAATACACAAAACAACACGCAAAGGAGTCTGGGAAAGACGCCAGACCATTGCTCAAGTGTGAGCCCTGAGGTCTTGGAAGACCAAGTCTTGCAAAGCTGTCAGAACTCTGTCTGCCATCGCAGTCCTGTATCAAGAAAGCCTTCACCATCAGCCTTTGTCATTGTCCTGTCACTGTTTCGTCGCCTCATTCACCAGATGATTTTGATGATGAGAAATCATAGTTGTCAATATCAGGCTTTTTACCGTCATCTCACATGTTTTGTGGCATAGCATTAACTTGAATAAAGGCATACAGCCTTTGATTTTAGAAATAAATTATAAGTAATTGAACAGTTAAATTACAACAGTACTTGAAATTGCCACAATTTCAAAATGCACAAATTTATTAATGATATTTGTAACTCAGACTTTAAACTAAGCACACACCAGACCCCTGGTTACAATTTTTGCACTCTCTCTTAAATAGACCCTATCCCACCAAGACAGCAAACCAGTATAAACCAGCCTCCTGTTATTGTGCAATCATGGGCTTTTAAAAAACATAATAAATCCAATAATTACTGCTGATGTCAGTCTGCCTGTCTGCTCTGTCAGCCAATCACACTGTCCCCACCATGGTGTGTGATCAGAATGTGCAAAAAAAATCAATTACCTGATGACTCAAAACTTGCTGACTAAGCAGTGCAATATCACGCTCACTGACTGGAACTGGTTGCATGAATGAGATGGTTGCAAAAAGAAAATTCCATGTTACAGAAAAATCCTCCTTTTGCAACAGAAGTGAGAAAGAAAGCACCTCCAAAATACAAACTAAATCATTCAAGAATGACTGCAGCAAGATTTGGTGCAAAGCCACTAAATGCATCCAATTATATGCAACAGTAATAGCTGCTGATTGTATATGCTATAAGATCATAATGCTAGTGAGCTTCCAATGCTGGTGCGGCTCCAAATTAGGCTACACCACTGCACTCAATCTTTTTGGAAGATGCCAAGTTTATGGTGTAGTTGTTTTGTGTTGATCAGATTGTTCCCCACATCACACATGGATATTCTCACACTGGAAACTCTCTGTGACTAGAATGCCTTCCTGGATCAACCTCATCATTGAATTTTGCTCTGCCCCATTTACTTCAGATTGTGTCACCAGGTTACAGTGACGCCAGGTTACATTCTCATGTATTCTAAATACTCACTGTTTCCACCTGACTGGTACAGTGCCTTGACAGGTTCTCACAGGTGCTATAGAAATACCTGTCACAGTACAAGATAAAACACTCGCATTTCATACTACACTAACTTAGCAATGAAAAATGAACTGCAGCATTCACATTTGCTAGCTCAAAAAATAATATTCAAACATTCTGTAAAAATCAAACAAGGTTAAACTAACAGCTGATTTAGCCAAGAAACTAATCTTACCTTGTAAGACTCCAGAAGCTTTTCATGTTGGAAATCAACATGACCATAGAATCTATGGACAAATTTTGATTTCAGTCCCCTTTTGTATAAGCTCTTAGAAATAATGTTGCTCACAAAGGTCTTTCCAACTCCCGTCCAACCATGGAAACTAAGTGCTAGTGCTTTTGGAGGATCCTCATTCTCAAGATGGCCTGCGATGGCTGCAGTAACTGCTGCTATCACCAGATGCTGACCAAACACTTGCCGATGCAGAGACTCTTTCAGATCTGAATTAAGAACAACAAGCAACATTTAGATGTACTAAAATTTATGGACCAAATTCCTGCTTATTTATATACGGTACATCATGATGAGCAGCTGTTCGGTTTTGTTGATATACACTGGCTGGAAGTGAATTTAAGACAAATTGAGCTGGGTTAGCACTTGGATTGTAGACTGTCCTTAAAGAGTCCACTCAGCCCTCAATGCAAGTTGAGAGGTTTAAAAAAGGTGTCCCATACTTTGATTGCTGTAGTTATGTTTGCTTCTCAGTCAAATGATTCTTTGAAGTTGGGACTATGATAATTTCAATACACTTGTGTATAAATGTGTCAAAATTTTAGTAAAATTCAGCCCTGGTACTCAAGTCTATTGTGAGGGGTTACCTGGGTACCAGTCACTCGCCACCCGGGTATCGCCCAAAGACAGATACCTGGGCCTACCTGTGTAAACATCTGTGTTACCTTTACCTCTTTTATCCAACATAGCTGTGTGGATTTTCTCATCAAGTCTATATACGTAAGTATGTGTGTCACATCAAGATACTTCACCTTCTTATGGAACTCACAAAGGCACAGCACATACGGGGCTATATAACTGATCTAAACAAGTGCAACTTTAAGTAGGGAGAAAACATATTTTAAGCAGTCAAATAAAACAGTACACATGTGCAATGGAAGACCTTTCAAACAGGATGGTCTGACAAAGAAGAAAGCACCTGCATATCCCCATAGGCAGCAGGACACAATGAACACAGACACAGCTGAATCAAGACTTGAACACAGCACTCTCTGATGAATGCCAAGGTCGAGATGACAAGCAAGGCATGTCCCACCAATATGATCTTGAATGTTATCAAAAGCAGCAGGTAGTGTACCGTAGTTCTGACGGACCTACTCACTGGGACTGAGGATGCCAGATGTGGAGCAAAATCTTTTCTCACCATCCACTTCACCATCTGACTGCTGTGGTAAAGTACCTCAAAGCGTGATAATGGCACAACAGACACCACATCACATAAAAAGCTTACAAATTTAACTCAAAAGCAGAACTAAAGCTGAGAACTAATACGAGGAAAAGCTGTAAGCAAGGACTGACAAAAGTTCATAATCGTAATCCCGAGATTTCTACAGAGCCCAATGAAAGCCACGTTATGGAGACCAGCTTATTCAGAGGTGCTCAGTCAAAACAATATCGATAGGCAAACAGGGTTTGGTTTCAGGTAAAGATCCAAGAGTCAGGCAGAAAGACAGCATGGCAGCTATGGTGGGTGATGTTTGGAATTGAGTGGAAGGAGGGAAAAGAGGAAGAAGGGGAGGCACGATAGGATCTGTGAAAGAGGAATGTTTTCAGTTTTGAGTGAAAGGCCTATGCAGAAATTGCAAGCGGTGGAGCACAAGTGAGTTTGTATGATGGGTCAGATAACTGTCGCAGTTCTGGGAGGAGTTTATTTCAGAGTGGTGGGGCAGCTATAGCTATGCAGCAATTGCCAGGAGAGAACAAGTAGATAAACAAATGAATGAGATAGTTGGTGAAGAAGTCCAACTGAAGTTAATATATGTGAAATATATGAAATTTTGTATAAAAGATACATGTCTAATAGTACCTTCAACATCATTCTTTATCCATGCACTGCTACAGCGTTCATGGACATGATCTATTATAAAGTCAAAGAACCGATCTTCCTGACAAGGTCCACCTTTCACTGTATATAGCAGCATAGCACTCCATAAGAAAATCCTCCACAATGGAGTTACTACTAAGTCCATGTTATTCTTTTTTGATGTAGTACCTTCTAGTGCTTCGTTTTGGAAAAACAAAACTAAAAGACATCAATATGACAATCTTAACCAAATTAAAGCCATGTTTAAACTAATGGTAAAACAAATTATGTAGCTGGTTTCAATTTCTTTAACTGCCAACTGAACAAGTTTTATAAACATCACAGAAATCCAACTAATATAAATAAATCCATTTTAATAACAATTATTATTTCTGCATTTATTAGCTGACACTATCCAATTACTTAGCATCAATGCGTTTCACATCCCAGGTCTAACGACTTTCGCTTCACATATGGCGGACGATGTCAGTTTGTGTGCGTTTACATGTGAACTTTAAAGATTCGTAGAAAATCGCCGGATCGTTTCCGGAGGACGGGAATAGGCGCGTTCGACTACTTAAGTTGAGATTTCATGTCATTCGGTGTGAGTTCTTAAACCCGACTCGTACCAAAAATTCCATTATACTTATATTTTAAGACTTTTACTTAATCAGCAAATCGTGTAAATATGTGAATATTTAACGTGCTTCTTATCCAGTCTATACCCACGTCAACTCTCATGAAACGCAGTGGAATCTTTCAAAAAAACTTTCTGTTTCATTTGCGAAACAAAGATGTTATATTGGACGTAAAGAAACCCCTCTTATCGCGCTTTCATATATTTGTAATTTTGGACTAATATTCAACATGTCGCACCGTAAACTTACAATTATCCGTATACGTCCTATCATTTGTTAAATCGATGATCTTCAGAATTATTTCTGTTAGTGTATATGTACATATTGCTTTATTAATATTTTTAAATTTCCATGTATTATGTTTGCTCATACTTGTGTCATAATTGGGACAATTGTGCTAACTTAGATTGTATCTCTTGCATGTTAATTCTTACCAATAAAATTAGCACCCTTCAAACTTCTCAACCTTCTTTCATTCGCAAGCTACTCACTATCCAACAGAGGTGGCATGACGATGCATGGCAATGATTTTAATTGTAATCTCTACGTTTCTGCAGCACTCAAAGCTTATATTAACAGGTGCTCAGTTAAAGCAACATAGATTGCAGGTAATAAAGGTCAACAGGTTCTGTTCCAGATCAAGATCCAAGGGTCAGGCTTTTAGTCAATCATATGGACGGTAGATGGTATTTAGAATTGGAGCGGCAGAGGGGTTCCTGCCACCATAACCATTTGGGGCCCATACAGGGCTGAAATTCCCATAGGAGAGGCCCACTCCACGTTTATGGGCATGCTGACATGGACATGAGCAGAAGAGGATAAGATTTGTATGTGGAAGAGGAATTTTTCAGTTTTTAATGAGATGGGGACAGTTCTAGGTTTTCCCAAAAGGGGGCCACAGAGGACTGGATATCTGAAGGGGGGCCTTTTAAATGTATGGGTTTGCTAAAACTGAAAAGTCTCTGACATGTTTAACACCAAGTCACATTCACAGGAGATCTGAGCTGAAGCGAGTGACTGGAATCACTTTATTTAAAACATAAAATATAAACAGTACATATTCTTAATGACCCACAGTTTCATCAACAGCAGAATTGGAAAAGCGTCTAAGCATTTCACGGACATATCAGGTCATTTCTTCCAATCAGGCATTCTCTGACTGATGGAATGGCTAAAACAGTGACTACTGCACTTATTGGTTCTCGATTAGACTGTGCGAATGTGGTGTTATGTTATACACCCTCTTGCATTCTACAAAAGCTCCATACGGTTCAAAACTCTTTCTAGAGTTGTTGCACGTTCTTCTTCCTCCTCATCAATGCATTAAATTGCCTTTGTGAACTTCACTAGCTTCCTGTTGAAAGGCATATTAAATTGCATGCTTGACCTTTAAAATCAAGAATATCTGCCTTCCATCATAGCTTTAAACGTTGCTAACACCATATCGCCATCCTAGACTGTTGCATTCTTATACTGGCTTGTTGCTAGAACCTAGGTTCAGAACAACAGTAGTATCACCTGTTTTCAGCCTCTGGGCTCCTTGTATCTGAAATCGTCCACAACAAAAGGCCTGACTTGCCAACTTGCTACCTTCATTTAAATCACTTGTCAACACTCACTACTTTACTCTGGTGTTCGCATAAATCCTTGTCTGACCTCCAGCAAACATGCATTCTACACCTAAGACTTTGCACAAGTTATAAATGCTTGTAATAAATAAATAATAAATAGGTCAGATAAATGTTTCTGCTCCACTGCGCCCTCTGGCAAACTCAGCTGTAAACAAATACACCAACTGTACACAATTGGTGGGAAGAACAGGGAGCTAAGGAAGGCCAGTCACCCACCTCACTTGCTGAGGCTAAGCAAATGAATTTGCTAATACTTCATACCCATGGCTGCCGGTCCTTGTTTTGGGGTGGTCCAGCTCCTGTCCTAACCCATGATATGAAACCTGTCCTTATCAATGATATAAACCCTCTCCTCACTTTACAGTTCATGAATATATTTATTTTTATGTTGTCGTCTACTTTCTGATTAAACAGTCTGTAAAATTTCTCTGTACTGCACCAAAAATATTGTTCTGTTTGGTATGGTCATATACATAGGCATGGGGCAGCTATACTGCTTGCATCCACACACTAATTCCTTGGCAATAACCAAAGAATCATTTAAAACCCACAGAGGGACTTTGAGTTAAACGACATTCAAAACTACCAGTCTCATTACATTTGCAGTCAAAGACCAGATTTTTTGAAAAAACATGTAAAATTTGCAAATTTTGCACTGATTTACACTAAACAAATCCTTTCTGCCCTCACAAGACGATGTGCCCAATTAGCCATCGGCTATAGGCCAACAACCAAAGCTGTATCATTCGAGTATGATTAATATACATCACTGGGCAGACCAAGCATAGGCCGGCAATTTTTCCATGGTTAAGCAATGCCTTCGAGTTATAAGTTTTGTGATAAAGGGACAAATTTACATTTAAAACCATTGATGCGGGGCCAATCACTCTTTTCACATCAACAAATATGTTTTCTGCTGTAATTGAAAATACCATTTCAATGGCTAGTACACCTGAATTCGTAATTTTCTTATTACTGTGATTAGTACTGTAACTATTAAAATTCTAAATCTAATACACTTGACTAATGATGAAGTCATTTGACAACCGATGGGTCTCCACTGATCAAAAAGTAATGTTGAAAAACTGAAAAGGATTGATGGAAACTCCTTTTTGTTACTGTTTAGTAATTTAACATTCAGTATAAAATGAAAACATGACAGACCTGGCAAAAGTTCCATGCAGCATTTGAGCACTTTCACCTTAGTACACATAAAGCTGTCTTTCAGCATTTTGATTATACACAACACTGTTATTTCTGGATGGAAATGATGTATAGATAATCAAAGAATGTGTTCAACTGCAACAGACAGAATGAATGGTGTTGACATGTTGACAAATTTTTGTCGCCTTCAATTGTCTTCAGTAAGAATACTAGCACAGTTCTTTCATATGGTACAATCTTAATTACCAAAACCATATTTACCCAAATACAAGATCTTCAGACTTCAGTTTCAAAGGAGCAAAACAGAAGAAATGCTTTAGAAACTGGTAAATACTGAGACCACTGTAATGGAATACAACATAAGAAATAAGCAGCACGTGCCAAACATACTCTTCCACATAATTCTGCTTTTGCTGGACGACAGTAAAACATTTCAAACAATTGACAAATTGTTTGTGCATAATTACTGATGACACTTTTGCTGAAATGACCCAGGAAGTACGATAAAGATAGCTTTTGAGGGATATGTATTTCAAGTGACAAAGGAAAGGAAAGGTCATACTCTGTGTTGACAAACAATGAAAAGATCCCCATGATATGTGTAGACGGAAACAAAAAACATTTAGCAGGGAAGCTGCTTCTTCCAGAGTAGCTTGAAGCTGTATAAATGCTCTATATGAATGACATTGCTTGCAATGACTATAAAAACTCTGAAGGCCATTTCACAAATATTTCAAAGACATATAGAATAAATAACCAACTCTGTCAAAAAAATCAATCCTCATGTAATAAAGTACATTGGAAAAAATTGGCAAGTGAAAACAAGTGTATTGCAGTAGCACACAGTTTATAAAATACAGAATTATCCAATACCAACACAAGTCATTCAAAAATTAGCCAAAGTTGAGCACTTTGTACAGATTGGAAAGCTTAATATTAGTGTATCAACTTATTTTCCAACTGCTTTAACTTTTAACCTAAACTATCATTTTCTTAAATAACCCTATTCATACTTCACAGTAGCAACTGATAAATGCAAAAAAACAACAGGAAAATAAACCACACTAACACAATACAGTTAGCGCTACATCATGTGGCATTTGAATAAGTAAATAGTTATAGTTTTTGGGGTTGTCCAATGAGGACATCCACAAATAGGGATGGGAGGGGTCATCCAAGTGCAGACAAGGGGGTTATTGCCCAAAGCAGACATCTGCATCTAAATTTGGTACATATAGTTATTTCAGTATATTTTTTGCCTTAACACCAACTTTAGTCAAACAGCAGACAGTCTATACAACTTTGGAACATCATTATTAATAGACTTTGTTGGAAGCATGCCTTGTGTATGTGTCACAGGTTACCGAGCTTCAATAGTCGGATGCACACTGGAGGGAGACTGGTTCCGTTTCATCTGCAGTCATAATACTGGGGCTGGATAACAGTGGACAGGGACCAGTTGTGAGTTGGAAAACACTTGACATGAAAACACTTGACATGAAAACGTTTAACAAGAAAATTGGTTAACACAAAAAGGATGCTTAGTCTGTTTCAGCAGCAATGGTTTTAAATCTACATTAGCTCTTTTATCACAAAACTGATAACACAAAAATATCACTTAACACACAAAATGCATCCATCCTGTAGAAGAAATTGCAATACCAAAAACCCTGGATAACATAATATGTTCTTTATTTGCAACATTCGGCTCACCTCGTCCAACATGGAAGGTCATATCTTGTTTCACTTTCTGGTTTGGGCTTCATATGCATTGGTGGCAGTTGAGAAATTCAATGCATAAAATGATGACAATTTTTGGTCTACATCATCTATAATAACCTTGCCAGCTGTTAACACCAATGAAGACCTTTGCATTCACAGGAAAATACTTTCAATGCAGAACAGAATATTACATGTAGCGTACTAACCTACATGTTTACAGAATCTGTACTAATATTGCAGCAATGTGACACGTATTAGTAATAAAGGCTCAAGATGTCGTCCGATAGGTGAACTATGGTTAAATGCCTCGACTTTTACCTTAGCAACCTGGGTTGGACATATATCATATCGCCCAACTTCGTGCAACCTTGAGGCCATCATAATACATGTATGAGTGCCTTCTTAAACCCAATGCAGCATATAAGACTCACTTTCTGGTTTAGGCTTCATTTGCGTTGCTGGTAGTTGAGACATTCAAAGTGTACAGTGCTGACCTTTTTTACCTACATCATCTATACCCTTGCCAGCCGTTAACATCAGTGAAGACCTTTCCATTCAGAATAAAACACCTTCAATGTAGATCACAATATAACATGCCTTCTTAAATCCAGTGAAGCATATACAACTCCTAGTAGGTTTAGCATGACTTAGTTAATCAGACGTTTAATGTGAAATTCAGCTTACAGGAGTTGTTCACATTAGTCTCCAGCAGTTTTTGTTAAATAATTTGCACTGTATTATGATAATTATGAATAAAGTCCCTCTGCTCGACATGGCAGTATCCAAGTACCCCACCCTGTAGCAAGTTCGCCCTGTAAGCTCAGCAGCATAATTTAGGCTTTAGTATTTCATTGAAGTGTCGATATCCGCAGAGGGGGAGGGTAATGCCACATGCACACAACAAGTAGGTAATTTCATGCAGATATCTTTTGTGGATGACCCCTTACTAGTTTATGTAATGACCTCACGTTTCACATACAAGTCTAACGTTATTCCAGTAGTTAAAATAAACATAATTATTTCGCTGAATATTTTGCAGGGCATTATATAAATGCTCTAATGAATACTTGAAACTTAGCACCAGTGCTGAAATCTGTTGATCAAATCAGGCAGACTTATTCTCATGCGTGGAGTTCAGCAGTAAAGTCTCCAGTAACCGTTCTAAGAAGTACGGGAGGCACTAATTTCAATTTCGTTTGCCCTTGAAAGATCCTGGACATGTAAACCTGGAAAAGCAGGGTTAGTCGTTTATTTTCCCACCTCATGCTCATATGAATTTTACTGCTTGTTGACAGAGGCACCAGTGCATACACACCCTGTCCACTTAACAGGCCCTATGCGCGCTACTTCATACATCACCATATTACTTAACATTCTCAACATTCCATGGTGTTCACCCATTCAAGCAACAACTGGGCTTGATGTCGCTCAATTCTGATGATCAGGGGTATCAGTGTTTCCAGCACAATATGTTCATAGTCATGCCAGTGATTCAGCAGTTTTGATGTACTGATCCTGTGCATGAGGCCAATATTTTGCTGCATCAGAGAAACTGACAAATCACGATTCAAGCCAAACAGCTGCTCAGGAAACTGTCCAACAGTTCAGACTAAAGACAGAGGAATCACAGGCCACAGGCAGCTTGTCGACACCTACAATGACCTAACTTAATAGAATTTCTAGAAATCCATTCATGAGCAAACTGTTAACAGAAAGAGTAGCAACACACTGAAGATGATGATGAATAATCATCTGTGTGGCAACAGCAGTACAGCATCAACACCAGCATAGTTCAGACCTCAAGAAAAGGCATTTCATTCGAAGTAAAAGGCTTTCACAAACAAAGCGACCTGGCATCAGCGAAGTTAGTCACCAAGATGATGCAGGAAACAACAAACTGAAAAAGAATTCAGGAAAACAATTCAATTTGGATAAACCTCAAAAAGCTAAATAAGCATTGCATTTTTTGCCTGCCAAGTCAGGTTATGTGTACTGTGTATTACAGGTAATAATTTACGAATCACAGACCACAGACCTGACACTCGGCAGTTTCGAAAAACAGCTGATATTCTACAAACAGGTCAGTGATCTATGAAGAACAAAGTAGACAAATCACAACACAACCTACAACACCTCCTAGCAAATTTCAACAACTGCAACATCTGTGTGGGTATTTAAATACGTAATGATTACTTCTATATTTAAAATAAATCACGAATATGTATTTCTCAATTCCTTCAGTAAATCATTTCACAGACAGCTTTGTACGATTCTAATACAAACAGACAATTCTTCACACAAAAGCAAAAGAAGCAGGAACAGGATTAGTAGAAAACTGTTAATAAATGAGGAATTTTCTCATTACTACGTAAGTGGAAAACCCGATTCCTTGAACAGCAACATGAACAGCACTTAGTCAAACAAATCAGAATTCTGTTTTGTAATGAAATTTTAAAAAATCTTTGTAATATGTACAGTGCTAGAAAAGGTATTCTGAAAAGTCAGTTTTGAGCCACAGAATATTGCTAACAAAAAGTATTTAAATTCACCACCTTGTGAACAGAATGTTTTTTAGTGTTAAACAAAATATTAGGTCTTAATGTCAAGATCAGTTGAAGTTACTCTACAAAGCCATTCTCTCAACTACTTAGTAATTTTAGTACTTAGTCTTCCCTGTTCAAATCAGCCATCGGCAAAGCATCATCTCCACTCATCTCAAGTCATCTCCATCATAGCTTCTTATTCCACCTAGCCCTAAATTGATTTCAGATCAGGCTACTTTATTATTTAAAACCACTCATGACAGAAACTACTGTATGCAGAGAATGTGATGCTAAAATTTAAAATACCCCGGCAAACTAGTACAAATGGAGTACAGGTGCTTAAAACAGTATTTTTTAGCTAACCAACTATGGCATTATGAAATGTAATATTTACAATAAAATCTATTGTGCTTTATGTTGTGTAACTTTAGCAAAATGTTGAATGTTCATGATCTTAAAACTCTGAAGACTAAATTATCCATACTATGGTACGAAATTCCATAATTAAATATGTACAGTCAAGCATTAATTACATCTGTAACTGTGAAACGTGTTACAGTGGATATCAGGAAAGACAGTCTCATTGTGCTTCAAACCACAAAAGTAGGTAAGCCATAAAATGTGCTTCTGGCATTATCAAAATTAAGTTTTAACAGTCACAATATTAGAAATTCCCAAGAAAAGTGAGTATTCTTTGTCTAGAAAACACCTACATATTTGCCTCTCACACAGCAATAACATAAAAAAACAACAATTTTGTTAACATTCCAACTAGTACCAGCAAATACATTAACTATATCCAAGATTCATATTATGCCTGGTATTGCAAAATGTATCAAATGCACAAGTTTTGGCTGCTAACCAACCGCTTTTCATTTACGGTGAGACAGATTGAGGCTGCGACTTTTTGGGATCTTCTGGTTTACGAAGATATGCCTTCTTAAGTTAAGAGGTAGTGCCAAAATATGACAAGAAGAGTCTGAATGAATGCTGCTGGGATGGATATTGACAAGACATCAAAAACATACACTAAATTTAAGGTACACAGTTTCCGACAGAGCGCCCAAAATAAATGCAGTCTGAGCTAAGAAATTTTTCTGAGACATCAAAAACAACACAGTTTAAAACTACTGATATTTCACAAGATGGATATATCAATATTTGGTAAACATAGGAGACTCAACTTCTGTTTCTCTGGTTTAAGGGCACAACAGCAAACTGTGTACGTGATGTGGCTGGGATTGGATTCACTGCACACCACAATGTTCAGTAACACAATGAACACACTTATACAACTTACTTGCAGAAGTTTCACAAGCATCGTAAATGTACAGACTATTAGAACTGTTTATATATATACCGGTACATGTAAACAGCAAACATGCCATAACAGTTACAAAGTAGTAATAAATTTATAAATTAATACAAAAACAAAAATGCAATTCAGCTTTGGTCATCTGAGATATTTTGGTGATATCCAGACTAAAAATGCCTGATATTTCACTGGAATGTTAAAGATTACTAGCCATAAAAATCAGTACCAGTCTTTCAGTCTGAAGTGATAGGCTTAAAACTACCAACCTACATATCAAACCATTTTCGTGATCAACATCTCTCCCTACATCTGCACTGTCAACAAGAGAAACTTCATAGTGGTATGGAATGCAGACAATTTACAGTCCTTTTAAAAACACTTGTGAACTGCTTATAGTTCATGCAAGCAATAAATACAATACAGAGTTCTACATATCTGACAGGAAAATGAACAAGATGGCCCGCTGTCTCACACAGAGATTGCAAGGTTTAAAACAGGCAGCAGAGCAATAAGCACAGACCAGGAGTATTTGACAAACTTTAACATTTCACTGGTGCAAAACTGACAACATATGGAAGACTGTTGCAATCAGAGTACTGAGTGCCATGTTCTCAAGTCTCATTATTCTAGGAAAATGGAGCTGCTCGTGCTTGCATAAGCTGTACAATATTATGACTCACATATGATTCAAATAACTTTTCCAATCCTATACAAGTTGAATTCTTATTGGAACATGCTTCACATTTTGAGTCACATTCTAAAAAGTCAACTGGATACCTTTATACACTTCTGAACAAATAGCCATTTTACATTTCAAAGCCAAGGTTTGACTAATGCATTTGAACATTATCAGTGCAAAAATTCTTACAGTCTATCTGGAAAGCAAATACTTAATAAAAAATTTCAACAAAGCTAAATATCATTAATAATAAATTATTATTAAGCTCAATATAACCAGCATCAATGCAAAATTTCTACCTTACAAACAGCAGCTAAATCAGTAATAAATTAGATCTGTGCATGTAAGTGGGCATTTGTAAGCGCCTTTTAAGAATCTTTCAGAGATACTGTGACTTTCTTCCAAAGGCACTTTCCATTTCCACCTACATAACAAGTATGCACGAACTCATATAGTGCTTTTTAGTACAGCTCTAAAGAGCTTTTAAAATTTAAAAGAAAATTATTTTCTAACAGGCATCGAGAACATAAATTCACTGCTAATAGTAATACCTTATAAATCCAAAATTCAAACACGAGAAACTTAGGTTATGAATAATTTGCCAAACGGCATCAGTAACCTTTAACGTCACCCAGTTGGTTAGCAATAAAGCAGCATACAAGGACTAACATGTACAGAGTAAATCTATGATGGCAACAGAAATAATCAACAAAACAAAAGCAGAAAACAATCCAGAACTTCCCCAAGTAACAGAAGAAGTTGAAAAGGTGCCTAACCCCAGAAGCCCCTGCAGTCACCCGTCTGGCTGCTGTCAGAGTCTGAACTGACTTTCTCTGATTACCAGTAAGTAACAAAAGCATCTTTTGTTCATTCTGCACTAAACATATAAGACATAATTATGCCTGAAACTGAATGAAGTATTTCATAGTATCATTTGTTACACATACCGTGCGGACGCGTTAACGCGCTCCCGGTTTACCCGCAATTCCACATAACGCGAAGTGGTTGTATGTCCCCCAAAGCTACTGACTCAACACGCTGTATCAGTCAACGCATTTTACTACCTGGAATAACGCTAATTAAAACAGCGTAGACGTAACCTGGCAGTAGTGACGTTCCATTCATTCCTGAACTTGGCATTAGTCGTACAAGTGGGAGGGTGTCTTACTGCGGGAGGGAACTAATTAGGGCAGGAGGGATGGACAAGGAAGTCTGGCTGGAACCAGTTTTAACTGGTTAGGAAGGGGAAATCGGCAGAACAAGGCAGGTATGGCCTGACCAGACGTTGGCTGGCTGAGCGGCCAGCTGAGTACAGACCTGCCTACCGTGCGAAGAGGAGCTTGGCTGGAGGGAACAGCGTGGGATAGGGGAGTGTGGGCGACCAAGTAGCAGAGGCGATATATTTCAACATTGTTCCGTTTAGCGCGCGAACTGGTTTACACGCGGTTTCAAAGGCGTGTCCCCCACAACTTCACGTTAATGAGTCCACACTGTAATGTTGATTTTGAATTTTGTTACATAAAAGTTAAAAGGATTTAACAATGAAATTCCACTACTGGGTTAACAGTTACAAAAGAAATGAGTGAACAAATCTAATTACCCTAAACATTCAATATTTAGTATTTGTCTTTATGCCAATAAGACATCTGGCCTGAATTTTTCAATCCAACTCGAGAACTTCGAGACATCATAAACAACAGCATCAAACACAAAGGCTGTTACACAGCTGAAAACCTTACACAAAACTAAGGCAATTGTTTTGCATCATTACTAGGATCAGTTGCAACCTGGTGCACTTCCACTGACCACCTGCACCAGCAATATACTGAACTCAGAATTCGTATGCAGTGTCACATAATTCTGCTTTGAATACTTTCTTCTTCTTTAAAAAAGATGAAAGCACATGGGGGTTCAGGTTTCATATGACATATTGCATCAGCGGCTGATCTTCACCTTTTGTCGATTAGCTTCACTTCAACAACTAGAAGAAGTCAAAGCCATCATACAGATATCTCTAAAATGTTCTGCAGCTCTTCCTCAGGCTGAGGCAACAGACCTGGTTGTCTTGGTCTGTCTCTGTCCCACTGTTGTTCAGCAACTGCTAGCTGATCAGACACTTCAAGTGCCTTCACAAATGACATTGGCCTTCGAACTGAACCTGGAATGTTTGGTACAACAACTCGTACAGGCTGCTGCTTGTGGGAAGGCCTTTTGGTGGGCTCAACTGTCCGAGTAGTGCCAGAAGGTACTTTTACAGATGCTCCGCCTACTCGCTCCCGACTGCCGCTCAGTCCAGCCTCTCGTCGATGACGTGTCCTACTACCCATGGTGACTTCTGTCGCACCCGCAGATGTGCCTGTACTGATGGGAGCAGCTGGCACCACTGACCCCCAGGTGGCAGCACCCAGAGCCCCATAACCAACAGATGCTGGTGGTGTTAACTGAACTCTGCTTGAGGGCTGCACTGAATGAATGCCGTCATGAGATGCACGGTCCATATTTCTTGGATACTTCTGGTCAGATGCAAGCGCCAGAGATCTACGTGACAGAGGTGATGAAGACAAAGCACGACCAGCTTTACTCGAAGTTGGTGCCTTTGTTGCAGATGCCTGTGCTGAGCGTGTGCCTGCTTGCTTTCTGCTCGGCCTTTGTGGTGGTATGCTCTTTTCAACTGATTTTCCTGGAAAACCTGCCATGACATGTCCCATAGCAGCTGCTCCTGACAGTGACCCAACACTGCTGTTCAATGGTCGTCCTGGTGCCATAGTTTTCTTAGGACTTGTGTGGAATGTAGAGGCATTCCAATGGTCTCTGGGGTCGGATTGTGGTCGGCTGAGAAGGGAATGTGTGCTGCAGGTCAGAGGCTGAACCAGTGGAAATGACGAAACAGAAGAAGTCTTCTGTGACAACCCAATCATCCCAAGGCTGATGGGTGCATGACCTGTGAGAGAGTGAGCGCTTCCTCCCACAGGAATTTCCATATCCTGGTTACACTGCTTACTGACGGATGGAAGGAAATCAAAATCACCGCTGGTAATCAACCCTGAAGAACTAAATGTCTACAGCAACAAATGAAACTAAAGTTAAATAATTTACAAACAAACAACTTAAATTCCTCCAGGAACTCAAAAAAATCCCTATAAACTTCAGATATATGTTATTTGAACAGGAGCAGAAATACTGAACCAAAAGACAAAACATCAGTTGATAACTTGTTAGCAGCTGTGTGCAAATGTAACAGAACAACTGAATAACAAAAGCATGATTGGCCTAAATAGAATAATCACACCTCTATCAACAACAGTCCTCAAAGGCATGGTCCTATGACTGAAGGATCTTATGTATGATTAAGGACAGACACGACAACAGCCATCCAGCAAACAATTGCTCATCAGCTACTTTGCTTAACTACAGTCATCTCCACTTGTTGCTCTGGGATTATTGTCTTTACATCAATCAAAAGCTTTAACTGAACACATTTAACAGAATGCTTACCCTGTTGACAGCATGAACACCATTTTTATACAGTCCATTTCTGGATTCCATGTAGACTCTGTTAATATTACCAGAGGTCCGATAAACAAGACGCAAACTGTCCAAGTCAACAGGGCTTGCCTTTGAAGCATGACTAGTCAGTCTGCAACAGAGATTCAACATAATCTAATTCCATCTAAGAGAAATTTTAGGCAGCTGGATAAATGTGCATCATATGAGGCTGTTACGGCATGGTTTCAATTTAGTAATCAGATGCTTCTGAGCAAACAGAACATAAATGCTTTCATGCCACTCACATAATGTATCTTTGCTCCTTTACAATAAGTGCATACATATAAACTGGCAGGTTAATAACAGAAAACTTTGGCTAAGAGAAGCATCTAAAGAGAAACATCACAAATATAGGCTCTGTCTTATCTCAAGGAGCTGAGCATCTCAGTCTCATCCATTCCAGGCTGCAGATCCCTTCGCTCTGCTGCTCAGGGTAACTGGGTGTCCCAGGGGCTCGAATTTCCACAGTGCAGTGTAGAAGTTTTGCTGTGGTCAGCCCATCTTTCTAGAATAAATAGCCTAGCAATCTGCTACATGAGTTCCTAGACCTTCCTTTGCTCTTTTCCATAAGCACTTGAAACCATTCTATTCAACTGTGGCTGTCAAGTCAGGCACACCTCTTATGAGTTTCTCTTAAAGTGGCACTATATAAATTAGAGATTATAATTATGATTACAAACACACCTGAACAAAACTCAGATTACAGTTACAATTACAAACATACAGACATGCAGATGTGTGCTTTCAAGTATTTTGTTATCTAACTGCACTAACACTTGACAGCTGATTAGCATTGTGGACGATGAACTCAAACATGAGTTAACTAGCGAGGAGCACCTTTTAATGGTTCTTAAAATCTGACACTCAGATGTTCACATACATACACGATATGATTTAAGACTAAATCTGATCATACTTTGGCCAAACAGGTCCACAGAAAACTGCAAAACAGTTTTTAAAGCATCCTCTGGTATAAGGGTTGAGGCCACCTTTGAGTTTTCCAGTCATCTAAATGCAAAAACAACTAACAGACCTGCAACAAACGTTTTACACAGGTTTACTATCAAAGTACTAGTAGTCAAGTTAAAGTTGACAATTATTACAATTCTACTAGTTAGATTACGACAAGTTTAAAAGTACAACTCTTAGTCACCACTCTAATCACATTAACTGCAGGGTAAGGTGACTCATGCCATAGCAGCTCAAAAGTCCAACCCAGTTAGAATATTCTTCCATTGGTCAAGATGAGATTTTCAAGACTCAATTCCCTCCTCATGACCAACCTCAGAAACACATGTGGAGAAGAGTGACACAACAGAGCTTCAGGGAGATGTTATTATAGTCGATACAAGTAAACATACTTGTACATCTTCAAGCACACATTACGCCATTTTCATTGGACATGACCTAACCATACCAAAACATTTTACTACAGACCAAATTTGATACCTAACCAAAAGTCTTACATGGCAGAACCACGCTTTCAAAGATCCAGAAGTACAAGTAAAGTAAGGTATTTTAAAGCTCCCATGTCCCTAATGCAATATGAGAGGCATTCATTTCCCACTCTTTGATAAATCCCAAGTTCCTGAACATAGGGCCAGTGCATAACTGGACTTGCCTCTCACTTCCTGGTTTATGCCAGTACCAAATTAAGCAGCTTGGTGACAGAGGCTAATGAGCGCAAACAACTTGTCCAGGGTTGTTACATGGAGTCTGCTCGGCAGCCTCAAACCCACAGTCATTACATTACACTACAAAAAGACCACTTGGTTGCATTTTACTCACAAAGGCACTGCCTAATTCATTTGCTTACTAGTAAAATAGATTACATTCAATTCACGCACTGTACCACATTTCTACCATCGACAGTAAAACTCAAAGAAGTTGGGTTTAGAATGGTTGAACAAGTAGGAAGACTGCTTAAAATGAAACAGGTATTTTGAGAAAGTGAAAGGCTGCTCGTCATGGACAGCATTGTCATCATGTGACGTGACATTTACCTGTTCATTTGTTGTTTTGCCTCTTGATACAAGAAAAATGTGAAAAACAGTTAGTCCCGCAACAGGAATAAACAGAAGACCAATGACCACCATTGTGACGATTCTAAATCAGCACTAAGGATCATAAGCAAAACGAAGCAAAGCATTCAACACCTACAGCTACACCCACACCAACACACATCAGTACAGATATTTAACCATTTCAGTCTGCCATAAAACAAACACTTCTGATGCATTTGCACATAGCTTTACAGCTGGATGAGCTTTATTGCTGGAAGTCCTCAAATTGTCAACCTCCTACATTGCTCTTTCTCATCAAGTGACAAGACAGCATCTGTGTTGAAAATGAACCTCAGCAGTCACGTCACCATTAAACCAATCAAGCACCGACTCTGTGTGGATCTACATACAGCAGTTTAACTCCATGGCATATTGGTTGACAGCTCACACTGTAATGCGGAAAGTGCAGGTTCAAACCTCCCTACGATTACCACTGTGTATGGCCTTTCAGCAAGTATTTTACTCATACTTCATCTTTAGATAGTTGTGCTACATAAATAAAAAATAAACAAAATCACAATTCAAATGGGCAGATTTTGTCAATCAACACTTGTATATGTATGCATGTATGTATCTGGTAAATTCATAACGACTTTTAAGTACCTTTAAAAAGTGCTTCTTGCTAGCCTTACTGACATCAGAGTTGGAAAAGAATGACACGTTCATCTGTATGCCCAGGGAGCTGCAGAAGTCTCAGGAAAACAATTTGCATAGCATCCATACATACCATCTGAGGCAGAAAAATCTTCATCGGTTAGACTTCACCTGAACACATGCTCTGGTTCAGAAATTTTCGATCTTCTACAGCACTGCTTGATAAGAAAAAGAGAATATTCTAACTAGAGACTAGGAAGCACTTCTCAGAGTGGCTAAGGAAATGAAGTTGCTAACACTTTATGCACAGGGCCATCTCTCTGTGTTGGCTGGAGAGACTGGTCCTTGCTAATTGTAAACATTCTTTTTACATCACAACAGGCAGATTTACTTATGCATGCATAAGTTTTATGGTACATTTGAAATAAAATAAAATAAAAGCCACATGATGAAAAGGATACAGGAGTATGTTCTGAGCTGTGGCTAAATTGTCTTCATTTGATATCACATATAGCAGGCTAAAGGCAAACATGCTGACCATATCCAGTGTCAACGAAAGCAGAAACTGGAAGAAATAACGATAATTTCGGCGACCGATGCAGTTGTTGACCCATGGACAGTGATGATCAAATACCTAGTGGTAAAACGAAAACGTGCACTAGATCAACATAAATGTATTTCAAAATACAAATTATCAGAAACAGATTAAGCGCTATAACAAACTTTCTGTACAAAAGACTGACAATAACCATTTAAAAGTGTGCACAATAGTCTTGTGGTATGTTGGACTGTTCAACTTAGAGGTCAGAGGTTTATTTCCCACTACTGCCCAGGCAAAATAAGTTTAAGGATTTCTGCTCCATTTCCACTCCTATCGAACTTGTACATAAGTACACTGACTGTCTCTGGGAAGATCAGGCAGTTAGGGAAAGGACTGACCATGTGCCTCTCACATGCTGAGGCTAGCAAAAAGTTGCTAACACTTCACACCCATGGCTGTCTCTAGGGCTCAACTTGAAGTACTTCTTCTTCTTCTTCTCTTCCTCCTCCTCCTTCTCCTTCTTCAGACCTATACTTCGCATTCATTGTCTGCTCTTCCAAGTCGTTCTTGTCTTTTTGATCTTGATGCAACACTTATCTGTTTTGGGGTATTTGCCTTTACTGGGTTGACTTTCCATCTCACTGGACTGACCTTGGTGTGCAGACAGAGGTTGGTGTACTACTGATCAATACTTTGTTCAGTACTATAGCAGCACAACAGAAAAGCACAGAAAAACAGGAAGGAAATCAGATCTAATCTCCCTTGCAATAACCTTAAGCAGCCTAAATGGCTGAACTGGGGTGTGCAACAGGACTTCTGGTCAATCTAAAGGACTGATCTGAGATCAAGACAAACCACTAAAGCATTTATCAGGACTTCTGATCAACCAAGTTTAGAAACAAATGTGCAAGACAAATTAAGTGCCGCGAAAAATAGCTACTTATTGTGGTGGCAGATATCATACTCCCTCCAGCTTTGGATACCTAACTGGTCAAGTATGAGTAGCACAACAATTACTATCACAGTGTGTTAAGAATTGTAACAAATACTGCACTAGTTGTTCAGAATCTCTAAAAAGGATGTGCTGCGCATACCTGGGGCACAGTGAAGTACAATAGCCTGAAACAGCAGCAGGTTTTCCCCTTCAGCAGAGGCCCCATTAACATATTCTAATTGAAAGGCCTAATAACAGCTGTAAATGCAAACCATCTTGTTTGATGATACACTGGCACTGTTCGAGTTAGGAGAGCTGCTGAAGTTTCCTTGAGGTGGCACTATACAAAATATCAGTCTGAATTACACTGCACACCATTTCCATGGTAAAATCAATTGGCTTTTGGTTAATTCTAGCATATAGTAAAAATATGTTATTGCAAAGGGTCATTTCAGTCATGGGTGAGGTTCAAAATTTGCACAGCTTTGCTCCAATCAACACATGACTAAATGTAAAAATTCATTACTATCGATGGCAGTTATCAAAATTATCCATTAAAATCTGCTGAAATGGCCTCTTCCTTTCCATGGTTAAAACATCTTGGGTTGAACCAAAAGAAAACATACAAGCAATCTGAACTCTTCACATCTTAATTAATTGTTTGTTTGTAAAAAATAAAATTTTCCTGTTCCTTATGTTACAAGTATTGACCCAGATGAAAAAGCATTGCCAACTAAGAATTTTTTAATGTGGAAATATGTGTACGATAGCATATGGATTCACTATTTCAAAGTCTGACAAGGCACACAAATTGTTCAATGATAGTTTTAAAAGCAGGAGTTTATTAAGCCTTCAACCTGTTGCTTAGAATTTGTAACTCATTAATGAATAAATCAGTCAGATAGTGCTACAGTCAGTGGATCTATGAACCGCAAAAACTTGAAAAATATCTTTTACTTGTTTTAACGCATGTGATTTATCTGTCAACATTAGCACTACCCTGTTTGTATCAGTATCCCAAGTACAACAGCCAAGGCTTAAAGGGTTTTAGCAGTGCAACTGTATCACTCCATGTTGTGGGTTTAAAAATTTAGCTCAGAGAAAAACATGATTAATCAAAAATCCAAGTGTATGCACGATATTAACACCACGTAACAAGAACAGATCAATCAAATACTGCAGCACAAAATACATACACATTTCACAGAAATAATTTGTCCTGTGCTGCTAGGTTGCACCATTTTGTCCTTCATATTTTGGCCATGTGCTGTTTTGATACAGCACCAGCAAAATATGTGTACAGAAAATAAGTACCTTAAGCAAAACCACTGAAAATGGCTTAACTGTCTACCTCTATACAGTGATTACAGACACTGCAGTGAGAACATCGGGGTGGACGATAAAATTGACAAGTCTGGCACCACTTCATTCGTATTGAAACTCCATTGATGTCTGTGTTTTTGTACAGTGGTGCTCGTCCACTGTCAGCATTAGCTTCGTCATCGTGAGCTTCAAGAAAGAAATTAGATTACGTAGAATATGGTGGCCTTTTCCTCCCACAGAAAAAATACAGTATAAAGAAACTCTTACACAAAAGTTAAATATTCCATACCTCTGCAACTTTAGCAATTTATACAAAAACGGACCTAAACCCAAAAGTCAGGCGCTCAAATTTTTGAATCACAATATTCTCACTAATAATTAGCATAAAAAATCTTTTAAAAGTGACTGATTTTACTGTGCATCTGCTTTAAAACAGTCTTTCACTTTTGTAAGAAAAGTATTAGGGCATTGTCCTTTTATGTACATGGGCAAAAAACGCGATTCAAAATGTTTTAACAAAAAATTTTATGTCACAGCATAATAAAATTGTCGGTGCCAAAGTTGTAAGAAAATGTTGTGCAATGACAAGAAATTGACATTAAAGACAAGAACTGTGTAAATGTTCCCAAAACTGAAAGATATATATATATATATTTGGTGACAATAGTCAGAAATTTAATTTTTCTGCACAATTTTTTGTTTGGAATTCCTGATACTCGAAATACAACATCTCCACCAATAAATAACACAGATAACTTAAAATGACTGTACATTTATTATCTGCTTTCTAGTAATCCACTAAAAAATGTACCCAATCCCAAAATACATAGTTCATATATTGAAACATCTAGCAACGACACTGTGATGACAATGACAGCAACCATCCACAACAAAATTTGATGCAGACTAGGCTGACAGTAATTCTTGGTTACTTTTATCTTTAAGTCTACCCTTATTAACAAATTAAAGCAAAAAACCATTTGTTTTCACTTGCAATTGTTCTTTCATTTTAACTGCTGAAAATAGGGCATTATTCATTCCTTAAAAGGAAACAACAAAATTATGCAATTAATATCAAAATGTTTCCAGCTCTTCATCAGTCCAACAGGTCAACTGAAACTTTCACATCAACCAAAATACCATCTGCACAAATTTCTGATTTCAACTTGATCAGCCAAATTGAACAAAAATGACAAAAGAACCAAAACAATAGTCCCTACTTAAAACAACAATAACAAATACAATACAACTGTTCAGAAGTGATTACCTCTTGGATAAATTCCCGGATCTTTCGCTGTTGCTAGAGCAAAGTTTGACACGACAAATACAGTTAACAGACCCTCATAAATAATTATGAGTGGACTGTAGCGTTTTACAAGATCCTCACTTCTACAAAATTAATCAAAAAACACTATTCAGCAATAAAATCAGCGTAACTGATGCCTACATTATGAAATCTTTCAACAGCATAGAAAACCGGTAATGTAGTTTCTTAAAAGCCATTATCATAATGTTACACCGCAGCCTCTTCATAATGTTCACTATAACAAGAATTTTTACAGAACATGGTCACGGCATGGATCTCAGTTTAGTTCAGCCTAAGAAAATGGCCTGATTAAAGTGCAACCTCACTGAAAGGCAGTTCTTGCTGTGGATTCCAAAAACAGCATCATAATGAGTTTTTGGTATACATAGTTCGAGATGCACTACAGCTGAATATGTTAAAATAAACTGATTTTGAAGTGAAATATCACATACGTGACTGGCTTGGACAAAGTGTGTCTTAAGTTGGATTTTACACATTTAGATTTTTACTTAATGAAATAGTGCATTACAGTTTGTTAAAAAAGATGTTATCATTTATATAAATATTCCTAGCAATTCCAAAGGTATTGTCAGTTGAACACCATGATCATCAAACTTAGACTTCTAACTACAATTAGATTACAGGTGTGACATTCTTCCTCCTCAATAATCAGTGAAATGAAATTTGAGAAAACTCTTGGGAACAGCATAATAAATATGCCTGCCAAACACGAGCACCCTGTACTTACATTTGAAACATTTACGTAGGTTTGAAGTATGCTGTAAATTTGATCAAACTGCATTTGATTAAAACACAGAAAACGATAATGCGTTTTGCATTACCCCTCACTTGTTTGAATCAACGACAGATCCCTTGGTTGACCAACATGGCACTGTCCAATAGCTTTTATGTCATGTGATGCATTATTAGGATGACAAGTAAATATGTTTGTCATAACTGATATTTATAACCCTTCCATAAACCCTCATTTGTTAGTGCCTGGAAGAAAAACTTTATCATTCGAATATTTAACGTGGGCAGACAATGGCCATGAAAACAAAGTATAAAATGACTGTTATTTGGCAGATGGTGACAAAATGATTGTTGAAAGCTGACCAAACACTATGATGGTTATTAAAAGACTCTGCAAGGCAAAATGGAAAGAAAAAAATGAGAATTCAGCCATAACCAGTACAAAATGCTAACAAACAATTTCAAAGGGGAGTCTTGTAGAAGCGACCGTTGATTGATGCCTTGTGCAATATGATAATGGTGATACAGAAGTCATTAGATTGAACTTAGCAAAGGTTATTAGCAAGGAAGCAGTAAAAGCAATGACAGGAAACAAAAAAATCTGACTTCAAAATAATTAATAACGTCTGACAGATTTTGCACTGGTCAGCCTTGTCTGTCATCCAAGCCTATTCAACCACAGACGAAGAAATTGATGCATTATATGAACAACTTCAACACGTTTCACAGAATTCTGAGACACAACATTATCACTATTGCGAGTATTCAATGCAAAGCCGAGCAGACAAAGCAACTTCTGGAGGCATCGTAACATATGGATGGGAATAAAATAAGATGAAAGAGATGGGAAACTCCTACAAGTCTGTGATACAAATGACCTGAAAATTATGAACATACTTTTCGAACAGACGACAACACAAAGGAAAGATATATGACCTGATCAACTGAATCATAACAAACAAAAGATGGAGCCCAACCATGACAAACTGATGATCATTCGATGCTCAAATTGATTCCAATCACAAGCTAATAATTGTTACCTTGACGTTAAAACTAAGCAGAGGTATCCAATCAACAGAGAACATCAAGTACAAATACCAAGAAACTTTGAGATGAGAAAAAGACACCTGGCAGAAATACAATGAACAAATAGAGTGAAAAAAAGCAGATAAATTATCAAAAACCAACAGAAGCAGCCAAAAAACGATCGGACATGCCAGTAAGAAGCATAAAGACCAGTGGATACAAACGAGGCAACATTAATCAGTAATTCAGTTCTTCTATTATTTATATTTATGGTGGCAATTTCTTGTAGATCTATTCCATTTCAAATCTGAAGGGCAATATTGTAGGCAAACTGATGATTCTTGTTATTTTCTTGAGTATAAATGACCCAAGATATAGAAAAATTAAGCTTGGGTTATCAGTGATATGCAAAAATGTCAGAAAATATAATGGCAGAAATATAATGATGTCATTGCTACTATAATAATTCTTTAATAAAAATACTATTTTTCCACAAGGTGCATTTGATCCCTCAAGATTTAAAACATCTGGAATGGCAGCTACTCGTCAAATTCTGGCACAGAGAATGTTCAGCGAAAAGCAACTGCAATGAAGTGCTGAACTTTCAATGCCAAGTCTTGAAAAAGATACGATGTCCTCTTGCAACTCCAGAGATATTACTCGGGCTTTGTCCCAAGCTCTGTGGAGAAGGCAAGATCAGCACCATTTATAGAACAGAGGATTTTGAAGGCCATAAAGAAGAAATGGTAAGTGGCAAGAAATTGGTTGTAGTTAGCATTTTTCGAACCGCTGCCTGCTCAGCCGCAGCACCTGCCATGGCTGAAGTATTTGGAAAATAGGAAATGGTCAAGGTATCTGTCACTCTAGCATCCCAAATGAGACTTTGTTCCATACCCCATGGCACCTACGTAAGCCCGTCTGGTCCCTAGCTTCAGTCCTAGAGAGGTAGTGGGTTCTTTGATGGAAAGGTAACCAGCATGAACCAAGTCATTTACCTGGCGTGTCAAGCCATCTGGCCGGGGCATAACTGCAAGACAGCCCATGAGAGCCGTCAGCAGTAACGAAAGAGCCACAAACACACATGTTTGGTTCACAGAGTTGTACCACGATGAAGGCCAACAGCAATTCTAAGGCACCATGTCATCACGTCTCAGACCATAAGCCCTATAATAATTTTTTTCACCTCAGGTACATATGATCCCTCAGGATTCAAAAAAATTACAGAGAGCATTATTCTGGGAAGGCTTAATATTAATATTATTTTTATCATTATTATTATTAATAGTACTACTGTTATTATTATTATTTCCAACGTTTCTCAACAGTGAACTTTGACTTTGGCATAGTAAATCTTTGTCCTGGCTTTGGCTTTGTTGGGCATGGCACTGGCCTTGAGTTTCAGTTTCAGCCTGGTAGGTCATAACCTCATTAACAATGCTTCTGCAGTGTTTCACCCATGACAGATATTCATGTACACGGCACCATTAGATTTCTCTGGCACTACCTGCCATAGGTAAATCAAGCGCACAAATCTGCTGGTGTCATAAAAATTTGAAGTCTGGTAGCTATCATTTTGCTTCTGCCACATCATATATTTGGTTTAAAGTAATGTAAGACTGGTATATTTGACAGTTTGCCAAACACAAAGTTAACTTTTCTCTTTCACAGATCCTATCCCGCCTCCCCTTCTTCCTCTTGTCTGTCCTTCAGCTCCAATCTCAAACATCACCCATACTGTCTCTCTGCCTGACGTTTGTATCTTGACCTGGAACCGAACCCTTTACCTCTCGATTTTGTTTTGAGCTCCTATGATGGTCCCCGTGACGTGGCTTTCGTTGGGCGCTGTAGAAATCTCGGGATTACGATTACATGGGTTCATCATACAATTGCAAGCATATCTAGGCACTTGGTTTGTGTTTTGATCTCATTATTTAATGATATACACGTATCAAACTATCAAAATGCGAAATGTGGCCGTTGAATAGGTGAGTTCCCACGTTTCCCATTTCACCCATTGTAATTTCAAATAATCTTACTTACGCACAGCCGAAAAAGATGGCACTGAAAACTATCAACAGAGACCAGGCAAACGTCGCCGGAATAATCTGAGTCGACGGTTTACACGCGGGCATTGTTAACTATAAATTTATATTAAAATTCATTGTACTTAAACCACACAACACAGAATCTTAAACCCGCAACAACTAAAAAGTATTTTAAACTTTCATTCATGATTAAAACTTCCGCCTTCGCGCAACTTGATCGCCTGCAGCTACAAATATAGTCCATACGCTGAATGTACGCATATTAAGTACGCTTCTATGCCATTACTGGCTAATCGGCGCTCATTTTACTTATCTCAAACAATTTAAAGTTGCTGTACGAGTTTGTACTACAAAAGGCCATTAATCTTGTATGAAGTATTTTGCAATCTTGTTCAAAAATAAGTTAGCGTTTTATAGCGCCTAACATATTCTCATGCAAAGGTGTGTTCTATGCATGGAGGTTATACTTCTTAGAGTATATATCATCGGTTCTATGTCCGCCACAAAATAAGCGCCGAGTGCGTTCCGAATGAGCGGAAGATTTCAGGCGGGATTCACAATTCACAAGTTCAAGATATTGGTGGCCACCGAATTTTCGCACAGGTAGACCATGCAGTTTGTGTGCTGGCTATCTTAGTATTCCGTGGACAAGAACAGCTCTTGGCAGGCGCGCCTTTTCTGTCGCTGACCCTAGCGTCTGGAACGCTCTTCCGGCAAAAGTTTGTTTCGGCCTTCAGATCTCGACTAAGAACTCACTTCTTCCTGAACTGATTTCCTCCGTAGGCTGTCTCTGTGTTTTCTGGACTCCCCTTAGGCTTTTCAACCGGGACTCACCATGGAATTTGACTTGGATAATGATTTTGCTTAGCAGCGACCATCGACTGACGCCTTGAGCATTATTATAGTGGCGCTATAGAAGTTCTTAGATTAGATTAGATTAGATTATCTATCTTAGGTATACCAAACCAGATAACAACAATTCCTGTCTCCTCCATCTACCTATCGACTAATTCATTTAATCTCAGCTTCGCCTCTAATTCGCCCATACGCAATCTTGCCGTCAACTTTTACCCACATCTCTCTTTTCAGATCACATCTCCAATCTCTCTCGCACCCGTTTCAGTCATATCCGCAACCTTCACCTTAGCCTATGCTCGATTTTAAAACTGCTTCCACCATTGCTACCTCCATATCCACTCCAAGCTCGCTACTGTAATTCTCTTCTCCTCAACCTTGAATCCACTCAAACCAAGCGCCTTCAACTCATTCAAACTTCACTTGCCCGAGCTGTCACCACGACGCCCAAGCATCACCGTATCAGTCCTATCTTAAAACCGTAGGCTAATAGTAATTGTAATCTCGAGATTTCTACAACGCCCAAAGAAAGCCAAGTCGCGAGAATCAGGTTATTCACAGGTACTCACACAAACCTCAGGCAAAATGGTCCGCTTTCAGGTCAAGATTAAGGAGTTAGGCAGGCAGACAATCCTACGGCTGATGGTGTTTGAAATTGAAGTGATAAGAGAGACAAGGGAAAGAATCAGGATAAGACTTTTGGGAAAGTAATGTTTTCACTTTTGAGTGAAACACCAGTGCAAAAATTAGTATTGGTATTATCTCTTGTATCCGCCACAAATTACCCCAAAATATATTATTGAACCTATATTACTCCTTAATATATCCATATATCTCGTATTGCAACATTGTTTGGGCTTCCACATATCATACTCGCCTGTCTAATCTTAGAACCCTACAGAAACGCATCATCAGAATTATATTTAATCTACCCTTCAGAACCAGCACTCGATTGTCCTTTCATAGTCAAGGAATATTACCTTTTGATTGTATTAATAAATTGCAAATAGGTTTATTTATGTTTAAACTAAAAAATAATCTATTACCTGTGGACTTCTACCAATACTTTTGTATGAATTCAGATGTGCATGGTCACTATACACGATCATCTCATATGTATCATAAACATTCTGTTCACACTACTAATAGGCAGTTTAGTATTATAATATGTGGACCGTCATTCTGGAATTCTCTGCCAACTGTTATTACTAGCTTGCCAACATTATACCAGTTTAAAACAAATCTAAAATCTCATATACTCAATGCACGTAGTTAAGTATTTTTTTGGTGCTTAGTTAAGTGTTTTTTGTTTTGTTTAGGTTTATGCAATGACATTGATTATAATAATTACTTTATATTTTAGATTATTAATTGTTTTACTCAGTATTTTACTGTCACCTTTTTTGTAATCCATGATGTAAATAGGTGACCTTAGTAGCGGAACTGTTTGTTCCTTTTAGGTCAGCCCATTGGCACCACTGTATGTGACAGACTTTAATTGTGCTTGTTAATTATTTTTTGGTTGTCAATAAAAAATATCTCTCTCTCTCTCTCTCTCTCTCTCTCTCTCTCTCACTTTTGAGTGAAACACCAGTGCAAAAATTGCAAGAGATGAAGTGCTGGTGAGTTCGTATGATGGATCAGATAATTGTCGTAATTCTGGCGGGAGTTTATTCCAGAGATATGGGGCAGCTATGGCTATGGAGCGATTTCCAAATTATAAGGATGAGTTGATCGGAGGCAGAAGTGTTAGGACAAAAGAAGAGCGGGTTGAACGGAGTGGTTGGATTGTAAATAATTGACGAAGATAGGAAGATTGGGAGGATTGAAGTGTATTATAGGTAAAGGATAGGACTTTGTACTCGATTCGTAATTCTTGCCTATCAAGTTTGTCTTTGACTGAGCACCTGTGAATAGCGGGTTCCAGTTTTCTTTGGGCGCCGTAGAAATATCGAGTTTAAGATTACGATTAGTCGCCAGAGGCGCTGCGGTGCATAGAAGCTTCAAAACATCACTCGGCGTTTCACAGTTTCCAGCTCTGTTTATTATATATAAAACTGGTTTTTGGAGGTGGTTCTTGGTGAATAAGAATAATAATTTTTCTTAGTTAGACAGGTTTGCTATTTTGTCGTACCACGCGAGGTGCCAATCCATTCTGAGTACATAATATAAATTAAAAAGCAGTGAAAAAATAAAATCAGAAAGAAATTCATTGTAAAACTTATCTATCGCGTGCTGGAAGAGTAAGCCTACGTGTAACGATCGCGAAGAGCTATTGGAACAATCCTCCACAGAATGTACCTCTGTTCGTTCTGTTTAGTTAGGACGTTGGGTCTGTAATCGAAGATTGCAGGCTCATGTCTGCTGAGTGGAAGTAACGACAAATCCTGCGATGCGCTTGCCTCATGTTCGGGAACTTGGGATTTGACCGTTGTCGGCTAATGGGCTGAAGAAACGGGCACCACCCGTGTTCGACTGAGAGCTTTACTTTTACTTTATGTTATACAGACTGTTTGCTTAGCATGAATTAACATATTTTCAACATATTGAAACCTTAGCCACACTTGTTTAGATGATACAGGTAGCCATGTGTTCAGTGCTTTTGAGATGTACTTAAAAGGTGCTATAGTAATAACTAGTCTTAATATGCATATATACTGAGGGTTAGAGTGTTTGAGACCTTGATACCTTGAGGCTTAGACCAAATTTGGGATGTACTGTTTTGTAATCTGTTTTTGTTTTAGAATTCTGTGACATATCTCAAAGATATTGGTGGTCATTTGCCATTTTACTAAGCATATCTGATCATGCCACCACTTCCAGATGTCAGTCTATACCAGTGTTCTGCTGAGCTTCTTGATGACTTATGTGTCAGGGTGAACAAGGCAGTTGTATTTCTTGACGAGGGCTTTGCTGAGATACTGCACTGGCATGGTGGTGCCACTAGCCTCTTCAATGCAGGAGTGCTTGATGTTCGAGAATTCAATTCATTTGAGGCAAGTCAGACATTTTGTTGATTAAATTTTTCTTTCTGAGTACTGGTCATTTATATGAAATGTGTTCTGAATCATCAGTTGCTGTAGTTGAAAACCAGGACTTGCAAATTTGAGCTGATCTAATAAGAAGAGCTACAGATTTTGGCTTTTTCCTGGACTTATACTTGTGAACGTAAATGACCTCAAAAACTTTACTAGATGAAGCAACATTGGTTGAAAAAGGAGGTTTCATTCATTCGTTTTCTTACTGCAGCCTTGTCATTTCAATGACTTAAAACTTGGAAAATGAAATAGTTATTCAGTTCCAAAATGGAAACAACTACCAAAAAAGATTCAAACATGATAGATCAAAAGCTTAAACAATGTCTTGCAGGTATATTTTGATGCTTTAACCATCAAAGACCTTCTTTATATTTCCAGGAAAACTCAGAGTCTCCTCATAATTACCAGGAACATAATACAATCAGATGTTTATGTGGAACTACTTGAGACTTAGTGGTAGAGGTTATGCTAGATTGAAGTAAGAAGCTTTAATCTGCATTAATTTCTGAAATGGTTTGTTACATGTTGTGCAGAGTGGTGACACAAATCAGCCCAAAGCAGCTTTCTTCATCAGCACCCCGTTTTCTAGCACAGTCTTCAGCATTTTTCAAGACATTATTTCTGCGAGTAATTTCTACACTGTGTTGGTCTTCTCCAACATTCCACCAGTGATGCACTCAATCATTGAATATCATTTGGCTGAGGAAGAGATGAAAGCATTCAATTCTTACAGGACGCAGATTCTGCAGTTGTTGGAAAATAAGGTATCATCTACAAAAAGCTTAATTTGACAGCTACAAATATCTGAATTATCACTTTTCTTTAATGATTCTCCCAGACAAGTAGCATTGAAATTTGTAAAATTTTGTTTTAGGATGAATACCAAAATTCCTAGTTACAGTAAAAGTGCTGTCTGCTGCTGAACTCATATGATGGCCTTTTGAGTAACTTATACTTGTGCTGATTGTCCTCTGATACAAAGGTTGTACACTTCAGTTTGTTATTGTAAATTGCAGAATATGTGACAGTGCATAAGAAAACCCTCAAAAGTCTTCAGTGGATTGGGATGGAATTGCTGAATAATGCATTGAAAAACCACATGTTTCTATCGCATATAGTAAAAACAATTTTTTAAATGCAGACCAGAGATGTCTTCATGGCTACTTTTGGAGAATTGCAGGTTAAAATTTGCCATAGCTGTGACTTGACCTAAACTGCTCTGAATGTTTTTGAGAATAGAAAATTGAAGCTTATTCATATGCTTGTGATGCTGCCATCAATGAAATCTCTATGAAAAACAGGTGAAGAAAAATATTTACGTGACTTGTTCATTTGGATAATTATCAGTATGGACAAGTTCTGAGTGGGTACTAAGGGACCTGTTGAATTAAGTTTTGTTGCAGGGCGTCATTATAAAATTGAAAATAAAAATATATAGGGAGAGAAACTCTACGCAAGGGCTTATAGTTTGAAAGCTAACATGCAGAGAACTCATTTTGATGCATTTTATGCCTACTTGCCTTCTGAGTGTGTTTCTTGCAAATTTACTTTGCCAACTATGAGAGTTTTAGGGTTTTTACATGCGTGGTCACATATGAATAACAAACGAAGTGGCAGAATGAGTAAAATATTTAAAAGTCTTTGCCCATGGCCGAAATATGTCGGAAAATTAAATTGAATAATTTAGTTTGAACACCTTTATTTTAAGACACTTTTTAGAGCACATTTCATTGAGCAATGCAGCTTTAGAGCAAGGCTTGTTACTAAACCTTGATGTCTTGCTGAGTATCTCTTAAAGCAAAGGGTTGCGGCATTTCGAATTCTAACCTGCGTGATGTTTAAGAAATAAGGACAACAAGAAAGACTGATTGAAGCTATGCTGGTAACATTGGCTGCAGAAGGAATTGAAAAAAATATGCAGACAGTAAACTTTTTCTTGATTTACATGGTTTGCAGAATGAAAACTGCTTTGCTGAGTTTATCTATGTTCCACTGGTTTCCGCTCCAGTTCTTTCCTCGTTGTTTGTTTTTCCTGCCAGTAGCAACATCTTTCCACTTCTTCCAACCGATATACAGCACATTAAACTCAAGTATAAGGTATGTTTGCAGAATCAGTTCACCTTAGAACAGCAAGAGAGGGTCCTGAAGTAATATTTAGCTCTCCTGCTACAACACATACATACACACATACATGCAGCACACATCCATACTTTGCTGTCTGTGACAAGTTAGAAACAGGACAAGTTTGTCACATGTCAAATAATGTGTGTCTCAGATCACCAAAGACATGCACCAAATCCATTATTTGTATTATTATCATTACTAATTTGTAACTTCCATTGTGTCGGTGTCTAATGCGTCCCTAATGCACTAGGGATTAACCAATGGCACACCAAACCAAGTTGCATTCAGATCATTATGTAGAGGGTCAGTTCACTAAGACAGAAGCAGACTATGATGGGTAGGCAGTTTGAAAAAGGTAAGTCTTAAGTTGAGGACGAAGTAACATAGGCAACTAAGCAGATTGAACAGATACAGGAAGAGACTTCCAAAATCATTCAAGAGATCTTTAGGCTCTTCTGTGATAGAAACTTGCAGTGAATGCATATGCATAATATGGCAGTTGGAACACCCACTGGCCAGTTTGAGAACTTGCCCCTGATTGTACTATAAGTGGCATGGCAAAAGATGCTAATGCAGTTGCATTCACTTTTCCATCCATCCTTGCATTTTTATCCTGCAGTGTAAAGTTCACAATTTGTTGTGAAGTCTTTTTGTTGGAATTGCTGTTCTCTTGTTACTGCTTCACCCAAAAGGTCTTTGAACCACGTGATCATACGTCTGAGGACTGCTGTCGACAGAGGCATGTAACAGAGGGCTTCTGCCCTACTTCAGCTTATTGATTTCATTGCTTAAACTTTAGTTGACATTTTCTGCTTTTATTTTATGATACTGAAACTATATTTTAACTGTTTAATTCTGAAGAGTTTTGTAATTGTTTATTGTCATATAGAATGTGATTACTATTTAAATGTTATCTAATATCAATACCTAATCATGTAAAAACAATGACTTGATTAACAAGCTTTAATATTTGAACACTATTGTGTAGTAGTTATGATTATTTACTGTTATTTCTGGATCTATTAAATTCGTGGTGTTTGATATCGTTTGGTTTGTTTTCATGCATACTTCTGTAGTTTTTTATTGAGGTAATGAACATATGAATGAATTTTATATGGTATGTGTATATTGTTAGGCAGAAAATCGTGGCTTACCCGGTTTATCGGAAATAGAATTTGGTCATCTGCCAAGAGAACTACAGCTTAGACTAAAGGTATTTGATGAGTTTTTGTGAGTTATTTCTGTCAAGTGGAACTAGAGATGGAAAATCCTTTTTTCAGGGTTCAATTCAGTTTGGTTTCATGCTTTCGTGGGTCTGCTTTAGTTCTGTTTTGACATTTTAAGGCAGGTTTGGTTTGGATTCGGATTGCAGGTTAGTGGTGAGTTTATGTTCATTATGAGTTCATTTCATGTGAAAACCAGTTCTGATATGTTGAGTTTATGATTTGGTTTAAGGTTTATACAGTAATTCGCAGATTCTAGTCATCAGCACTGCGTGATGATGGAAATGTGTGCTACTGAATTATGCTGTAAAATCTTAAAATCTGCGTATTACATGGTCCTGTATAGGTCTATTTTTCCTTATATTCATTTACAGTGTTCTTAAATAGACCTGTTGACTTCAGTCTCAAAAATATAAATAGAATGCATAGATAATAAAAATGCTCAATCCACACTAAATCATCAAACCTTTCTAAAAAGTATTAGGTTAAGCTACAGGAGACATTAAGACTACAAGTTTTAAAGAACTTTATGCGTTAGATTAAAACAAGTCTGTGTGGACTATGTATGTGGACTACTTGAACCAAGAATTTATAGTGATGTAAGGCTGTCTGAAATGACTCGTTAATGGCAACTTAATAGTTCTTTTAACACTTTAGTTTATTGTTATTGTAATTTGAGATTTATAAAGCGCTTCTTAGAGGATAAACTCAACAGAGGTGCTTCCGACCCGAAAAAGTAAAATCACTGTTGAACAGTACAGTCTTCAGGTGCCTGCGGAACACTGAGAGGGGGAGAGAAAGGAGCTCAAGTCGCAATTCTCGAGGGAGACGATTCCAGCAAGTGGGACCAACTTAGGCAAAGCTACTGGACTGGGCTGCAGCAGTACGCATGCGAGGGACAAACAGGAGATCTTGAGCGTCCGAGCGAAGGTTGCTACGGCCCGGCAACAAGGAGACCAAAGTGCAGAAGTGAATGAGGTAAAGGGGAGCAGAGCCAAGAACACAGTTACGCATGAGTGGACACGCTGCTGGATGGGGAGCCAGTGCAGAGTGTCGTGAATATAAGACGAGATGTGGCCATACTTTGGAATGCCCCCTATGAGACCAGCAGCAGAGTTGAGCACAGATTGCAGCTTAGCAGTGTTGGCAAGCGATAGGCCGGTAAAGATGGCGTTCCCAAAGTCAACCCTGGTGCAAATGAGGGCATGGACCAGAGTGGAGATAGCGTGAATAGAAAGAGTACGGCGAATGGTACGGAGCTGACGAAGATGATAAAAACAAGAGCAAGAGATGCTGTTAACATGAGCAGACAGGGAAAGCTCCTGATCCAGTACAACCCCAAGATCCCGGATCGTAGTAGAGAAGAAGATATCTGGAAATCTTTGGCTTAAGGAGGAGAGATCGATCTTGGCGAGCTGTAAGCGGCCACCTAGCCAGATGAACTGGGTCTTGTTACAGTTCAAGCAGAGGTGATTGGAGGACATCCATAGGTCAAGAACAGAGGTGGCATCGAGAATCCTCTGGACGAGGGCAGGGGCCGCCTCCGCCGGACCATGGGCATAAGCCTGGGTGTCGTCTGCATACTGAAGGATGGCAACACTCAGTGGGAGGAGGGTCCGAGCTAGATCAGAGGTATATAAAATATAGAGGACAGGATCTAGGACGGAACCCTGGGGGAGACTAAAAAATACAGGAGAGCAAGGGTACCACGTGGGCCCAAAAACGACATATTGAAGGCGTTCGGAGAGGAATGATCGAAACCAGGTGAGGGCAGAGCCAGTTATACCAAAGAAAATCTCCAAACGCTTTAATAAGATGGAATGATCAACGGTATCGAAAGCAGCAGTTACATCGAACAGGGCCAGAAGGGTGACCTGCCTGCAATCATTAGCCCCAAAAACGTCAGCAAGAAGGCGAGTCATAAGTGATTCGGTGGAATGGTATTTCCTGAACCCAGACTGAAGAGGAGGCATAAGAGAGTTAGTGTCGAGGTAGTGAGATAGCTGACAAGAGACGGATCTTTCAAGGAGCTTGGAGAGAAAGGACAGGTTAGAAATTGGACGGTAATTACAGGGGGCACTAGGGTCAAGGCCCTGGCGCTTCAAAGATGGAAACACTACTGCACGTTTGTGGGAGGGCGGGATTGAGCCCTCAGCCAAAGAAGTGTTACACAAAAAATGAAAAAAGGAATATGATCGTCAATAAATTCCTTAATTAAAAATGGAGGAAGCGTGTCCAGTTCACAGGACTTGGCTGGCGAGTTCAGGATTAGGTGACGGACATCATCCAGAGATAAAGGGCTCCAACTATTGAGCCTGGAGGACGTGGGAGGGAAAGAGGGAGAAGGCGAGCCCCTGAGTAGACTGGCGAACAGAGTCAATCTTCCCGCGCATGTAGTTAAGGTAGTTTGTGGCGGTGAACTAAGTCTGAGCTGAAAATCCGGAGGTGGTGGAGCGACCAAGGATAGCAGAGAGCGAGCGCCAAAGTCGACGCGGATTACTCTTCTCTCGATCGATCAGCGACTCCCAGTAGGCCGCCTCCTTGACTCGGAACTCCCGATGCATTGCGCGGAGGAGATGTAGCCACTCTAGACGGTCAGCTGGGTCATGAGTTCGACGGTGTTTACGGTCAAGATGCCTGACGCTACGACGCAAGGCACCGCAGGACCGATTGAACCAGGGGGCCAGCGGCCTCTGATGAGCCCGCAACGTTCGCAGCGGGAGAAGGTGATCGATGAGAAGGCGAATGGAGGAGTCGTAGAGGTCGAAGAGCTCGGCTGTATTACAGGAGGCCAAGGATGAGAGGTCGCCGCACTGGGGATTGTTGACCAGGCCAACGCGGAAGAGATCACGGTCCAGATTATTCCAGCCTCGTACGGATCGGAGAGCGTAAGACAGCTGGGAAGAGAGGAAGGGTATCTTGAATAGAAGAAGACTGCGATCAGACAGAGCCGGTGGTTCAATTGTGAGGTCCAAGATGTTGCAGTCGTCACGGGTGATGACGATGTCAAGCCAGCCACCAAAAACGTGGGTGGGTTCCGCAACGTGTTGGGTGAAGCCAAACTGGTAGAATAGGTCATTGAAGCGAACGGACTCCGGAAGATCAGGGTTTTCGAGATGAATGTTGAGGTCGCCGGTGATGACGAGCTGGGAATTGAAGGTGGCGAAGGTCTCAAGGAGCACGGAGAGTTCGCAGAAGAAGGTGGAGGAGAGAGGCGCAGAGCCCGGATGATATAGGGCAAGTACTGTGACTGGTCCACGAATCGACGTGCAGGAGAGGCATAAGGCTTCGAAGGAGGAGAGAGGAAGAGGGAGAGGAATCCTCTTAATGGAGAGGTGGTCACGATGGTAAATGACGATACCACCGTGGTTCTGAGCGAGAGGGTTAGACTGAGAGTCGACCGCATGAGAAGCGTCAAGGAAACAGTAGCCCGGAGGAGCAGCACGATGGACAGCGACGTCCGAGGAAGAGGAATGCCAGGATTCCGTTACGACGAGAAAATCCAGGGCATGATGAGAGACTGAGTTTGCCACCTGTGAAAACTTGTTACCCAGCTTTCTTGCGTTGAGAGTGCCAAACCTGAGGCCGCCATCGCCATGTGTCCCCGCAGTTGTGGAGGAAACAGAGGACCGAGGAGGGTCAGGAGGCGGAAAAGAAGATTGACGATGAGAAGACAGCAGCGCGGTCCTAGCGTGAGCCGGTAGCCATAGGTGTAGATTGAAGAGGATCTTTTGCGTACCGAGCGTGAAACGATCAGACCCGGGCGATTACAGGCTTACAGATCTGTAGAGGTGTACACAAGCGTCGGATGAACACTCGAAGGAGTGGCCCGAGACGTAAACATCGTCAAAATAAATTGATTTAAATTCCGTAAAAACCAGTCCAGACAACGCAAAAATCAATGGAGATGGCGACGAGAATGGAGACGGAGTAAACATCCAAAGAAAAAACTTGACACCCGAAAACTGAACAAAACCGATGGAAAACACTAACTAACGAGTCGGCACTCACACGCCAAAGCGCACACATCGTACAAGTTTATGACATCATTCAATGTCAGGCTCATTCAATCGGTCATCTTCCGCTGAAGTGACTGAATTTCGGAACTTTCTGACTACTGTTTGAACAAATTGGCAGTGTTTCTTGTTTTTTTCTGTCTCTAGTTTTGCTGAATACTTAACGTTTTTGCTGAAGCCCATCATTAGAATCTGTATCTGTTAAAATGACACATAGTTTGCCCTAACTGTTTAGCCATCAGAAATAGTCTTTGAGAAAGCTTAATTGGTGTTTTTTCTTCCATGGAGATGGAACTTTGAAGCTTACCATCTGCCATTATGATATTAGTCCTAATCAGAGGCTGTCTTAGGTTCATATAATTTTTATATACATGTATCTATTATACATATATGTTTATAAATACATGCATGCATGTGAATTAGCAATAGCATGACTGTACAAATATATGTGTATCGTACTTTTTAGTTTGAGTTTGAAAAGTTTAGTTTGGTTCAATTCCCAACTTGTCTAAATAGTGATATACTGTGACTGTGTAGAATCACACCAGAGCTGCTTGTTAAACTCTTGATTTTTTACCTGGTCAGAAATCTTATATGTGTATGTTTTAACTGATCATCACACATCATTATGGGGTGAACTGCATTGTCTTGGCTATTATCTGTCTGCTGAGGATCTATGAAATTTTTTATCCAGGCTCTTCAGTGGAGCTATATAAATATCTGGTTACACTGTGTGTTCATGTTTGGTTTTTACAGCAGTTCTAATAAAAAAGACATTTTCTTCGATTAGTTTATTGGTTTTAATGCTGGCCAATCCTAAAGATAAACAAGTGCTTGTTTTCTGTTATAATACAACCTGTTGGCTGAATATGTTGTTTACTCTATGTGTTGTGCCTTGCAGCTGTTAACTTGTTCACTCAGCAGCTTGATGGAACTGCTGTCTGCGTCAGAAGAGGTTTTTGCTGTTGGAACTACAAGCAGCATAGTTGCTGCAGAACTTGCTGGACTCGGGTGGAACAAAGCAAGAAAGAAGGTCAGAGTGGCTTTAATTCTGGACTACAGAAACTGCAGTAACAGCCTTTAACCATTGAGTCATTTGCCATTTGAAGAATCTATGATCATATATATAATGTGCACCCTGGCATTGTCCTTTGGGATGCAGTGATGTAATAGAGTCCACTTAAGCTGAGTCTGAGTCAAATCCAAGGCCAAGTCCAGAGGTGTCTTAGCTGAGTTTGAGTCATCCAGCACTTTGGTCTGAGTCTGAGTCAAGTTACTATAAATCGAGTCTGAGTTAAGATCATCAAAAGCTCAACAAAATGAAACACGCAACTCAAGCCTTTCAGAATAGCATTAATGCTAATGTGGAAAGAAGCGTCGCTGTTATTTGTCTATACTCTACTTAAAAAAGACAAAATTGGACAAGGCTTTGTGACAGTCTGGCACAACAAGGTTATATTAAAAATTTTCCCCATGCTAAACGCAGGTTCAACTGGTGCACTTGTGGCAAGAACAGATGAAGATTTGACTGGCACTAAGTGCAGTGATGGCAGTACAGTTGTCTGTTCTAAGTGCAGTGATGGCAGTACAGTTGTCTGTTCTAAGTGCAGTGATGGCAGTACAGTTGTCTGTTCTAAGTGCAGTGATGGCAGTACAGTTGTCTGTTCTAAGTGCAGTGATGGCAGTACAGTTGTCTGTTCTAAGTGCAGTGATGGCAGTACAGTTGTCTGTTCTAAGTGCAGTGATGGCAGTACAGTTGTCTGTTATAAGTGCAGTCCCATAAACAGCTCACTGCATATGACTTATACATTGTTTGTATTGCTTACTTAGTTCGTTGCCCACAGCTGCATATGGATTGATAACAGAAAACCTAATGCATTGCACATTTTATCATGTGACTTTTTTCAGAAATATTGCATAAAAATGTGAAATATCATAGCAACATCAGCATCCCATTATCAGATGCACAGTATTAGTAGATTGTGAAATAGGCTGCATAGTAAACCCATCTGAATATATCACCAAAGTCATTTTCCAATAATGTAGAAGCATCGGAATATGCTGACAATTTGACACACATGATCTTTTCATATTTTCCGGGAGGCCTATTTATATTCTAAGTGAGGTTGACAGTGCTATACCATGACCCAGTTTCATGAAACGATTTACGTAATAACTGAAGAAAAGTCTAAACCTTGCAGTATTATGTGAAATTGCTGAGATGCCAGTTGAATTCTGAGCTTCATGCATAATTTTCAATGATCATCAAATTTATATTACAACACTTGCTACATTGCACCAGTTTTTGTATCATCAAAAATAGTGTAGTCTATATGCATCAGCCAGAACTTTGGCTTTAGTGCCTCAAACGTAATTTTAATTATAACAGTTAATTATAATTATAATTTTAATTATAACAGTTATGTGTATGATTTCCAGAAATAAAAACATAAGTGCTTAGAGTAAAAGCTCGTGCAATATGAAAGAGTTCATCTGTAAGCAAGCAATTCTCAAATAACTGGTAAAGTTTCACTTTCAGGCTCTTGCATGCATGTAGAACCCAACCATTGAAGTCCCATCCAGGGTTGACAGTTTTCATGTCACTAAGTTAGTCTCATATTAGGAAGTCAGATGGGCAACAGAAAAGGAGGTGGTTGTCTTATCTTGGCATAGGAAAATGAATTTCAGAATAAAAGAAAATGATTGTATGAATTACCAGAGGAGTAAAAGACTGCTTATATCAAGCAGTGTCAGAAAGCACTCAGTTCTAAAATTTTATTTATTTTTAAAGGCAGCTTGTAATAACTGCAGTCGAAGGTCATCACAAAGTTAAGGAACTGGGTTGGTTATGTATATATTTACCAAGATAGAATTCTCTTTCTGAACAAAGAACTAAAGAGAGATGTCTTCTTTCGTTTTTTCATTCAGGCCTCACAGCGCAAGGCATCGCTTGTGATTGTTGATCGGACATTGGACATGGCCAGTGTTGTTGGTCATTTTCAGGATTCATTGTTAGACAAGATCTTGTCTGTTCTACCACGCTTACCTGGTCATCACAATGATGTTGTTATCAATATGAGTCCTGTCTGTGCTGTTGCAAGGTATTCCTGTCTGTTGTAGTCTCGTTGTTACTGTAGCTCTAGACAAGGCATAAAAAACTTCATGAGATTCTGGACTTGTATAAAGCTTCCTTATGCTGCAGAAGGAATGGTTACGCCTGTGGCAAGAGCTGGATTTATCTGTAAGCAAAATGTGCAATTGCATGGGGCCCCGATGATAGGGGCCTCTCACTGGAGTAAGAATATTTCTGCAGTGACTGAAACTCATAGAATTCATTATACTATCTATTTGATCATAGGAGTGAGCCATTAGTTTTCATTTTAAATAAGAATTTGCACTGTGACCATCTTCAAAATTGAAAAGTCAACAAAACAACCAATTACTTCTGCTTATTTTTCTTGTAGTCAATTTTTCCTGCCAAATTTGAACCACTGACTTAAGCAGCAAATTGACCTAATTTGATATAGCGCTGGGAAAAAAGCTGGTCTTCTGATACAGATTCTGAGACATTTCTGATATGTACAATTACATTACATTTATGGCATTGACCCAACATCATAGGCCTGCACTTTGGTTAGTATAGCTTTACAACAGGCTTGTCCGTCCTACGGCCCGCGGGCCAGAATCCGGCCCTCGAAGGGTCTCTATCCGGCCCTCCGAAGCATTTAAAAATTATTAAAATTTTTGACGTATTGTCGAAATTTCCCAAAAGTCTTACTTACTAACTCTAAGAAACGAAACTCTGTAGTATATATATTATTAATACGATATCTGTGGTCTACTCCGGCTTATAAGAAAATACATAACTTACATTATGGTATGCACATTTTTACTCTATTATCTTTTTTGGTTACAATGTATTTGGCCCTCTAACTTTGCCTAACGTATTCTTTTGGCCCCCGAGCCAAAAAGGTTGGACAAGCCTGCTTTACAGCATGCCATCGTCCAACGCGCCATATGCCAGGGGTACCCATGTGTAGTTTGCGTGACCCCCAAGTAGTTAGTCTGGTCCTGCCTGTGGCTATCCATTCTACAAATTGATATTTACCAGTATATTTTCTGTATTTATTTCAGAAATCCAAATTTTGTAGCAGTTGCACCAGGATGTCTCAGCCACCCGGATGATCCGGTTGCTAATCCTCTTCTGAATGCACTTGGGATGCTTAAGCAGAAGGTCTGCACTACTCGCTTTCTCTTTCACTCTCTCTGTTTCTGTCTTTTTCTCTGTCTGTCTGTCTGTATGTCTGTCTATGTCTGTTTCATTCTGTGTGTTTATCTTTGTCTCTGTCTGTCTGTCTGTCTCTCTCATCTGTTGTGTTGATGACAACCTTAGTGTACTGTTGGTTAATGCCTTGTGAATTTGAGACTGGGTCCAGAAGTCATTTTAGATCAGATCAGGTTTATTTTAGTTTCTATTAACATCTAGATTAGATAAACACTGGATCACTTGCTTGAAAGTTTGGATTTCAGCTTATTTGTAAATGAGTAGGACCTGTAGGGTTTATGCTCAGACAGAATAAACTTGGAACAAATCTTTTTTAGGAAGCCATGATGGAGATCAGTCGACATTTAATAGAAGCATTAGGAAAAGAATCACTTGAGGTTAAAGTTCCGTTTCGGCCTGGAAAAATTGGAGTTGATCAGCTGGAATCGAATGTGGCATCTTTTAAGTTAGTAGGCAAACGCTTTATAAATTGATCATCCTGTTTGTTAATGATCTTGTTTATAAATCTTCCTCTTCATTGCTCTTAACCCTTGTAAATCATCCTCTTTGTAAAATATCCTGTTTGTAAACTATCCTGGAGATATTAGCTTGATTCTAATTAACATATTGATTAGAATATCATTTCTTTAACACAGCAATGTGACGAGACGATTATATGGCACTTTTCTCTGCCACTCAAAACTGCATAATGCATGACTATAAGACTTAGAGAAAAGTGAAAGTTTGGACAAATTACCAATCATCTGTGGCAAACATTACAGTGCTTTTCTTGTGCAGCTGTCTATGAGTTGAAATCTTAGAAAATGTGATACTTGATCACTTCCATGTCGGCATACTTGGGAGAGTGACAGACAACTGATGCCAAATGCTGTTTGAATTTTGGTTGTATACTAATACGTGCTATATGTTGTTCTTGTATTGTAGTATAGTACATGCAGTATTTGCTAGCCTTTGGTTGAATGTCTTTGCCAGAGTCTCTGGGTGAATTCTTGGTTAAACAAAATGGTATTAACTAAGCATTATACTAGAATTCTGCTGCTTGTTTCAGAGGCAAAACTGACTCAATACGGAAGCACTGTGGGTTGCTTCAGTTGGTCCTTGCTACAATTCAGGCAATGGGACATCCATCGCTAGCTAAGCTGGACAGCCACCTAGGCTTGGAGAAAGGACTGCTACAGTGTCTTGGTGATGAGGAAGCTCAAAGTCCAACTCAGCAAATCTTACAAATTCTTAAGCAGGATTCAAAGCTGCCATCCTCTGAGCGGTGAGTTAAACCTATCTGAAAATTGCTTACATTTTGAATTGGCTTTGGGTAGATAGGTTAAGTTAGTGGGTACCATTGACATTGATTGGAATTGCTCAGGTTAGTTTTAGACCTTCTCTTAAACTGCTGTCCTTGCTGATGCTTCTGTTTAAGCTTCTTGATTATGAATAATTTGTTCTTTGAGCATTTTTTTAAAATGTTAAATGACAGCAAGGTGAGTATGGAAAGCCATGCTTTGGCTCATCTTACGGTTAACATGGCCTTACTTGTGCTTTCATTCAACCTATTTCTACTCTTCTCACCTTTCCCGATAAATCCTAATTATAAACTCTGGCTTTCTACAGTGCCCAGTGAAAGCTAAGTCGTGGGAACCAGCTTATTCACAGGCACTTAGCTAAAACAAAATCAATAGGCAGGAAGGGTCAGATTCGGTTCCAGGTCAAGATCCAAGAATAAGGCAGGCAGACAGGCAGGCAGTCAGATGGCTACGATGAATGGCGTTTGGAATTGGAGCAGATGGGAATTGGTCCAACTGTTATACTCGATCAACAGAGTATCAGTAAATTATGTTTTACAACAGTGTGACTGTTAAAAGGTTAAGCCATTTTTAAAGTGGATTTTGCCAAGTTATTCAGAACCTGACTGTTCCTTTGGTTTGCAAAATTCATTTTCTCCTACTTCTGAGTGTTGCTTGCCCTAGTTTTAAAACCTTTAATGTGTAAATCTTTCTGCTGTTTTTGTAGACTGCACTCTGTTAGTGATGTTTTACTTCTGCTTGCTTTTATTTACTCGTTATCGCAAGATCATTGTGATATGACATCTCAAGATGAGGCTGAACTGAAGGCAGGTCATTTTGATTTAGTCACCTGCACAATACTTATGAATTGCATTTTTCCTATTGTATTAATTAATTAGAGCAGTGGTGTTATTTTGAAATCATTATCTGTGACTGTACATAAGAAAACCCTCAATATCGGCAAAAAGCAAAAATTCGTTTGATGCAGTGATGCATTACGCTGGAATTGCTGAATAATTAGGTGAAAACCACATATTTCTATGACAAGTGGTAAAAAGAGACAATTTTTTAGAGATGGAGGTGTCATCATGGCTATTGTTGAGAAATCGTGAGTTAAAATTTACTACACTATGACTTGACCTAAGTTGCTGTGTCTAGAGTTCGTGAGTGTTTCTGAGGATAGCAGATTGGAGCATATTCATATGCTTCTGAGGCTGTAATCAATTAAATCACCATAAAAACTGGTTAAAGTTTTTATTAGACTTGTTCACTTGCATAATAATTATCGATGTACGCCGCTTCAAATTGGAGCTCCAAGGGACTTGTTAAGTTAACTTTTGTTGCAGTGCATCATAATAAAAATGAAAGTAACATTATTGAGATAGCGAAACTCTACCTATGGCCTTTTGATTTGATAGCTAACACAACAAGGAATATACAGGGTCTATCAGAGAAAGGTCAGCAGGGCCTTTTGGCCCAGGCCTCATACTGAGAAGAGGGCTCAGATTTTGAAAAAACTTTTCATGTAATAATTATTATTATTTATTTATCCTCATTCTGTGTTATAATTCACAACTGCGATCTAGTAGGCTTATGACGTGCATGCTTTGAGATTGAGGCCTCGTATTTTCAGTGATCTGGGCCTGTCTGGGAATATGTACATGTAATGAACTCATTTTGATCCATTTTATACCTGCTTGCCTTCTGAGCACGTTTCCTGCAAATTTACTTTGCTGAATTTTATAAGAGTATGTTGCATTATTGTACCAGTTATAAGTAAAGGAAATTGGGTTCTTTTAATATTTATCTGATATTTTGAAGCTATAAATGATCTATTGTCAGGCTTAGTTATTTTGAGTAGTTTTTTAAAATTATATTTACTAATTGTCATTTTCACATGATGGACTGGATTCAGACACTGGTACAGAGGTGAAAACCATGCAACCCTTGATTACTTAGCCACAGAACATGTTTTGATGCAGGACTATATAAAAGTAAGTGAAAATGATTTATATTTTTAGTCAGCGCTGTCTGCCGCAGTCTTGGATTGTGAAAAGGATGAAGAAGTTGTGCAGCATTTGGGTATGTAGCATGCAACCTGCTTTGACCTCAAGACAAAACAGTTGACCCATCGATGACTTACTTTTCATATCTTGACAAAAGAAACAAGGATGAACCAACTCTTTTAGTCTTCTTCTAGTGTATGCAGTTTGTGTCCAACAAATTTCAGTCGTCATCATCAAGAAGATGAAGAACCCATAGACTGCCACCATTGAAATGCGTTTGTGGACAGACATTGACAACATGCGCCATAGACTGCGTTGCGCTTGTCTAGTTGTCTGCATTTTATTGCAGAAATTTCATGACAGTATTTATAATGATAGAAATATTACTTCTTGTTATTCCAAGAGAGGTGTTTTCTTGTGAAACCTGTGCAGGAATGGTGAAGTGAGGACTGTGTTTTGATTTCTCTGGTTAATGCCTTTATTTTTATTTGCTTTTACTGCCCTAACTAAGTATTTGGTAAAGTACTTGATGGTAATGTGGTTTCTTGGACTTCTTACATCTGTTTCACAATGATTCTGATGTAGATTCAAAATATGGCGGAGATCAGGCAGCCATGATTGAAAGCATTCTTCAAAAACTCAGAAATTTGCCGCGAGCTCGAGACAATCTAAAGAAATACAGGTTCAGACAAATGTCATGCTATTACAAGATACACAGAGTGTTACAACAAAATAGGCGTTACTTGTATTTTCAACATCCTGTTGCATTTACTTCAAATGCTGCTGCATTTATGCTCACAAAAGTGGTGAATAAATTCATATTCTTTGTTCTTTTCAAAAATGATAGGAGTCAGAATTTTTTTGACAGTTACAGTTATCATGTATTGTATGGAAGCTATAAAGCAATGTTCTTAATGATTGCTGTAAAGGAATTTGTTACAATGCTGACTTTTTATTACTTTGCCATGATTACAGTATTAATACTGATGTATCTATGTTGTATCCTGGAATTGATCATTTTATGTTTGCCTAATTTGCATCTGTCTGTACTTAACTGTTTGTTTCTGTATTTTCTGTTTGTTTCTGTATTTTCTACCTTTATGGTGAATAAATGTATATATTAAAACACTACATTGTAGTAGCTGTGATGAAACTAAACTGGCTTTCCTCTTTCAAGCAATTTATTTACTCAGTGAAACTCAATATAACTCTCAACATTGAACTTATGCTCAATGTCACCTGAAAGAAGCAACAGAAGGTAAACCAGCAGCAAATAATTCCACTGTGCTTTCAAACGGTGTAGCATTGGAAAAATGGGTGTATGGTGAGTGAATAGGTCAAGACAGAAAAAAGACGTGGCTGGCTGGATAAAAAACAAGGAACAGGCTTCAGAAACATGGTGAAACAAAACAGAGGCATTAGTTTTAACAACGACTTGGCGATGGCTGCGTAGACGGAGGACATGTGTGAAAATGAACAGAAGAGGAGCTGTTATAATGAGAATCGTAGCAAATGATGTGGATAGTTTCATGTTAGTTTTTAATCTGTATGGGGCAAAACACTTGGTCAATAGCTCGGCTTCTAACTATTCAGTTACTTGTTCGATGCATGGCCAGAAAATGATTGTTTAGGTTTTTGCTTAATTGTGAACTGATGATTATTTTCCATTGTTTGGTTATTTCCTAGAAACGTGTATGAACCTGGATCACTTAGCTCACAAGCAAAGCTTCAACCGATTCTTAAGCAGATCATGGAAGATATCATCAATCCAGCTCGACCTGATCTTGTTGATGTCCTTCATAAAACAGTCGGGTTTGGAGAAATTCTTAAAAGTGGCTTTGGGCAAGTGATCTCTTTAACAAGATTCTTATAAAATGCTGGTCTTAAGAATCATTTTATTTGTTCTAAAAGTTTTGTCTTAAGCAGATTTCTTATGAAATATCTCATTATTGACTGAACCAAAAGGATAATTATTTGTATAGGATTTCATTTATGTCAACAATAAAATGCTAAATTGTTTCTCAGTCTTGATTTGCACCTCACATGCTAATAATGGTTTGATTAAAGAACCAGAAAGTTTTATTAGCTGGCTATTTGGCTATCATGTCTTACTATCATTTCTTACTGTTAATATGTAATGTTGCCTGGTTACTTAAGGCTCTTTCGGGCAGTCAGCAAACCTCGACCCAGCGACCATCCTCTGGTCATTGTGTTCGTCATAGGCGGTGTTACTAGCACGGAAGTTCGGCAGATAAGAGATGTTGTTTCAACTGCAAAAAGCAGCATTCAGGCAAGTATCTTTTCAACTTCTTGCCCGACTGAATCTTGTTTCTAAGTCTGGAGCATATGGTGACTACACGATGGTGTTGTGGTCGTTCACTGTTATCTTTGTAATTCTACTCCCAGTGTTTCATTTGAGATTTGGATTTATTGCTGTAAAGCTGTGTTCGATTATGTTTTGTCATTACTGTGCTTCAGCCAAAAATTCATCAGTCCTAGGTGTGATAAAAGAGCTTTTACTTTCTGCCGTAAATATGACTTTACTTCATTATGCTGCAATTTACATTCCCTTTTTTTATTGTTTTCCTAATTTACTGTTTTTATTGGTTCTAGCATGATTTAGTTGCAATTTACTTACTATCTGGTACCAGTAACGTTGAATTTTAAAAAGTGCTTAAAAAGTTGAACAAATGATTGTATTGTTGTAGCTGCTGTATGTTGTTCACAGGTACTGGTGGGTAGTACACGTCTCGTCAGTCCTAATGATGTCCTACATATGACGCTATTTCAAGACAATCTCCTTGCTGCAAGTGATTAATTTGACTTTGGTAACTGTAGACTGGTGTGTGACAAAGTGTTTATCTTAATTCATAGAAAATGGATGAAAGAAAACTGGAAATTCCATATAAACAAGCCCTGCTTTAAGTTTTCCAGTTAATTGTTAATATGGCCCCGTAACTGCGCGGACTAGGGAGGCGCAAGTGCGCGAGATCTCGCAGACTCTCGCGTGATTATTATAAACAGTCAAAATGGCTGCAGACGTAGAATCTGAATTTTCTGTTGGGATGAACTTTTTGTTTGAAATTAAAGAGTTACAAACTGCAAAGCAAACGTACGAACAGCATCATTATGTTCGGTGACAAAATAATAGATCCAAACTGTCATTTTCCTGACTTTGACCAACTGTAAATGTTTCTGAATGTGGTTGCACAGGATACGAAAAATCGACTGCAAAATGGGTTAGGGTTAGCGTTAGGGTTTAGAGTTAGGGTGAGATTCTGACCCAAACAGTATTTATAAAGAGTTAAGTTCATATTAACATTCACATTGACGCCCTAGTATATCAGATTAGGCGAACACCTTGAGGTCCCCTAATACTCCAGTTTAAGCAACCTCCTTGAGGTCCCCTAGCAACGTCCTTAAATAATATTACTGCGACCGCTCTGGAACTTCAGTCTGCCATTTTGACCAAATGCCCTAGACACTTACTTTGAGGAAATGCTGGTGGCACACCAAGACACTTCCAGCTGTTCTGGGTCCTCTGCCTGCTAAGCAGGGTACATGGGATAGGCTGTTGGTGGAGAAGGATAGGCTGTCAATTTGGGCCGCCGCCAGAAACCATGTGAATGGGGCTAGGCTGGCTGCTGTCTGTTATCCTCACTCTGGCGATTGGCTGAGTGCTCTTCCAGTTCCACCTTGTGGTCTCGGCTTTGATGATGAGGCGGTGAGGGCGGCAGTTGGTCTTCGTCTAGTCCTTGACCTTTGTTGCCCCCATACATGTCGACGTGGAGATGCTGTTGGCTCAGAAGGACACCATTGGTTAGTTTGCAAACTATCTAAGAGACGCTGTATTTGCCATCATGCTATTATCTCATAATTATCATATGGCGCTCACTCCAGAGTGCGGACGTTCCAAGCACGAAGGAGCCAATGAGTCTCCTGCGGACTGACGGCAAGCGGCCCGAAGGTGCTACACTTGTTCCTTGGGCGGCTGGAAAATATATGACCTGGGATGCTGTAGTGGTCCATACTTGTGCCATCTCCTACTTGTCAGTCAGCGATTTCAGCAGGTTCTGCAGCTGAAGAAGCAGCAACCCATAAGTCTGCAAAATATGCACTTCTGCGTACAACCCACAAGTTTGTTCCATTGCGTTTGATACCCTTGGTCCAATAAATGCTGAAGGTACAGAATTTCTTTCAGAGTTGGGGCGTCGCGTTTCAGCAGTCGCTGGAGACGACCGCGAGACTCGTTTCCTTTTCCAGAGCCTCTCTACCTATGTTCAGCGCTACAATGCCATTGCATTCAGAGGGATCAAAAAATAATAATGGGACAGTGCACTGATTGTGCACCACGTAGTTCAAGACCTGTTACTACGGCCAAGGTCGTCATTCTGGAGACGGGCTTCTTGCACTCCCATCTCCACTGCGGGATTACGGATGTCAAGAGAAGTGTTAAGAATAGCAGCCGGATTGCGGCTGGGAACCCCGTTATGCGAACCACATACATGCAAATGTGGCGTTACAGTGGAACCCAATGGCCATTATGAATTCTCATGCATCAAAGGTACAGGAAGGCAGCAACGGCATGGCATGAGCAGTGACGTGATTTGGCGAGCCTTCATCAGATCCAAAATACCAACCATCAGAGAACCCGCTGGCCTCTCCAGATTCGACGGCAAAAGGCCTGACGGTTTACCGTAATACTTTGGGCAAGGGGTCGCTGTTTGGCGTGGAACGTCACTGCAAGACACGTGCGCAACATCATATCGGCAGACTCGGCAGCTCGTAATAAGGCAAGCAAATATGCTGCTATCTCGCAGTCACCATTTTGTGTCCGTTGCAGTCGAAACTGCAGGAAGCTGGCACATCGAGTCACTGGAGTTCATAAAAGAATTGGGGAGCAAGATATCAGCAGTGACAGATGACCCGCGCGAGACTAGCCATCTGCTCCAGCGTCTGTCAGCTGCCCTTCAAACAGGAACTCACTTTCCGTTTTGGGCACCTCTGTTTCGAACATTGAGGAGACAGATAGCAGCCAAAGCCTAAGCAACAATTTATAGGTCCCATTAACTGATAACAAATGCTAACTATGGACAGACTCGATATTTTGCTGATATTTTTACTTCACTGCAATGTTATTATTTACCTACAGCCTGTTTGGGTTGTTGAAATCTGCAAATAAAAAAATAAACCTTTTTGGAAATAATAATACTATACTACTGGGACGAGGCCTGATTTCTCAGAGATCAGTTTATACTCCTAACTTAGTTTTTTAGTTCCTGAGGGATCATTTCTACCTCGGGTAAAAAATAATTTATTATTATTATTATTATTATTATACAAAAGCGAATAATCGTATACAATAGTTCGCATTTCAACCAACCTCTGTTCACTGTACACAGAGTCCCAAGACTTATTTCTTCGCGACTAGGTCTTTGTTTTAATCTGACCATTTCGTGGAAAAAATGTAAATGTAGAGGACTATAGGTTTTATATAGAAACCGTATGGCCTGGACCCTGCTCATTTTGCAATGAATTTAACGGGTGAGATCCTTCACCACCGCTGCCCGTTTGAATGGACGCCACGCCATTTTAGGTCCCCGCATAACCTAATTAACATTAATAACTTTTAATAATAATATTATAACCCTAACCCGAAGTTAGGTAAGTTGACATAACCCTAACCCTATTATCAGTGTGATTATTAGTTTATATTATTGTTAGGGTTTATAAAATTAAGTTAGTATTAAATGTTATATTAATTTCCGTGCACGGACCGTACTAGCCCGAGATTTAATTAAATCTCTGAAATAAGCCACGACCGGGCAAAGGACAGCAATCGCCAGGCGTGCCTTTTCTGTCACTGCCCTTTCCTCTGGAACTCTTCCTGTATACGTTTATTGTGTAGTTTTTTGCATGCAGATCAGCATGCCACCAGCCTTTGTACGCTGTTCGGCTGGTATAGCCCAGAGAGGTTATACTTATATCATTGGTACAGCCTACACCTCTTAATCCCATGGGCTGCGTTGACCAGAGGTCATCCATAAGTTACTTGGGTACAAGGGCAGTTTTAATGGCTTCTTATTTCAACAAACTTTCAGAAGCCAACACGTTCTGTTCGAGAGCGCAACAGTAATGCATGAAAATCGTCTTCGGTTGCATTAAATGGCAACCACAGACACAAAGAACTAGTGCAAGTAGGGAAGACGACCCGCATCCTCGTAGAAGTCGAAAAACAGTGTCTTATCCGATGATGACTGCCTATCAGCCATCATCATCAGCAGGGCAGTCGTCTGAAAGGCGAGAGGGGTTAAGTTTCAGCACCAGTCCAGACTGCCAAAATTTGACTTAACGTGATGTAATTAGCGCCACCTAAAATAGAAAATAAGTTAGGTAAAGATTACATTGAAATGCACACACACGCACACACACACACACACACAAACAAACAAATGTAATTAACATTAACAGGAATTTCTTCACGCACATCCAAAGACACTAGGCCTATGCTAAGGGTTCATTAACTTTGATGTGCCTGTCGGCGTCGTATCCGCAGCAGCATACCTACGCTGTCAGTATTATCCAACAGAAGTACATTTAATAGTAAAACAGTGCTATGTCTTGCATCAGTGACATTCCAGTGATTCCACCATAGGCTATGTCAATGAATTCACATCATTTTCAGCCATATTTGCACTCATAGTAAATTCGACCCGCTATTTTGATATTCACTCTCACAGCCCTGCAGGAAGGACTGAAAAAGTATAAATTTCTTACATAGCGGCTTCTTCCTATATGTTCTGATAGCCTTTCTCTTGTCATACTGAAGACTAGAACTATTGTTGGTAAGCAATCACTTTCGGTTACTGGGCATAGATTTTGAAGTTTCTTGTGTCATTTTATTATCCACTTAAGACTTACCTTTACAAATTCCTTAGCTACCATAGACTTAGCGGACTGGTTTATGATAAAGTTTCGCGCGGCGACAACACAATGACGTCACATTGTAATGCTAGGAAGGCCTTTGGATGCCTCTGAATCATTTAAAATGTGATTTCAGTTACTTATACCACCAGCCTTTCAGTGAAACTGAAATTCGTTTCCACTGGGGATTGACGTCGTAGGCCATTTAAACATGGAATTTGGTTTTTGGCGAAACACTGAAAGGCAATAACACGGGCTCATAGATAGGGCCCTATTAAGCTTATTCGCCGGTGCTATATCAAGACACAATACCGGGAGGACGGAAAAGAGGAAGACCGAGAATAAACTGGTTGGGCAACATCAGGGCATGGACTGGGCTAACAATGGAGGAGATGCTCAGGCTGGTGGAGGACAGAGGACACTGGAGGAACACTGTGCATGATGCGGCCGAATCTCGGAACGAGGAAGGCTGAGAACGGAACGGATATCAGATAAAGTCCGCAAGAGCCGTAGCAAAATAAAAAAAACTGTTTTGCCCTCTATAAACTAGTTTAGAGCACGAAGTAAACTATTTTAGCGCATGAAAACACGATTGTAGGCTACTAATACATTCTGTTGCCAAGCTTTGCCATGCAGCCATCAGACTGGTGAAACTGCATGCCCAGAGACCACCACGAGGAGGTGTTGGCAAAGGTCTCCGTAGTCCATTCACACAGCTCTCAAGCAGTCAACAGTTTGATTTTACCCACAGAATTTCCAAGTTTAGAAAATTAGCAGTTTGGCTAATTGCGCGTAAAATAGAATGGCAGATAATAAATATGAAAGAGAAAAATGGGATGAGAGAGTAAACAGAGAGCAAAAGTGCGGACAACGGTTCAGTGCTGTGTGAGTGTGTGTGTGTTAACGTAAGTAAGACAAAATGGCAGCGAGTGAGTGGTTGAGTGACAGCAAAGAGATAGGCCTAAGGAAACAAGATAGACAAGCACTTGAAAAGAAAACGTGGAAGATGGAGAAAGAGCAGAATGTGGTAAAGAAAGAGCAACAGTAAGGACGAAAACGACAGACAGACGACAGACTTAGACATGCAGCAAGAAGGTGAACAGGACTTGGACAAATTTACAAATAGGCCTGATGCAAAAGTGGGATAAAGTGAGAGTTGAGAAGGCGAAAGCTTAGAAATGTGAGAAGTGTGAGACAAGGTGAAAAATAAAGCGATGGTGATAAATAATTAAAGTGAGCGTGTCTGAAAACGCGAGAACAGTGGAGCGTGAACGAGCTCGAACGTGTGTAAGAGAAACAAAAAAGATGTATATGTATGAGAGAGAGAGAGAGAGAGAGAGAGAGAGAGAGAGAGAGAGCGAGAGAGAGTGAGTGAGTGAGTGAGTGAGTGAGTGAGATAGGCTAAAGTGAAAGGAAGTGGACGGATGTGAAGCATAGAGTAGTCTCTGCTCACTTGTCTTTGTTAATAATGTGTAACAACGCGTAAGCAAAGACAAATAGTCCAATTTTAAAGAATCTGCAAACTGGGAGTAAAACTGCTTCAGAGACTGACAGTGAATGGACTACCCAAATGTAGGCCTACTTCTTGCAATGTTAAGAGATAATGTGATGCATTTGGCCCATCACATTTCTCACATAGGACATCTGAAGGCAATAGTTATAAACTTAAATCACATTCATTGCTAAATTCCAGAATATAAATGAAGTGAAGTTTATGTTTTATTGCTTGTAACTCAATACCTCTTTGCTATCAACTCTAAGGGGTCCATAGCTCTTAAACCTACCTTTACCGCAAAATCCGAAAGCGATCTAAAGCAAGACACAGACCAAAAAGAGAAACAGAAGAAATTGGAGTAAGAGTCGGAGGAAAATGATACAAAGACTCGAGGTAAGGCAGAGAACATGGAGACAATGTCAATAAGTAAGCCAGAAAGTAAGACTGAACAAATCCACAGAGACATTTACAGTGGTGGCAGAAATTCTCAGAGACAGAGGAGAAGACAAAAACATTATATACTTACATACATACATACATATATATATATATATATATATATATATAGGCCTATACACACCCATATATATAGAACACACAGGAGCACACTAAAGATATAGATGAAGGCAGAAAGATAAACATAATGATCTACAGAAAGACAAAGAATTTTCAAATCAAATGACTTTTACACTCCTGTAATCATAGTGCTCAAGCATATCAATCAGTTGTCGCCTTCAGTGAAATCGTAATCTAAAAATCATAATCCTTTGGAGAAGCCAGATCTAAATCCTACAAAAACCAGAAGTTAGCCAACAACTGAAACAGATGAGTCTTAAGTTTAGACCTGAATATTACAGAACTGACAGAACGAATAGAACTCGGCAGCGAATTCCAAAGCCATGAACATTCAACCGTGAATACACTAGAACCCGACACTGCTCCCGTACGAAGGACAACAAGAGTGATTGTTTCCATTTATACAATGCAATATTTGTTGGTACGATGACTGTTGAGCATGAAACAGTCAGACCTAGGTTGACTGAAACACCCAGAACACAGATAGACCTATGCAAAGATAGAGACGAACAGAAAAAGAATTAGAGAAAGAACAGGAACGAACAAAAAAGTTAAAGAGGAAGAACAGAACAGAACACACAGAGACCTTGAAAAAGACATAGAAAACCATGAAGATCCAGAACAAGACATAAAAGAACACAGAAAGATGTAGAGGAAGACATAAAAGAACACAGAAACAGTTAGATAAGTAAAAGAAAAAGACACAGAAAGCCCTATTTAAGGAACAGAAAAGAACAAAGACCCAGAAGTAGACGTAAGATAACACAGAAAAACCTAGAAGAAGACAAAACACAATAAAGAGTTACCTAGAAGAAGAGAAGAACGTATAAAAGCATAGAAGACAGAAAAAACATGGAAAGAAAGATGTAAAATAGAAGAACACTCAAAAAACTAGAAGATGGCAAGGACAGACCCAGAAAAACCTAGAGGAAGAAATGAAAGGAACATAAGAAGACCTAGAGGAAGACAAAAAAGAAAACAGAAAGAGAAGAAGAACAGAAAAGAACACAGAAATACATAGAGGAAGACATAGGAGAACACATAGCAACCAATGGGAAAAACAGGAAAGAACAAAAAACCTAGAGGAAGACATAGAAGAAAACATAAAGCTTAAGAGAAAGAAAGAGAAGAACATACAAAGATCTAGAAAATGAACTCAAAACAAGGCACAGAGACCTTGTAGATGACAAACTAACACATGCAGACAAAGAGGAAGATAAAAAAGAAAAATAATGACCTAGAGAAAGACAAAGAAGACAGAGAAGACACATGAAGATCTACAAGAACACATAAAAGATCGCATAAAGATCTAGAGTAAGACACAAAAGAAGAAAACACTTGAAGAAGACAAAAACACGTGAAGACCTAAATCACTACAATAAAGAACAAAGAATAATTTAGAAGAAGACCAAGGAGAAGACAGAAAACAACATAGAAAGACCTAGAGGTAGACTTAGCAGAACACTGAAATGACAAGAAGAAGAAACAAGCAATCATTGAAAGACTTAGACGAAGAACAGAGAAGAAGACAGAAATATCTAGAGGAAGACAAAGAAGAAAACAGAAAGACAAAGAGGAAGACAGAAAAGACACGAAAGACCTAGAAGAACACAGAAAAGAACAGAGAAAGACCTAGAAGAAGACAAAAAGAACACAGGAAAACTTGAAGCACAACAGAAAAGAACACAGAAAGATATAGTAAAAGACACAAAAGAACACAGAAAGAGGCTGAGGAACACAGAAAAGAACAAAAAAAGACCCAGAGGAAAAACAGAAGATAAAGACCAAGGGATATATAAAGCAAGAAACAGAAAGACCTACATGAAGACATAAAAGAAAACAAAAGAACTAGCAGAACACAGAAAAGAACATAAAAAGACATACAGGAAAACAGAGAAGAATACAGAGCAACCTAGAAGAACACAGTAAAGATCACATAATGACCCAGAGGAACACAAAAAAACCAGAAAGACTGAGAGGAGCACACGAAAGCACAGAAAAAACATAGGAAGACAGAAAAGAACACAGAGAGATCTAGAGGAAGACAAAGAAGAACATAGAAGGACACAGAGGGAGACAGAAGATAGAAACACACAATGAAGAAGAAGAGCAAGATAGAAAGAACACCAAAAGACCAAGAGGAAGATAGAAAAGAACACACAAAGACATAGTGGAAGACATAAAAGAACATAAAAAGACCTAGAGGAAGAACAGAAAAGTACACGGTAAGCCATAAAAAAGAAACACACAGATAAAGACCTAAGGGTAGAACAGAAAAGAACACAACAACATTAAGTTACAAATGAAAAAGACAGAAAGACATAGAAGAACAGAGAAAAGAACTAAAAGTAGACAAAGAAAAACATGAACACCTATAAGACAAATCTACACAGTCTAAGTTGATTTAAAAGATATGTGAACAGAAGAATCTGAATTTGAAGATACAGTACCTCGTGACTTCAGTTCTTTGATTTGATGTTTGGTTTCCTCTGGTATTATCTAAAGTTGACGGTCTTGATGTCTTGGTATTTTAATATTATCAGCTGAAAACAAATCTACAACATCTAATTTGATTTAAAGATATGTGAACAGAAGAGCTTGAATTTGAAGATACCTGGTGACTTCAGGTCTTTGATTTGATGTTTGGTTTCCTCTGGTGTTATCTAAAGTTGATGGTCTTGATGTCTTGGTATTTTATTAATATCAGCTGAAAACAAATCTACACGGTCTAAGTTGATTTAAAGATATGTGAACAGAAGAACCTGAATTTGAAGATACCTGGTGACTTCAGTTCTTTGATTTGATGTTTGGTTTCCTCTGGTATTATCTAAAGTTGACGGTCTTGATGTCTTGGTATTTTAATATTATCAGCTGAAAACAAATCTACACGGTCTAAGTTGATTTAAAGATATGTGAACAGAAGAGTCTAAATTTGAAGATACCTGGTGACTTCAGTTCTTTGATTTGATGTTTGGTTTCCTCTGGTATTATCTAAAGTTGACGGTCTTGATGTCTTGGTATTTTAATATTATCAGCTGAAAACAAATCTACACGGTCTAAGTTGATTTAAAGATATGTGAACAGAAGAGTCTAAATTTGAAGATACCTGGTGACTTCAGTTCTTTGATTTGATGTTTGGTTTCCTCTGGTATTATCTAAAGTTGACGGTCTTGATGTCTTGGTATTTTATTATTATCAGCTGAAAATAAATCTACACGGTCTAAGTTGATTTAAAGATATGTGAACAGAAGAATCTGAATTTGAAGATACCTGATGTCTTGAGTTCTTTGTTTTGATGTTTGGTTTCCTCTGGTATTATCTAAAGTTGACGGTCTTGATGTCTTGGTATTTTATTAATATCAGCTGAAAACAAATCTACACGGTCTAAGTTGATTTAAAGATATGTGAACAGAAGAGCCTGAATTTGAAGATACCTGGTGACTTCAGTTCTTTGATTTGATATTTGGTTTCCTCTGGTGTTATCTAAAGTTGACGGTCTTGGTATTTTAATATTATCAGCTGAAAACAAATCTACACGGTCTAAGTTGATTTAAAGATATGTGAAAAAAAAGTCTAAATTTGAAGATACCTGGTGACTTCAGTTCTTTGATTTGATGTTTGGTTTCGTCTGGTGTTATCTAAAGTTGACGGTCTTGATGTCTTGGTATTTTACTATTATCAGCTGAAAACAAATCTACACGGTCTAAGTTGATTTAAAGATATGGGAGCAGAAGAATCTAAATTTGAAGATACCTGGTGACTTCAGTTCTTTGATTTGATTTTTGGTTTCCTCTGGTGTTATCTAAAGTTGACGGTCTTGATGTCTTGGTATTTTACTATTATCAGCTGAAAACAAATCTACACGGTCTAAGTTGATTTAAAGATAGGGGAGCAGAAGAATCTAAATTTGAAGATACCTGGTGACTTCAGTTCTTTGATTTGATGTTTGGTTTCCTCTGGTATTATCTAAAGTTGACGGTCTTGATGTCTTGGTATTTTATTAATATCAGCTGAAAACAAATCTACACGGTCTAAGTTGATTTAAAGATATGTGAACAGAAGAGCCTGAATTTGAAGATACCTGGTGACTTCAGTTCTTTGATTTGATGTTTGGTTTCCTCTGGTATTATCTAAAGTTGACGGTCTTGATGTCTTGGTATTTTATTAATATCAGCTGAAAACAAATCTACACGGTCTAAGTTGATTTAAAGATATGTGAACAGAAGAGCCTGAATTTGAAGATACCTGGTGACTTCAGTTCTTTGATTTGATGTTTGGTTTCCTCTGGTATTATCTAAAGTTGACGGTCTTGATGTCTTGGTATTTTAATATTATCAGCTGAAAACAAATCTACACGGTCTAAGTTGATTTAAAGATATGTGAACAGTAGAGTCTAAATTTGAAGATACCTGGTGACTTCAGTTCTTTGATTTGATGTTTGGTGTCCTCTGGTATTATCTAAAGTTGACAGTCTTGATGTCTTGGTATTTTACTATTATCAGCTGAAAACAAATCTACACGGTCTAAGTTGATTTAAAGATATGTGAACAGAAGAGTCTAAATTTGAAGATACCTGGTGACTTCAGTTCTTTGATTTGATGTTTGGTTTCCTCTGGTATTATCTAAAGTTGACGGTCTTGATGTCTTGGTATTTTATTATTATCAGCTGAAAATAAATCTACACGGTCTAAGTTGATTTAAAGATATGTGAACAGAAGAATCTGAATTTGAAGATACCTGATGTCTTGAGTTCTTTGTTTTGATGTTTGGTTTCCTCTGGTATTATCTAAAGTTGACGGTCTTGATGTCTTGGTATTTTATTAATATCAGCTGAAAACAAATCTACACGGTCTAAGTTGATTTAAAGATATGTGAACAGAAGAGCCTGAATTTGAAGATACCTGGTGACTTCAGTTCTTTGATTTGATATTTGGTTTCCTCTGGTGTTATCTAAAGTTGACGGTCTTGATGTCTTGGATACCTGATGTCTTGAGTTCTTTGATTTGATGTTTGGTTTCCTCTGGTGTTATCTAAAGTTGACGGTCTTGATGTCTTGGTATTTTAATATTATCAGCTGAAAACAAATCTACACGGTCTAAGTTGATTTAAAGATATGTGAAAAAAAAGTCTAAATTTGAAGATACCTGGTGACTTCAGTTCTTTGATTTGATTTTTGGTTTCCTCTGGTGTTATCTAAAGTTGACGGTCTTGATGTCTTGGTATTTTACTATTATCAGCTGAAAACAAATCTACACGGTCTAAGTTGATTTAAAGATAGGGGAGCAGAAGAATCTAAATTTGAAGATACCTGGTGACTTCAGTTCTTTGATTTGATGTTTGGTGTCCTCGGGTATTATCTAAAGTTGACGGTCTTGATGTCTTGGTATTTTAATATTATCAGCTGAAAACAAATCTACACGGTCTAAGTTGATTTAAAGATATGTGAACAGAAAGAAGAGTCTGAATTTGAAGATACCTGGTGACTTCAGTTCTTTGATTTGATGTTTGGTTTCCTCTGGTACTATCTAAAGTTGACGGTCTTGATGTCTTGGTATTTTAATATTATCAGCTGAAAACAAATCTACACGGTCTAAGTTGATTTAAAGATATGTGAACAGAAGAGTCTAAATTTGAAGATACCTGGTGACTTCAGTTCTTTGATTTGATGTTTGGTTTCCTCTGGTATTATCTAAAGTTGACGGTCTTGATGTCTTGGTATTTTAATATTATCAGCTGAAAACAAATCTACACGGTCTAAGTTGATTTAAAGATATGTGAACAGAAGAGTCTAAATTTGAAGATACCTGGTGACTTCAGTTCTTTGATTTGATGTTTGGTTTCCTCTGGTATTATCTAAAGTTGACGGTCTTGATGTCTTGGTATTTTAATATTATCAGCTGAAAACAAATCTACACGGTCTAAGTTGATTTAAAGATATGTGAACAGAAGAGTCTAAATTTGAAGATACCTGCTGACTTCGGTTCTTTGATTTGATGTTTGGTGTCCTCTGGTATTATCTAAAGTTGACGGTCTTGATGTCTTGGTATTTTAATATTATCAGCTGAAAACAAATCTACAACATCTAATTTGATTTAAAGATATGTGAACAGAAGAGTCTGAATTTGAAGATACTTGGTGACTTCAGTTCTTTGATTTGATGTTTGGTTTCCTCTGGTATTATCTAAAGTTGACGGTCTTGATGTCTTGGTATTTTAATATTATCAGCTGAAAACAAATCTACACGGTCTAAGTTGATTTAAAGATATGCGAACAGAAAGAAGAGTCTGAATTTGAAGATACCTGGTGACTTCAGTTCTTTGATTTGATGTTTGGTTTCCTCTGGTGTTATCTAAAGTTGACGGTCTTGATGTCTTGGTATTTTAATATTATCAGCTGAAAACAAATCTACACGGTCTAAGTTGATTTAAAGATATGTGAACAGAAGAGTCTAAATTTGAAGATACCTGGTGACTTCAGTTCTTTGATTTGATGTTTGGTTTCCTCTGGTATTATCTAAAGTTGACGGTCTTGATGTCTTGGTATTTTAATATTATCAGCTGAAAACAAATCTACACGGTCTAAGTTGATTTAAAGATATGTGAACAGAAGAGTCTAAATTTGAAGATACCTGGTGACTTCAGTTCTTTGATTTGATGTTTGGTTTCCTCTGGTATTATCTAAAGTTGACGGTCTTGATGTCTTGGTATTTTAATATTATCAGCTGAAAACAAATCTACACGGTCTAAGTTGATTTAAAGATATGTGAACAGAAGAGTCTAAATTTGAAGATACCTGGTGACTTCGGTTCTTTGATTTGATGTTTGGTGTCCTCTGGTATTATCTAAAGTTGACGGTCTTGATGTCTTGGTATTTTAATATTATCAGCTGAAAACAAATCTACAACATCTAATTTGATTTAAAGATATGTGAACAGAAGAGTCTGAATTTGAAGATACTTGGTGACTTCAGTTCTTTGATTTGATGTTTGGTTTCCTCTGGTATTATCTAAAGTTGACGGTCTTGATGTCTTGGTATTTTAATATTATCAGCTGAAAACAAATCTACACGGTCTAAGTTGATTTAAAGATATGCGAACAGAAAGAAGAGTCTGAATTTGAAGATACCTGGTGACTTCAGTTCTTTGATTTGATGTTTGGTTTCCTCTGGTGTTATCTAAAGTTGACGGTCTTGATGTCTTGGTATTTTACTATTATCAGCTGAAAACAAATCTACACGGTCTAAGTTGATTTAAAGATATGTGAACAGAAGAATCTGAATTTGAAGATACCTGATGTCTTGAGTTCTTTGATTTGATGTTTGGTTTCCTCTGGTGTTATCTAAAGTTGACGGTCTTGATGTCTTGGTATTTTATTAATATCAGCTGAAAACAAATCTACACGGTCTAAGTTGATTTAAAGATATGGGAGCAGAAGAATCTAAATTTGAAGATACCTGGTGACTTCAGTTCTTTGATTTGATTTTTGGTTTCCTCTGGTGTTATCTAAAGTTGACGGTCTTGATGTCTTGGTATTTTACTATTATCAGCTGAAAACAAATCTACACGGTCTAAGTTGATTTAAAGATAGGGGAGCAGAAGAATCTAAATTTGAAGATACCTGGTGACTTCAGTTCTTTGATTTGATGTTTGGTTTCCTCTGGTATTATCTAAAGTTGACGGTCTTGATGTCTTGGTATTTTATTAATATCAGCTGAAAACAAATCTACACGGTCTAAGTTGATTTAAAGATATGTGAACAGAAGAGCCTGAATTTGAAGATACCTGGTGACTTCAGTTCTTTGATTTGATGTTTGGTTTCCTCTGGTATTATCTAAAGTTGACGGTCTTGATGTCTTGGTATTTTAATATTATCAGCTGAAAACAAATCTACACGGTCTAAGTTGATTTAAAGATATGTGAACAGTAGAGTCTAAATTTGAAGATACCTGGTGACTTCAGTTCTTTGATTTGATGTTTGGTGTCCTCTGGTATTATCTAAAGTTGACAGTCTTGATGTCTTGGTATTTTACTATTATCAGCTGAAAACAAATCTACACGGTCTAAGTTGATTTAAAGATATGTGAACAGAAGAGTCTAAATTTGAAGATACCTGGTGACTTCAGTTCTTTGATTTGATGTTTGGTTTCCTCTGGTATTATCTAAAGTTGACGGTCTTGATGTCTTGGTATTTTATTATTATCAGCTGAAAATAAATCTACACGGTCTAAGTTGATTTAAAGATATGTGAACAGAAGAATCTGAATTTGAAGATACCTGATGTCTTGAGTTCTTTGTTTTGATGTTTGGTTTCCTCTGGTATTATCTAAAGTTGACGGTCTTGATGTCTTGGTATTTTATTAATATCAGCTGAAAACAAATCTACACGGTCTAAGTTGATTTAAAGATATGTGAACAGAAGAATCTAAATTTGAAGATACCTGGTGACTTCAGTTCTTTGATTTGATATTTGGTTTCCTCTGGTGTTATCTAAAGTTGACGGTCTTGGTATTTTAATATTATCAGCTGAAAACAAATCTACACGGTCTAAGTTGATTTAAAGATATGTGAAAAAAAAGTCTAAATTTGAAGATACCTGGTGACTTCAGTTCTTTGATTTGATGTTTGGTTTCGTCTGGTGTTATCTAAAGTTGACGGTCTTGATGTCTTGGTATTTTACTATTATCAGCTGAAAACAAATCTACACGGTCTAAGTTGATTTAAAGATATGGGAGCAGAAGAATCTAAATTTGAAGATACCTGGTGACTTCAGTTCTTTGATTTGATTTTTGGTTTCCTCTGGTGTTATCTAAAGTTGACGGTCTTGATGTCTTGGTATTTTACTATTATCAGCTGAAAACAAATCTACACGGTCTAAGTTGATTTAAAGATAGGGGAGCAGAAGAATCTAAATTTGAAGATACCTGGTGACTTCAGTTCTTTGATTTGATGTTTGGTTTCCTCTGGTATTATCTAAAGTTGACGGTCTTGATGTCTTGGTATTTTATTAATATCAGCTGAAAACAAATCTACACGGTCTAAGTTGATTTAAAGATATGTGAACAGAAGAGCCTGAATTTGAAGATACCTGGTGACTTCAGTTCTTTGATTTGATGTTTGGTTTCCTCTGGTATTATCTAAAGTTGACGGTCTTGATGTCTTGGTATTTTATTAATATCAGCTGAAAACAAATCTACACGGTCTAAGTTGATTTAAAGATATGTGAACAGAAGAGCCTGAATTTGAAGATACCTGGTGACTTCAGTTCTTTGATTTGATGTTTGGTTTCCTCTGGTATTATCTAAAGTTGACGGTCTTGATGTCTTGGTATTTTAATATTATCAGCTGAAAACAAATCTACACGGTCTAAGTTGATTTAAAGATATGGGAGCAGAAGAGCCTGAATTTGAAGATACCTGGTGACTTCAGTTCTTTGATTTGATGTTTGGTTTCCTCTGGTGTTATCTAAAGTTGACGGTCTTGATGTCTTGGTATTTTACTATTATCAGCTGAAAACAAATCTACACGGTCTAAGTTGATTTAAAGATATGCGAACAGAAAGAAGAGTCTAAATTTGAAGATACCTGGTGACTTCAGTTCTTTGATTTGATTTTTGGTTTCCTCTGGTGTTATCTAAAGTTGACGGTCTTGATGTCTTGGTATTTTACTATTATCAGCTGAAAACAAATCTACACGGTCTAAGTTGATTTAAAGATAGGGGAGAAGAAGAATCTAAATTTGAAGATACTTGGTGACTTCAGTTCTTTGATTTGATGTTTGGTTTCCTCTGGTTTTATCTAAAGTTGACGGTCTTGATGTCTTGGTATTTTAATATTATCAGCTGAAAACAAATCTACACGGTCTAAGTTGATTTAAAGATATGGGAGCAGAAGAATCTGAATTTGAAGATACCTGATGTCTTGAGTTCTTTGATTTGATATTTGGTTTCCTCTGGTATTATCTAAAGTTGACGGTCTTGATGTCTTGGTATTTTACTATTATCAGCTGAAAACAAATCTACACGGTCTAAGTTGATTTAAAGATATGCGAACAGAAAGAAGAGTCTAAATTTGAAGATACCTGGTGACTTCAGTTCTTTGATTTGATTTTTGGTTTCCTCTGGTGTTATCTAAAGTTGACGGTCTTGATGTCTTGGTATTTTACTATTATCAGCTGAAAACAAATCTACACGGTCTAAGTTGATTTAAAGATAGGGGAGCAGAAGAATCTAAATTTGAAGATACCTGGTGACTTCAGTTCTTTGATTTGATGTTTGGTGTCCTCGGGTATTATCTAAAGTTGACGGTCTTGATGTCTTGGTATTTTAATATTATCAGCTGAAAACAAATCTACACGGTCTAAGTTGATTTAAAGATATGTGAACAGAAAGAAGAGTCTGAATTTGAAGATACCTGGTGACTTCAGTTCTTTGATTTGATGTTTGGTTTCCTCTGGTATTATCTAAAGTTGACGGTCTTGATGTCTTGGTATTTTAATATTATCAGCTGAAAACAAATCTACACGGTCTAAGTTGATTTAAAGATATGTGAACAGAAGAGTCTAAATTTGAAGATACCTGGTGACTTCAGTTCTTTGATTTGATGTTTGGTTTCCTCTGGTATTATCTAAAGTTGACGGTCTTGATGTCTTGGTATTTTAATATTATCAGCTGAAAACAAATCTACACGGTCTAAGTTGATTTAAAGATATGTGAACAGAAGAGTCTAAATTTGAAGATACCTGCTGACTTCGGTTCTTTGATTTGATGTTTGGTGTCCTCTGGTATTATCTAAAGTTGACGGTCTTGATGTCTTGGTATTTTAATATTATCAGCTGAAAACAAATCTACAACATCTAATTTGATTTAAAGATATGTGAACAGAAGAGTCTGAATTTGAAGATACTTGGTGACTTCAGTTCTTTGATTTGATGTTTGGTTTCCTCTGGTATTATCTAAAGTTGACGGTCTTGATGTCTTGGTATTTTAATATTATCAGCTGAAAACAAATCTACACGGTCTAAGTTGATTTAAAGATATGCGAACAGAAAGAAGAGTCTGAATTTGAAGATACCTGGTGACTTCAGTTCTTTGATTTGATGTTTGGTTTCCTCTGGTGTTATCTAAAGTTGACGGTCTTGATGTCTTGGTATTTTAATATTATCAGCTGAAAACAAATCTACACGGTCTAAGTTGATTTAAAGATATGTGAACAGAAGAGTCTAAATTTGAAGATACCTGGTGACTTCAGTTCTTTGATTTGATGTTTGGTTTCCTCTGGTATTATCTAAAGTTGACGGTCTTGATGTCTTGGTATTTTAATATTATCAGCTGAAAACAAATCTACACGGTCTAAGTTGATTTAAAGATATGTGAACAGAAGAGTCTAAATTTGAAGATACCTGGTGACTTCAGTTCTTTGATTTGATGTTTGGTTTCCTCTGGTATTATCTAAAGTTGACGGTCTTGATGTCTTGGTATTTTAATATTATCAGCTGAAAACAAATCTACACGGTCTAAGTTGATTTAAAGATATGTGAACAGAAGAGTCTAAATTTGAAGATACCTGGTGACTTCGGTTCTTTGATTTGATGTTTGGTGTCCTCTGGTATTATCTAAAGTTGACGGTCTTGATGTCTTGGTATTTTAATATTATCAGCTGAAAACAAATCTACAACATCTAATTTGATTTAAAGATATGTGAACAGAAGAGTCTGAATTTGAAGATACTTGGTGACTTCAGTTCTTTGATTTGATGTTTGGTTTCCTCTGGTATTATCTAAAGTTGACGGTCTTGATGTCTTGGTATTTTAATATTATCAGCTGAAAACAAATCTACACGGTCTAAGTTGATTTAAAGATATGCGAACAGAAAGAAGAGTCTGAATTTGAAGATACCTGGTGACTTCAGTTCTTTGATTTGATGTTTGGTTTCCTCTGGTGTTATCTAAAGTTGACGGTCTTGATGTCTTGATATTTTACTATTATCAGCTGAAAACAAATCTACACGGTCTAAGTTGATTTAAAGATATGTGAACAGAAGAATCTGAATTTGAAGATACCTGATGTCTTGAGTTCTTTGTTTTGATGTTTGGTTTCCTCTGGTATTATCTAAAGTTGACGGTCTTGATGTCTTGGTATTTTATTAATATCAGCTGAAAACAAATCTACACGGTCTAAGTTGATTTAAAGATATGGGAGCAGAAGAATCTGAATTTGAAGATACCTGATGTCTTGAGTTCTTTGATTTGATATTTGGTTTCCTCTGGTATTATCTAAAGTTGACGGTCTTGATGTCTTGGTATTTTAATATTATCAGCTGAAAACAAATCTACACGGTCTAAGTTGATTTAAAGATATGTGAACAGAAGAGTCTAAATTTGAAGATACCTGGTGACTTCAGTTCTTTGATTTGATGTTTGGTTTCCTCTGGTGTTATCTAAAGTTGACGGTCTTGGTATTTTAATATTATCAGCTGAAAACAAATCTACACGGTCTAAGTTGATTTAAAGATATGTGAAAAAAAAGTCTAAATTTGAAGATACCTGGTGACTTCAGTTCTTTGATTTGATGTTTGGTTTCGTCTGGTGTTATCTAAAGTTAATGGTCTTGATGTCTTGGTATTTTACTATTATCAGCTGAAAACAAATCTACACGGTCTAAGTTGATTTAAAGATAGGGGAGCAGAAGAATCTAAATTTGAAGATACCTGGTGACTTCAGTTCTTTGATTTGATGTTTGGTTTCCTCTGGTATTATCTAAAGTTGACGGTCTTGATGTCTTGGTATTTTACTATTATCAGCTGAAAACAAATCTACACGGTCTAAGTTGATTTAAAGATAGGGGAGCAGAAGAATCTAAATTTGAAGATACCTGGTGACTTCAGTTCTTTGATTTGATTTTTGGTTTCCTCTGGTGTTATCTAAAGTTGACGGTCTTGATGTCTTGGTATTTTATTAATATCAGCTGAAAACAAATCTACACGGTCTAAGTTGATTTAAAGATATGTGAACAGAAGAGCCTGAATTTGAAGATACCTGGTGACTTCAGTTCTTTGATTTGATGTTTGGTTTCCTCTGGTATTATCTAAAGTTGACGGTCTTGATGTCTTGGTATTTTAATATTATCAGCTGAAAACAAATCTACACGGTCTAAGTTGATTTAAAGATATGGGAGCAGAAGAGCCTGAATTTGAAGATACCTGGTGACTTCAGTTCTTTGATTTGATGTTTGGTTTCCTCTGGTATTATCTAAAGTTGACGGTCTTGATGTCTTGGTATTTTACTATTATCAGCTGAAAACAAATCTACACGGTCTAAGTTGATTTAAAGATATGTGAACAGAAGAGTCTGAATTTGAAGATACCTGGTGACTTCAGTTCTTTGATTTGATGTTTGGTTTCCTCTGGTATTATCTAAAGTTGACGGTCTTGATGTCTTGGTATTTTATTAATATCAGCTGAAAACAAATCTACACGGTCTAAGTTGATTTAAAGATATGGGAGCAGAAGAATCTAAATTTGAAGATACCTGGTGACTTCAGTTCTTTGATTTGATTTTTGGTTTCCTCTGGTGTTATCTAAAGTTGACGGTCTTGATGTCTTGGTATTTTAATATTATCAGCTGAAAACAAATCTACACGGTCTAAGTTGATTTAAAGATATGTGAACAGAAGAGTCTAAATTTGAAGATACCTGGTGACTTCAGTTCTTTGATTTGATGTTTGGTTTCCTCTGGTGTTATCTAAAGTTGACGGTCTTGATGTCTTGGTATTTTACTATTATCAGCTGAAAACAAATCTACACGGTCTAAGTTGATTTAAAGATATGTGAACAGAAGAATCTGAATTTGAAAATACCTGATGTCTTGAGTTCTTTGTTTTGATGTTTGGTTTCCTCTGGTATTATCTAAAGTTGACGGTCTTGATGTCTTGGTATTTTATTAATATCAGCTGAAAACAAATCTACACGGTCTAAGTTGATTTAAAGATATGTGAACAGAAGAGTCTAAATTTGAAGATACAGTACCTCGTGACTTCAGTTCTTTGATTTGATGTTTGGTTTCCTCTGGTATTATCTAAGGTTGACGGTCTTGATGTCTTGGTATTTTAATATTATCAGCTGAAAACAAATCTACACAGTCTAAGTTGATTTAAAGATATGTGAACAGAAGAGTCTAAATTTGAAGGTACCTGGTGACTTCAGTTCTTTGATTTGATATTTGGTTTCCTCTGGTATTATCTAAGGTTGACGGTCTTGATGTCTTGGTATTTTAATATTATCAGCTGAAAACAACTCTACAACATCTAATTTGATTTAAAGATATCTGAACAGAAGAGTCTGAATTTGAAGATACCTGGTGACTTCAGTTCTTTGATTTGATGTTTGGTTTCCTCTGGTATTATCTAAAGTTGACGGTCTTGATGTCTTGGTATTTTAATATTATCAGCTGAAAACAAATCTACACGGTCTAAGTTGATTTAAAGATATGTGAACAGAAGAGTCTGAATTTGAAGATACCTGGTGACTTCAGTTCTTTGATTTGATGTTTGGTTTCCTCTGGTATTATCTAAAGTTGACGGTAGCCTAGAGGTAGACATAGAAGAAAACATAAAGCCTAAGAGAAAGAAAGAGAAGAACATACAAAGATCTAGAAAATGAACTCAAAACAAGGCACAGAGACCTTGTAGATGACAAACAAACACATGCAGACAAAGAGGAAGATAAAAAATAATGACCTAGAGAAAGACAAAGAAGACAGAGAAGACACATGAAGATCTACAAGAACACATAAAAGATCGCATAAAGATCTAGAGTAACACACAAAAGAAGATAGAAACACTTGAAGAAGACAAAAACATGTGAAGACCTAAATCACTACAATAAAGAACAAAGAATAATTTAGAAGAGACAGAAAACAACATAGAAAGACCTAGAGGTAGACTTAGAAGAACACTGAAATGACAAGAAGAAGAAACAAGCAATCATTGAAAGACTTAGACGAAGAACAGAGAAGAAGACAGAAATATCTAGAGGAAGACAAAGAAGAAAACAGAAAGACAAAGAGGAAGATAGAAAAGACACAATAGACCTAGAAGAACACAGAAAAGAACAGAGAAAGACCTAGAAGAAGACAAAAAGAACACAGGAAAACTTGAAGCACAACAGAAAAGAATACAGAAAGATATAGAGGACGACAGAAACGAACACAGAAAGACATAGTAAAAGACACAAAAGAACACAGAAAGAGGCTGAGGAACACAGAAAAGAACAAAAAAAGACCCAGAGGAAAAACACAGAAGATAAAGACCAAGGGATATATAAAGCAAGAAACAGAAAGACCTACATGAAGACATAAAAGAAAACAAAAGAACTAGCAGAACACAGAAAAGAACATAAAAAGACATACAGGAAAACAGAGAAGAATACAGAGCAACCTAGAAGAACACAGTAAAGATCACATAATGACCCAGAGGAACACAAAAAAACCAGAAAGACTGAGAGGAGCACACGAAAGCACAGAAAAAACATAGGAAGACAGAAAAGAACACAGAGAGATCTAGAGGAAGACAAAGAAGAACATAGAAGGACACAGAGGGAGACAGAAGATAGAAACACACAATGAAGAAGAAGAGCAAGATAGAAAGAACACCAAGAGACCAAGAGGAAGATAGAAAAGAACACACAAAGACATAGTGGAAGACATAAAAGAACATAAAAAGACCTAGAGGAAGAACAGAAAAGTACACGGTAAGCCATAAAAAAGAAACACACAGATAAAGACCTAAGGGTAGAACAGAAAAGAACACAACAACATTAAGGTACAAATGAAAAAAGACAGAAAGACATAGAAGAACAGAGAAAAGAACTAAAAGTAGACAAAGAAAAACATGAACACCTATAAACAGACAGAAACGAACACAGAAAGACCTAGAGGTAGACAAAGAAGAAAACAGAAAGACCAAGAGGAAGAAAGAGAAAAACTCACAAAGACCTAGATAATGAACTCAAAAGAAGGCACAGAGACCTTGAAGATGACAAAGAAAAACACATGTAGACACTGAGCAAGATAACAAAGAACATAGAATGACATTGAGAAAGACAAAGAGGACAAAGTTGAGATGTGAAGATCTTGAAGAACACAGAAAAGAACACAGAAAGACAGAGAAAAACAAAAAACAAGAACGTACAATCACCTAAAAGAACACAAAGAAAAACATATGCAGACCTAAAAGAAGACAAAAAAGAACACAGAATAGCCTAGAAGAAGACAAAAAAAAATACATGAAGACCAAGAAGGAGACAGAAAACAACATAGAAATACCTAGAAGCAGACTTAGAAGAACACTGAAACAACAAGAAGACACAAAAGATCATTGAAACACTTAGACAAAGAACAGAGAAGAAGACAGAAATACCTAAAAGAAAAAACAGAAGAAAAAAGAAAGACATAGAGGAAGAACATAAAAAAACACAGAAAGACATAGAGCAGACATAAAAGAAGACAGAAAAACCTAAAGGAACACAGAAAAAAAACACAAAACGACCCACAGGATCAAAAGAGAAGACAGAAATATACAGAAATAGACAAAAGAAGAAAACAGAAAGACACAGAAGAAGACAGAGAAGAACAAAGAAAGACCTAGAGGAATAACACAAAGAAACACAAAAAGACCTAGTGGAAGACACAAAAGAAAACAGAAAGACCCTGATGAACACAGAAAACAACACAAAACGACCCAGAGGAAGACAAAAAAGAACACAGAAAGACCTAGAGAAAGAGAGGAGAGAAAACAGAAAGATGTAAAAAGGAGACACACAGAAAAAGACCTAGGTAGAACAGAAAGAACACAAAAAGACCTTGAAGAAGACAGGCAAGAACAAAGACAGACCTAGAAGAAGACGGAAAGAGCACAGAAAGAACCAGGGGAAAACGGCAGCAACACAGAAAGATACAGAAGAAGTCCAAAGAAGAGCACAAAAGGATCTAGCAGAAGACAGAAAAGAACAAAGAAAGAAGACAGAAAACAAAAGAGACAGAAAAGAACACAGAAACACCTAGAGGAAGAACAGAAGAGAAGACAGAATGACCTAGAGGAAGACAGCAACGACTTGGAAGAAGAACGGAAAAGTAGACAAAAAGACATAGAGGAAGATAAAAAGAACACAGGAAGACTTGGAGCAAGACAGAAAGCTATACAAAAAGACCTAGAGAAAGACAAGGAAGAAAACTGAAAGACACAGAAGAAAACAAAGAAGAACACAGAAAGAGCTAGAAGAAGACACAAAAGAACATAGTAAGACTCGGAGCAAGACAGGAACAATGCAGAAAGATATAGAAGAAGACAAAGAAGAACACAAAAAGACCTAGAGATACACAAAATCACAGAAACAGCAAGAAGAAGAACAGAAGGGAAGACAGAAAGAACAGAGTAAGACAAAAAATAAAACAGAAATACCTAGAGGAAGACAGAAAAGACCTGGAAGAAGAACAGTAAAGTAGGCAAAAAGACATAGAGGAAGATAAAAAGAACACAGGAAGAGCTAGAAGAAGACACAAAAGAACACAGACAGATCTAGGGGAAGAACAGAGACGAGAAGAAAGACAAAAAGAAAGCCAGAAAAGAACACAGAAAGACCCAGAGGAACACAGAAAAGACTTCAGGTATACCTACATGAACACAGAAAAATACAGAAAGACCTAAAGGAACACAGAGAAGAACACAGAACGACATACAGGAAGATAGAAAGGAACACAAGAAAACATAGAGCAAATAAGAAAAGAACACAGAAAGACCTAGAGGTGGAACAGAAAAGAAGAACACAGAAAGACATAGAGAAAGACAAAGAAGAAAACAAAAAGACACAGAAGAAGACAAAGAAGAACACAGAAAGTCTTAGAGTAAGACACAAAAAACACAGAAAGATCTACAGGAAGACAGAGGAAAACACAGAAACCTAGAGGAACACAGGAAAGAACACAGAAAGACCTAGAGGAAGAACAGAGAAGAAGACAGAAAGACATAGAATAAAACAGAAAAGGAGATAGAAAGATCCAGAGGAACACAGAAAAGAATTCAGAAAGATCTAGACAAATACAGAAAAGTACAGAAAAACCTAAAGGAAGACATAGAAGAACACAGAAAGACACAGAGAAAGATAGAAAGGAAAAGAGAAAGACACAGAGGAAGACAGAGATAAACACAGAAAGACACAGAGGTAGAACAGAAAAGGACACAGCCAGACATGGAGGAAGATAGAGAGGAACAGGAAGACGTAGAGCAAGACAGAAAAGAACACAGCAAGACGTAGAGGAAGACAGAAAAGAAGACAGTAGGTCCTAGAGGCAGAACAGAAAAGAAGACAGCAAGACATAGAGGAAAACAGAAAAGAACACGGAAAGTACTAGAGGCACACAGAAAAGAACCCAGAAAGACCTAGATAAAGAAGAAAAGAGAAGAAGAAGAAAGGCAATCACATAAACGTTGTTGAGGTTTACGGTTGAAAGTTGATGGTTTAAAAGACGTTATCGACCCAAATCGTCGTCATGCCTTTTAAGCAAACGCCGAGAAATACAAAAAAGAAGACGGCGCTCAGGGTTGGAAATGTTCCCACAGATGACAAAGCGGAAATCTCTTCTTCTGCTTCTGTGAAAGAAACTCTTGTAAATCACCAGTGTGCGATTGGAAAATTCAAAATGGACGACAATGACAAGGACAATTACGACACAAGAAGTGACCCAGAATCAAATGTTGACAATGAAGTAGAACTTGAAAATAAGACATACTCGGAAACTACAACTGAAACACGAAAACAGATGACGAAAGAAATTTTCTGCAAAACTAAATATGAAAACGAACATGAAAAAGACAACGACCCTGAAACGGAGAAGACGAAGGAACAGAAGAAGACGAAGGTGATGACAAAAGACGACTTCCGACGTCAACCGCCTTCAGAATCAAACGACACCATGTTGGGTAAGAAGGGGGAAACCTCTTCCATCTCTGATTCTGTCAAAAATCTCCCCCAAAAAACTAGAATGGAAACAAAAGAAAATGTTTGTGAAACCGATGTGGTTACTATAAATGATGCCCGTGATGCATGTGCACTTCAAGGGCAAGGAAAAAGTATCTCGCCCATTCGAGAACAAATTGAAATGGAAACTGAATCACCTGTAATTGGTGTAAATAATGTGATCAAGTTAAATGATGTTTGTCATGGTGCAGGGCAAATTGTCCCTGAAAAAATTGAACATAGCATTGCTCCTTTGACTAGTGAGGCTGATGGTGGAATTTCTGTATGTAAGCAGTCTGGTTCCAGTTTTACCCAAATGAGCTTAAATAATGGACGTAAAACATTGAATCAATGGAAACCTATTGAAAATCTTAAGCAAAATACTTTGATTATATTTGAAAATTCTAAAAATAAAAAGACTAAAAACATCAGTCCTGAAAAACAAAAAGAAATAGATGATCTAATGACTAGAACAGTTTACCTCTCAAGCTGTAAACGGGAATTACAAAATTACTTTAAGCAGAAGCCTTATCAACTTAAAAAAGAGCTGATAAAACAAATTGGAGGTGATGTTGAAAAAATACAAATGGCTGGTGAAGGCCTCAGAATAATTGCCTTCACAGAACTACAGAAGGAAAAGGTTTTAAACATTAAACAAATAGATGGCAAAGCAGTAGTTGCTACTTTACCCTTTGCCCTTACTAAGAAAAGCAAACTACCATCAAACCAATATATCAGTTTGAATAAGCCTGTAAGAGAATTTGAACCAAAGGGGGTCATATATGGCTTACAGGAAAATGAAGAAAATCTCACAGAGATAGCCCTATCTTTAGGCCTGAAACAAATGAAAAAAATTGGTAATCCAGATACAAGTAAGACAACATTAGTTACTTTTAACAAAGGTACCTTAATTCCACCTTCAATAAATATTGCTGGACGATTTTTTAAGGTTTGGCCCTATGTGCCCAAACCAAAACGATGCGACAATTGTCAAGAGTTCGGTCATACCAAAATAACCTGTCAGGGACAAACTACTTGCAGCAAATGTAGTGGCCCTCATTCTTTTCTTGAGTGCCCTAATGCAGATACACCTAACTGTGCCAATTGTAAGCAGGCACATAGTGCTGCTTATAAACAGTGTCCCAGATTTTTGGAAATCAAAGAGTTTTTAAAAAAGAAAGCTCAAGAAAGAATTCTTTACTCGGATATAGTAAGAGGAAAAAACCCAAATACATCTGAAATAAATAGTCAAAGAAAAACACCAAATCACTACCAAGAACCCTTAGAAGTTAACCTTCATGAATATCAAGATGAGAACACTAAAGACTTCCTAGATTTTGATAAATCTAAATACAAAACAGTCGTAACCTTTGAACAGAAGGGTTTACCAGAACACCCAAAATTAACTGAACTTAAAACCACTTCATTCATTCTGGGCTGCCTTGCTCTATTTGACTCTAAGAAATCCGTCTCTGAAATTAGAGATACGTTTTCCACCTCAGCCAGTCAGATTCTTTTTAATAACAGAATTATTTTTAAATACTAAGTTACAAAGTTCAATTTTTTAAGAAAATTAAATAAATTTCATTAACACTATTTGTTTAAATTTTTACTCTAATATGGATATTTGCATTATGCAGTGGAATGCCAGAGGCATTATGAAAAATAAAGATCAACTAAAAAATTTCTTAGGGAAAACTAAAAGACCTCCAGAAGTAATTTGTATCCAAGAAACATTTTTAAGAGGAAAAAGCAAAAATCCAGTAATTGAAGGATATGCTATGGTTAGAAAAGATAAAAATGGTACTACAGCTACAGGAGGATTAATGATATTGGTCAAAGTCGGTCTGAACTTTACTTTTAAAAACGTAACTGAAATTCCTGGTATTGAAATTCAAGCTATAGAAATTAAGACAAATACAGGGCCTCTTCAAATTATTAATCTATATATTTCACCAAAAACTGAAATTAATAAAGAATCTTTCAAAACAATTTTCCAAAACAAAAGAACTATTGCAACGGGGGATTATAATTCCCAAAATAAATTGTGGGGAAGCAGTAAAAACAATAAAAATGGAAATGTTTTAGAAGAAATTTTAAATGAAAATAACTTAACTGTTTTAAATACAGGACAGGCCACACATGTCATTTCAAATCAATCCAGCACTAATTCTGTAATTGATTTATCAATTGTAACGCAAAATTTAGCCCTTAACTGTTATCACTATGTTGAAAACACAACTTTAGGATCTGATCATTTAGTTACTACTACCAGGGTAAATGAAGAAATAGTTTTGGAAGATGAAATAGGGATGAACCTCTGGAAACTAGATAAAGCAAATTGGAAAAACTTTAAATCAGAGAGTAAATTTGTTATATCAGAAGCCCTCCTGGTTGATGATATAAATCAAACTTTTACAAATTTAACTACTGAAATTGCTTCTATAGCAAATTCTTCAATTCCAGCTAAAAAGTACATTAAAAGCAAAAATCAAAGACATCGTCCCCTACCATTTTGGAATGACAAATGTGATAATGCTATCTATGAAAGAAATAGGGTCAGGAATAAAATGGCTAAGTCAAAGGATCTAAATGATTATATTGAATATAAGCGACTGAATGCAGTATCTAAGAGAACTATTGCTACGGAATCTAGAGGGAGCTGGGAAGCCTACTGCAATGAACTAACCAACCAGTCGAAGTTGGGAGCTGTATGGAATATGGCCCGAAGAATGAATGGGACAGCTTCCAAAACTTCCATCCCTACCCTCAAATATAAAAGTACTGTAGCTGAAACGAATTTAGAAAAAGCTAACCTACTGGGCCAGACATATGCAGATACCAGCAGTAGTGCTAATTACAAGAAAGAATTTCTAGAGCATTTACAAAATATGCAAAATGAAAACGAAACTATACATATTTCAAATTATGCAATAAAAGATAATGAATTAGATGCATTAAATACTGTTTTTAACCTGAGAGAATTAAAAGAGGCAATTGACAGCGTCAAAAAGAACAAGTCGCCAGGAGAAGATAGGATTCCATATGACCTTCTTAAAAATCTTCATAAATATGCTTTAAAAGTTCTTTTGAAATTTTACAATAAAATTTGGAATGAGGGAACCCTTCCAAATGATTGGACTCATGCAATAATAACACCTATCTTGAAACCAAATAAAGATCCTACATCTTCTGAGTCCTACAGACCTATATCACTGACTTCCACCATGTGCAAAGTAATGGAGAAAATGATTAATACACGGCTCCAGTGGTTCACTGAAAAAAACAACATTTTATCAAAAAACCAAAGTGGATTTAGAAAAAATAGAAGTACTACGGATCATATTTTGCGATTACAAGAATTTATTCTTAAAAAACTTAAAATTAAACAAAATGTGTTGGCTATATTCATTGATTTTGAACGGGCATATGATATGCTCCATGTGCCCACATTATTAAGTAAATTAACAAATATAGGAATTGAAGGCAAAATGTTTAATTGGATTTTAAAATTTCTTACAAATCGCTCCTTTCAAGTGAAAGTGGGGTCTGAATTTTCAAACATTTTTCTACAAGAAAATGGGACACCTCAGGGCTCAATAATATCTCCTCTGTTATTTCTATTAATGATCAATGATATTAACCCGGGTAATGATAATATAGAAATAACACTTTTTGCAGATGATAGTGCTATTTTTTATGCAAATAAAAATATTAAATTAATAGAAGAAAAAATGCAAAACGCCATAAACATTATCGACACTTGGTGTAATAAAAATGGTTTCAAAATATCTATCAGTAAAACTACTGCAGTCCTATTTACCAAAAAGTTAAAAAAACCGAAATTATCTATTAAATTAAACAATAATTCAATTAAAGTAGAAACAACAGCTAAATTTCTTGGAGTTATTTTTGATTCAAGATTAAAATGGAAACCCCATATTGAATATATCTTAACCAAATGTAAGAAAAGAATTAGCCTTATGAGAGCTGTGGCTGGTTATAAATGGGGGGCATCTAAAAAAGCCCTTTTGGCCATATATAGAGCCTTAATAAGATCTATACTTGACTATGGAGATGTAGCTTATACCATCGCTAGTAATTCTCAAATTAAAAAATTACAAAATATTCAGTCTGAGGCCTTAAGAATCGCCTGTGGTTCTGCCAAGGGTACACCGATTTTGGCCCTACAGAACGAGTGTGGTGAAATGCCCCTTCACCTCCGTCGGCTGCACAACTCGCTCAAGGTTGGGTCTAAGATACTCGGTTCTGAAGACCACCCAGCAATGAAGACCATGAAAGATCACTGGGCAAATTATTATGGAAAGTGCAAATGGCATAGGGAACAACAGTCTTTATTTAAAAGAACAGAGGAATTCTTTTCTGCATTGCATCAGCCTTTTAAATCTCCCATTAATTCAAATACACCACCATGGCTTAATAAAATTATAAAAGTAGACATTTCGTTAAAGAAACAAATAAATAAACAAACTGATCTACAAGATTATATGAAATACTTATCCTTAGAAATTATTAATAAATATAATGATTATATTCCTATCTATACTGATGGGTCAAAGCTTGAAGATAAGGTGGCTGCAGCTTATTATATCCCATCCTTCAAAATTCATAAAATTTTTAGATTAGTCAATAGCTCGTCAGTGTACTCTGCTGAACTGTCTGCAATTATTGAAACGCTTAACTGGATTTTGACCAATGAAAACCTCATATTGCAAAAATTTGTTATCTTTACTGACTCATTAAGTGCAGCCACCTCTATAAAAGAAAATAAATCTGAATCTAGACCAAATCTTGTAATGCAGTTGTATGAAAAAATTAATTTATTGAAACACAGTAAAATAGTAATAGCATGGATTCCTAGCCACATTGGGCTTTCTGGTAATGAGGTGGCAGACTCACTGGCAAAGGAAGGCCTAGAACTTTCACAAATCAGTTCAACTCAATATATAGAATTGAGTGAAGTTTTTGCTATAATTAAAAATCATATTTTAATTAAGTGGCAAAATGAATATGATAAAGACACTAGAGGGAGTTTTTATAAAACCATCCAGCCTCTGGTTTCCACTGACATTAAGTATATGGACTGTCCTAGGAAACAGGAAGTTCAAATTACTAGGCTGCGTTTAGGACATATCCTAACTAACACTTGGCTTAAGAAAATTAAAAAGAGCCTAACAGACTTATGTATACAATGTCAGGTACCTGATACAATTGAACATGTATTATTAAACTGTAAAAAACAGAATATTTCATATATACTAAAACAAAAATGCCAGGAAAAGGGACTAGACTTTACTGTTAAAAACATCCTGTGTAACCGTTATCTTTACCTAGAGGTTTATAAAATCTTGATGAGCATCAACAAAGATAGAGTCATTTAAATAAAATGGATTATACCAATGTAAATATAATCTGTAAATATTTTTCGATTGTATGTGTGATATTCTCCCTGACAAAACATTTATGATGTAAATAAAACTGATTCTGTAATTAATATGTTTTAGCCTGTTTAAAAATTTTATCTGAAAATTTTCTATATGTATATATGTAAAATTATATTGTTCTGTTTTTAATAGTGAAATAATCTGTTGCATGGGCCTAGAACTTACTTTTCAATAATAATAATAATTTTTAAATCTCTCTTAAAAATTTGTTTAGAATTATTAATTATCGGTGCTTACTGATGGATTATACATTAAATTTATAGTACAAATACAAACCTGTTATCGGGGCTAAAACATCACTTTATTAGTGTATAATTATTAAAGATAATGTTATGTCATTTATACGACATGGGCCTGTGTGCCAAACTCAAATTGCTGTATGTTTATCAATTTTACCTTTTGTAACATAAAGTCTTTTTACTTGGTAAAATACACATGGCTATACGAATTTGTTAGGTATCCACCATCTTAGTAGTAAATGGTATTGTCTGTAAACATTGGCTCCCTGTAATTGTTACACCTACCTAATTTGTATATAGTCTTTGTTGATTTCGTTAAAGAAAAGAGCCTGATGGCATAGAAAGAGCCTGATGGCCACAAAAGAGCCTGATGGCAAAAAAAACCAGATGGCCACAAAAGAGCCTGATGGCCACAAAAGAGCCTTAAATGGCCAAAAAAGAGCCTCACGGCTACAAAAGAGCCGAAATGGCCAGTGAAAAGAAAAAATTACAGAAAATATATAAATCAGATATTGAAAAAAAAGGCTTTATAAAAACTGAGAAGACCCTTAATGGACACACAAGAGCCGAAATGGACAGTGGACAGTCTTCCAACAAGAAGAAAACCAACAAGAAGTCGACAAAGGTGCCATCAACCAGTCAACAAAACCCCCCTTCGCCTGCATTTGGTCTCTCTTCCATGTCGTGCTGCAATCAGTTTTAAAAAAATACATACATTACCTACGGAAACAAAAATCTTAAAGGAAACGATAAGAAGAAAGAAATGAACTTATGGACAATGTCAACAACATTTTCATGTAGAAGACGTCAACGGCCTTAGTTGCCATAAGATGTCGTTAAACCCATGGACAACAACAAGAAGAAAGGCATAGAGTAAAACAGAAAAGAACATATAAAAACCCAGACAAACACAGAAAACACCTCGGAGAGACCTAGAGGAACACAGGAAAGTAAAGAAAGACCCAGAGGATGACAGAGAAGAACACACACGGAAAGACATAGCAGAAGATAGAAAGGAACACAGAAGGACTCAGGTACTACAAGAAGACAAAACACAATACATGTCCATAGTTATCTAGAAGACAGAGAACATCTTATCAAGACCTAGGAGAAGACAGAAAACAACACAGAAAGACCTAGAAGAAGACAGAAAAGAACACAGTAAGACTCCGAGCAAGACAGGAACAATGCAGAAAGATATAGAAGAAGACAAAGAAGAACACAAAAAGACCTAGAGATACACAAAATCACAGAAACAGCAAGAAGAACAGAAGGGAAGACAGAAAGAACAGAGTAAGACAACAAATAAAACAGAAATACCTGGAGGAAGACAGAAAAGACCTGGAAGAAGAACAGTAAAGTAGGCAAAAAGACATAGAGGAAGAAAAAAGAACACAGGAAGACTTGGAGCAAGACAGAAAACTATACAAAAAGATATAGAGAAAGACAAGGAAGAAAACTGAAAGACACAGAAGAAAACAAAGAAGAACACAGAAAGAGCTAGAAGAAGACACAAAAGAACATAGACAGATCTAGGGGAAGAACAGAGACGAGAAGAAAGACAAAAAGAATGCCAGAAAAGAACACAGAAAGACCCAGAGGAACACAGAAAAGACTTCAGGTATACCTACATGAACACAGAAAAATACAGAAAGACCTAAAGGAACACAGAGAAGAACACAGAAAGACATACAGGAAGATAGAAAGGAACACAAGAAAACATAGAGCAAATAAGAAAAGAACACAGAAAGACCTAGAGGTGGAACAGAAAAGAAGAACACAGAAAGACATAGAGGAAGACAAAGAAGAAAACAGAAAAACACAGAAGAAGACAAAGAAGAACACAGAAAGTCTTAGAGTAAGACACAAAAGAACACAGAAAGATCTACAGGAAGACAGAGGAAAACACAGAAAACCTAGAGGAACACAGGAAAGAACACAGAAAGACCTAGAGGAAGAACAGAGAAGAAGACAGAAAGACATAGAATAAAACAGAAAAGGAGATAGAAAGATCCAGAGGAACACAGAAAAGAATTCAGAAAGCTCTGGAGGAATACCGAAAAGAACACTGAATGACACAATGGACGAACAGAAAAAAGAAGAAATACATTGAGTTAGAAAAACGAAGAAAACAGAAAGACATAGGGGACGACAAAGAATATCACAGAAAGACATTTAGGAAGATAGAAAAGAACACAAAAAGACCTAGAGATGCACAGAAAAACATAGACGCACCTAGAGGAAGAACAGAGAATAAGATCAAAAGACATAGAGGAAGACAAAGAATAAAACAGAAAGAATTAGAGGAAGACAGAAGAGACCTAGAGAAAGAACTGAAAAGAACACAAAAAGACATAGAAAGGCCCAGCAGAACACAGAAAAGACCAGATAGATCTAGTTGAATACAGAAAAGTACAGAAAAACCTAAAGGAAGACATAGAAGAACACAGAAAGACACAGAGAAAGACAGAAAGGAAAAGAGAAAGACATAGAGGAAGACAGAGACAAACACAGAAAGACAGAGGTAGAACAGAAAAGGACACAGCCAGACATGGAGGAAGATAGAAAGGAACAGGAAGACGTAGAGCAAGACAGAAAAGAACACAGCAAGACGTAGAGGAAGACAGAAAAGAAGACAGTAGGTCCTAGAGGCAGAACAGAAAAGAAGACAGCAAGACATAGAGGAAAACAGAAAAGAACATGGAAAGTACTAGAGGCACACAGAAAAGAACTTAGAAAGACCTAGATAAAGAAGAAAAGAGAAGAAGAAAGGCATAGAGTAAAACAGAAAAGAACATATAAAAACCCATACAAACACAGAAAACACCTCGGAGAGACCTAGAGGAACACAGGAAAGTGTTAGAAGAAGGCGAATTACAAAACAGACAACACAGACAGGTGGATACAGAGAAAGTCAAAAACTATAACAGAAAATATGTCGACTGCAAAACCTAGAATAAGACAACTAGAAAGAGAGAAAGCATAGTGATAGATAGAGCTAGAGTGAGATAAATAGAAAGACAGTAATTGAGACAGATAGACTTAGAGTAAGAAAACTAGTAATACATAAAACAGACCTAGAGTAAGACAAATAGTAAGACAGATTACCGATAAAAAAATTTGGACCAAGAGCAAAACAAATATTAAGAAAGAAATCAGAGAAACAAAAGTAAGAAAACTGAAAGATAGATTTAGAGTAAGACACAAATAGTAAGACATATAACAGAGAGAAAAAGACCTAGAGTCAGACAATTAGTAAGACAGATAAAAAAAGACAGACGTGGAGTATATTACCAGAAAAATATAAAACCGAAAAACAGATAGGCATAGTGTAAGAAAAAGAGTAAAAAGCAAAACAGAGCTAGAGATAGAGCTAGAGTATGACATATAGTAAGACAGAAAGCAAAGAAAGGGATAGATAAAACGTAAGACATCAAAACAGTGAAACAGATAGACCTAGACAAAGACATATGCTAAGACAAAAAACAGAGACAGAGAAACTGAGAGAAAGACAAAAGATAGACCTAGAGTAAAACAAATAGTAGGATAGAATATAGAGAGACAGATAGATCTAGAGCAAGACATATAGTAAGACAAATAACAGAGAGACAGATATACCTAGAGGAAGAGAAACAGTAATACAGATAATAAAGAAAAATTTGCTTAGAGAGTAAGGCAAATATTAAGAAATCAGGAAAAATACTAAGAAAACAAATAGAAAGATAGATTTAGAGTAAGACAAATAGTAAGACAGAAAACAGAGACAGATATCTAAAGCTAGAGTAAGACAAAGACAAAAAACGATCGAGACAGATAGAATAAAAACAGTAAGAAATGAAACAGAGATACAAATACACCTAGAGTAATACAAATTGTGCAACAGAAAAAAGACAAAAATATTGACCCAGAGTAAGGTAAATGGTAAGGAAACAACAGAGACAATGATAGATCTAGGGTAAGACAGATAGTAAACAAATAACAGAGAGACAGATAGACCTAAAGTAAGACAAATAGGCAGATAACAGAGTAAAAAGTAGACCAAGAGTAAGACATATATTAACAAAGAAATGAGAGAAAAACAGTAAGAAAACAGAAGGAAAGAGCGATTTTGAGTAAGACAAATAGTAACACATAAAACAGACAGATAAACCTAGAGTAAGACAACTAGTAAGGCAAAAAAACAGATAGAGAGAAACAGAGAGACAGAGAGAAAAAGAGTGAAAGACAAAAGATAGACCTAAAATATGACAAATAGTAGGACAGAATACAGAGAGATAGATAGATCTAGAGTAAGACATTTAGTAAGACAACAGAAAGAGATATAACTAGGGGTAGAGAAATAGTAAGACACATAACAGAAAAAAACATGTACCCAGAGTAAGACAAACATTAAAATTCAAGAAAAAATTCTAAGAAAACAGAAAGAAAGATAGATTTAGAGTAAGACAAATAGTAAGACAGAAGACTGTGACACACACAGATCTAGATTAAGACAGATAATAAAGAGACAGATACATCAAGAGGAAGACGAATTACAAGACAGAAAACAGAGAGAACTGGGCCTAGAGCAAGTCATATAGTCAGACATAAAACAAAGACAGACTTCGATTACTTGAAATAGTAAGACAGATACCAGAGAGACAGACAGACCTAGAGTAAGACAAATAGCAAAGCAGATAACAGTGAATAAGAAAAATATCAAGAAAGAAATGAGAAAAAATAGTAAGAAAACAGAGAAAGAGATTTAGAGTAAGACAAATAGTAAAACATCACACTGAGATAAGATAAACCTAGAGTAAGACAAATAGTAAGACAAAAACAGAGGGAAAGACATACCTAGAGTAAGACAAACAGTAGAACAGAAAACAGAGACAGATAGATCTAGATTAAGACAGATAGTAAGACATAACAGAGAGACAGATTTACCTAGAGGAAGATACATATTAAGACTGATAACAGAAAAAACAAGCACCGAGAGTAAGACAAATATTAAGAAAGAAATCAGAGAAAAAAAAGAAAACAGATATATAGATTTAGAGTAAGACAAATAGCAAGACAGACAGGCCTAGAGTAAGAAAAATAGCAAGAAGCAAAACAGAGAAACAGAGTTAGAGTAGGACAAATGGTAAGACAGAAACAGAGAAAAAGAAAATCCCGAAATAAGATAAATATTAAGACATAAAAAGAGACAGACAGACCCGGAGTAAGACAATTAGTAAGACAAAAACAGAGACAGAGAGACCTAGAGTAAGACAAAGAGAAAGACATACAACAGAGTGAAAGATAGACCTAGAGTAAGACAAACAACAGGGCAGAGAAATAGACAGATAGATAGATCTAGAGTAGGACAGATAGTAAGACAGATAACAAAGAGAAATATATATGTAGAGGAAAAATTAATTACAAGACAGAAATCAGAGAGAAAGATGGACATAGTAAGTCATAAAGCAGAGAGACAGATAGACCTAGAATAAGAGAAATGGTAAGACAGATAACAGAGAGACAGATAAATCTAGAGTAAGACAAATAGTAAGACAGATAACAGAGAGAAATATGGACCGAGAGTAAGACAAATGTCAAGAAAGAAATCAGAGACAAAATAGTCAGAAAACAGAGAGAAAGGTAGACTTAGATAACGCAAATAGTAAGACAGGAAACAGAGTGTAAATCAGAGAGACATATGGACCTAGAGTAAGACAAACAGTAAGTCATAAAACAGAGAGATTGATAGATCTAGAGTAAAAGAAATGGTAAGACAGATAACAGAGACAGAATACAAAGACCTAGAGTAAGGAAACAATAAGACAAAAACAGATCTGGAGTATGACAGATAGTAAGACAGAAAACAAATAGACTTACAGTAGGATGAAAAATAAGACAGAAAACGGAAAGACAAATTATTAGGCCTAATGCCAACCTTCAGGCCACCTTCACGTTCCTCAGCAGGAATCTAGAAAGGCATCACGCAATTTTTCATAACACTTTCTAGATATTCTTACGCATATATTTCTATGACACAGTCGCCAGATGTCGTTCTGGCCACAAGAACCGCCATCTATCGACTGATGTTCTCTCGACGGGTCTGCGACGATCGTGGACGAAAACGTGTGATCACTAGGCTACATCTGCAACTGAAAGAAACAGACTGGTTAGATTATGGCGTTATAGAAGTCGGTGAGTCTGATAACACTGGCAGTTAATTCGTGTATGTTATTAAGCGAACACCATCAGTTCAAAGGTTTACGATTTTTGTCTACGATTAAACTTGAAGCAGCTATCGATTGAGGCCATGTTCTTTATAACAGCGCTGTAGAAGTCAATAGATTAAATTAAATGATGTGAGCGCTTTTGGTACTTAAAATACGCTACAAAAATGTACTAAAAGGCCCTATACAAATCTTAAATGTTATTCATTTACATATTAAATGAAAAATCTGAATATGATATGCAATCGTATTGAGGACCTAATGGTATAAACGTAGACCTGTCTGAACATTATACATTCGTGTGCCTTACCCTCATATCGCGATAACAAAGAATCAATATGTTGTCACTACGTGAGTAAGGTTAAATCAGGGAATAAATGTTGTATGTTATGCAACATTGATTCCCTACTGACACGATGTGAGGTGCCGTAGGGTCAACGTCAATGGCGCCGGATGATGTAACTTCATGAGTTGTTAAACTATTTCTTAAATAGTTAAATATTTCTTAAATAGTTAAATATTTCTCAACCTATTACTCCTACCTCCGTTCAACCATCCGCCGTTTTCTGGTCGAAGGTAGTCAATCGATCGTCTTCCTTTAGGTTGATATGCAATCGTATTGAGGACCTAATGGTATAAAAATTCCAATCTGTCATTCAGTGAACATATTAATTCTATATGTAGGTCTGCCCACTACCACATTCGTGATATCCGTAGGATTAAGCGCCACGTTCCCTTCTCTGCCTTGGTTTGTTTGGCTAATGCTCTAGTCTCCAGCCGTCTTGACTACTGCAACTCGCTTCTTACTGGCATTTCTAAAGCTAATTTGATGAAGCTTCAAAGAGTTCAAAATACATTAGCAAGATCTATCACTAAAACTCCAAAATATGATCACATCTCACCTATCCTGAAATCGTTACATTGGTTGCCCGTAGAAAAGCGCATAATGTGCAAGACGATACTAATTGTATACAAGACTCTACACTTCAGCCAACCTCACTATCTTCACTCTGTACTGGCCCCCAAGACTTATCTCCACTCGACCAGGTCTTCTAGCTGTGAAAATCTGGCTATTCCGTGGACAAGAACAGCTCTTGGCAGGCGTGACTTTTCTGTCGCTGGCCTTAGACTCTGGAACGCTCTTCCTGCAAATATTCGCTCGGCAAAGTCTGTTTCGGTCTTCAGATCTCGACTAAAAACTCATCTTTTCCTAAACTCATTTCCTTCGTAGGCTGTCTCTGTGACTTCTGGACTCCTCTCTGGCTTTTCGACCCGGACTCACCATGGAATTTGATTTCGGACAATGATTTTGTTTAGCAGCGACCATCGACTGATGCCTTGAGCATTATTACAGTGGTGCTATAGAAGTTTTTAGATTAGATTTTAGATTAGATTAGGTTACCTACAGATGACAATTAACCTTTTATCACGCTCTCAGTGCACAATTTAAATGTAGAAATCTGCTATCAATGTCGACTGAACTAGCTTATTCTAAAAGTCCAAGTCACGAGTTGGCCTTTACCAACATATTTAAAAATAGCGAACCCACTTAATTCTTCCACCAACTCCAGAGAACGCCGAAACATTAAAAAAATTCAAAGAAATTATCTTCTAAAAAACAATGAACCAGCCTAGTGTTCCTTTAAAACGCGTTAAGACAACGCGCTTGACCTGCAAAAAATTATATTTGGCTCAATAGAAGTTATTAAGTCAGACTAGCTTACTAAAAATTTTATATAAAACTAGTTGATTCTAAAGCAGAAAGCTTCTTTTAACAAAGCAAATTATGATAAACAGCTTCATCAAATTCAAAGTTATTGTAAACGCGGTGACCTTCGAGATTAGTAGCTTACAAATCGCAAGCTCGATCTGTAAGTTGTAAATTTCGATACAAACTCATTGTTTTGTGATTAATTGGGGCGACCTGATTGAATTCGACGAAGATTCGACTGTAGCAGGCGTTTGCAGCGCAGAAATCGGAAGATTTTCGATGAAGAAAGAGCAAATTCTGAAAATTTCACAAAATCACCGAAAACGTCTTCACCCATGGAGATCTCAGAGTCGACTGAATAATCGAAGCGATCGAGATAATACAATGACGTAGGCATGTCGTCATCTAGGCCTTTCTCTTGAATTGGCAACGTTCCAACGTGTGTCGTTATTAGGCTGAAGCCTAAATTGTCAGTTTGAATGTATGCTTGCCTATACGACAAAAATATAAACTCAAATACATACAGACTAACAGACAGACCGAAAGGGATTTCTCAATTTAGGCCTTTCGGTTAAATTGGCAACGTTCCAACTTGAGAGAAAGCGAGACAGACAGACAGACACACACACATACAGAGAGGGGAAGGGAAAGGGAGATGCAGACGGAGAGTGCTACGTAGTCAGAGCGACAGACGCAAGCGTCTGTGCATGGACTCATAGCTATTAAGCCTCAGGACAAGCTGGCTGATAATGGGCTGGACGGGTTCAGTAGTGCTGCAGAATTGTATTAAATTGATTTCGTAGACAAAAAAATTGACCAGAGGATTGAGACAACTTAATATAGAACTTACTTAAAGCTGAGAACGATTATATATAAACCCATTCTCTCTCTCTCTCTCTCTCTCTCTCTCTCTCTCTCTCTCTCTCTCTCTTTCTGAGAGAGTGTCACAGAAAAATTTAATATGTGACATAACACATAAAACAAAGCACTATAATATAGATGGGTAGGCCTATATGCTCTGTGTGTGTATTAAAAGGGATCATAAGTCTCAAACCGACTTAAGTATTGATTCATAATCCTGGGTAATATCTGAATAAAATTAAGAAAAATGACGAATAGGACACGTGAAATGAGTTTTGGGATACCTGAGTTTAAACTTTCAGCAAAAATTCCACATGTACTGCATCTGTATTACATGTAATTATAAATTATGGAATTTGAAACATTCACTGTGTTCGATGTGTATAGAAGATAAGTCAGAAAATTTTCGGAAAACAAAATATTTTCTTTCCTGAAAATTAAGCATACCAAAGAGATAATGCAAACAGTTTTTTCTTACTAACGGAAATTATTAATCAGTTCAGCCCTTTACTTAGAAAAACTTAATAATGATAATTATTGTTATATTTAAATCTAATTAATTGCACTGGTTTTAATATGATTAAACATCGTTGGACACAATATTACTTTTAAAATATTTCTACTCAAAAATAATACTAAAAGTAATATCGTGATTCTGGGTTTTTTCAAACAAATCTTACCAATTCTAGTAAGACAATTAAATTCCGTAGTAGAGATATTGATAAAATATGCATTTCTTCAGTATTAAAAAAAACAGAAAGAAATAAAAATGTTGTCTATGCATTATTCAACTCAAGCAATCATTTTTGTGATTCTTGCCGACCACAAGGGCATAGTCTTCTATTTCGAACTTGATTTCGATGTCCAGTCTCATGACAATAAGGGCGAATTGAGGTGCTGCAATCCTTCAGCCATTGGATCAGATAAGGCATCTTCTGCTGAATTACTTGATTTCAGCATCCGTGATGCGTCAGACTGAATCACGTCATCAATCTCGTCCAGAGAGAATCCAGGATACTTGAGGAGAGACAAGGCACGAATTTTTCGGTTTCCTTCAACCACTTGTCTCATCGAGACATAGTAGTTGGCTCCAGGTAGTTGGCAAAGCCAACCAAAGCGAGACTCGATTGATTCAGACTGCAGGTGACCTAGGCGAACATAGTCAAAGCCAATATGGTCCAATAGAAAGAAAGCACCAGTGATGGGGAAAATTCATTTTAAAAAGAATTTGAGTAAAAGTATAAATACTTAATCACAAAAGTATCTAAAATACAAGTATAAATACTTTTTTGTACAAATATTTTAAATTCAAGTAAAAATACTTGTTTTGAAGAAGTATTTTAAATACTAAATACAAAATACTTTGAGTCAAAGCTTATCTGTAATAATAGTCGTATCAAATCGACACTACTTTTAATACTGAATTCTGAACAGTAGCAAAAACGATTTTCCATTCTTTACTTGGCACTTAGGTATTGGCCTTAACAAGGAGTAGTTGCTCAAAATGTTTGTCATTTAAGCGATTTCTTCTTGGTAATAAAATGAGAGATCCTTTGAAGAACAATCTCTCGACTGGTGCCGAGAATGGCACCGTAGCATTCAGCTTCCGGAAAAGGAGCTTCACTGTTGGAAACGCATGGAGACATTCCAGTGACATTGAGCAAGGATCACCCAGATATCTTAGGCACTCCACTGTTACCTTAATACAAAACAATGCACAACAAATTTTTTAAATGTGCAAGAACACAAAATATTGAAACATTCCAAAATGCTAAGAACGCTATAAATGAAAGTTCAGTATTGGAAATGAAAGATGGTAATGGTGACTTGGCCAGCACTTTGTGAGGTACTTTCAAGTACTATTTTCCAGATAAATATATGCACATACATACTTGCATACATGCATACAAACATGCTTGCACACACACAAACATATTAAATGAAGTTTTTGCTGTTGTTACCTTAGTAACTGACTCTAGATTAGCATCTGTAGGCCGATCATCTTCAAATTCATAGAAATCATCATTTCCAAAAATCTTTGTTGAACTTGGTGTTGTCTCTTTTACAAAAACACCATATTTTTTGGCTTCTGCCAAGAAAACAGATTTTGCCGAATCCTTCTTGTCCATAGGCACCCAACGCAATTTGAAGTTTGGGTGGCATACTGCAGCAGCAGCATATAGCATGGAGTTGCTATTGTACTCGAACAGATGAGGAAACCGTCTTTCAAGACTCTCAATTAAGCCATCTACTAGTGATCTACTGTGCTCAACTGTAGTGGCAGCACTGCTGAGCTTCTTTTTAATCTGCTGAACGGTTGGCATAAGCAGCCCAAGATAGCAGCTATTTTCACCTTGTAGCTTATCTGTAGCGGTGGCAATTGGTGCCATAATTGTTAAGTACTCCTGAAGAACGTCCAATGTATTGCGGCACATAACAGTATGTGATGGCGACAAACCATATACTACAGTTCTCAAAGCTGGTTTCTCAACAGTGCACAATGGTCTAACTTCATTGACAATATAGTTCATGATTAGATCATCAACTTTTTCTTGGCTGATGAACGGGACTGATTTCCCATTGGAAAAAGCTAGTTGGTGATGACCACTAGTACCAAGCTTAGGCCTCTTGGAACAGCTGGACATGCTGGTATTAGCTATTCGTCTACATTGTAGGTGACAGCCGTTTGCGAGCCTTTTTGTGCCCAGTATAATCGTTGAACTTGCTCTTGTGTGCGTTCTAAAACGCATTATTTACGTTATTTGGTAATGTATAGTTTTTCACTATACCAAATTATTATTAATATTATTGTATTGCATTTATTACATATGCAAGGTCAGTCAATCTGAATCTGAGGTCCAAAGCAATTGTAAGTGAAGGACTTGAGGCTCAATGTCCAAAGACAGAAACCATCTCAGGCAAGGCTCGAACCCGTACTCTTCATATTACAAGCCAAACGCAGCAATCACTTGGCTACCATGCATGTTATTATTGTTTTAGAATCCGGTGTATATGGTGTCAAAAATCACTGTCACAAGAGAAATCACCATTTATAATGAAATCTTGCTCACAATGAATAACCACTTCGTTCATGGGTCAAGTCACCTAGTTACAGTAGGGGCCTAAAACATTACTTCCTTCGTCTCGTTAGTGAAAGACAGTAAACGTAGGCGGGAACAGCTCAAGAAAGTTTGAATGTTGCAAGTACAAAAAACCTTTCTTTCACTTTTGGGTAATTCTTAAGTCTACGATTATCAGTTTCCACTTCTTTGAGGTAGAACTCTTCTGGAACGCAGATAGCATATATTGAAATGATGCAATAAATTTGGGTAAATTATATGATTAACTGGGATGCTAAAAACAACAAGAAGTTAAAAAACGCTGGTGCCCTTATGCGCTTTTCACGTGGTGCTGACAACATTATTGCCTTGCCTTAACTCAATTTGGTGTAACTTAGCTCATGATTTTCTTTCGCAGTTATCCAACTAAACACGTGATAAAATTTCTTACCTTCAGATGTTTCAATAAGTTCGATGTAGCATCAGTTCGTGCACTCAGCAATTTGTTTGGACAAAACTGACACTTAACAGAAACGTTTTTATCATTTTGTTTAACAACAGAAAAAACTGGCCATCTAAAATAGCTGATAAAACATGTGCTTCCTTGCAATCCACCATTGTTCACCAGTCACGCCAAACATAATATGGTTTAGGTTTTCTATTTCCGGTGCGCTACAAAGCCAATACTGGTACCAACATCTGAATGGTCCAGCCCAATCATTATCGCCCAATAATAATTAACGTAGGCGTAATATATCAGGTTGGCCTATAGGTATAGACACTATGACACGTGTGTTCAGCTACATGTATATTATCAGACTGATGGCCTTGCATCAGTGAGGGTTGCGCACCCATGTACAGGGCGTGGCTTATATGTCCAACCCTAATATCAGTGTCCCTATTGGCCTATGTGCTAGCCACTCATGATACATCCTTTCCACAGAAAATCGCAAGTTGAAAGTACCATCTGCGTCGAAATATACGTTGAGAAAGAAAGTCTTTTTTTTTAAAAAAGTCTAAATCTACGGAGTCCTATTATCTAGTTAAATCTACGGAGTCCTATTATCTAGTCTAAATCTATGGAGTCCTACTGTCTAGTTCTTTAGGCTTTTTCTTTTGCAGTGCCTCAGTCCGAATAGCGAGCTGGGGGTATCACCACTCGCCCAGAGCGTGTAATCACCGGCGCCGGACCACCGTGGGCGGCTGATGGAGGAGGTGGGGAGAGGGCTACCGGAGGTGATTCAGCTGCGGGGTTAGCTCGTTGAATGTTACGGTCTGTCGGGCTCTTGCCGTCTTCCTCCATGATGGGGGCTCTGAGCTTGGTGTCACGTGGCGCGAAGTTCTCCTGCGAGTGGTTCCATCCTCAAAACGAACGGCGTACGATCTGTGGGGGAGGACTGCCGTTATCTGAGCCTTGCGCCATTCTGGGCGTTCGTCGTACTTCACTCGGACTGTCTGCCCGACTGGTAATGATGGCCTCGCTTTTGCGCTTCTGTTATAATAGAAGGCTTGCCGGGCCTTGGCCTCTGATAGGGCGATCGTGGTGGCTTTTGAAGTAGCTGTATCGAGGAGCCTATTTGAAACGGGAAGGCGCGTTCTCAGTCGACGGCCAAACATAATTTCAGCCGGCGACAGAGTCAGTTGCTCAGAAGTTGCTCCATTCTAATAATGCCAGAAATGGGTCAGAGTTCGCCTCCCTGGCTTTGGTCATGATTCTTTTAGCAGTCTTCACAGCGTTTTCGACCCTTCCGTTTGACTGTGGGTATCTAGGAGAACTTGTAATATGCTGGAACTCATACTTGTCGGCGAAACGTTTGAACTCTTGGGAACAGAAAGGGCTATTATCTGTAATTACGAATGATGGAAGACCGTGCCTGGCAAAGTGTGGACGTAAGCAGTAGACGATATCCGATACCTTTTTTGATGGTAAACGGTCGATCTCGAAGAACCCGGATAAATAATCGACTGAGATTAAATATTCCCTGTCGTGAAACGTGAAGATGTCTATCCCGACTCTCTCCCAGGGCCGACTTGGCACCGGATGACACATCAGGGGTTCCTTCTGCATTGATAGATGATAACGGGCACAGATTTCGCAAGTCTCAGATACGCGTTTGATGTCGGCCGTGAGTCCCGGCCAAAATACCGTTTCCCGTGCTCGGCGAATGATGGAATTGACACCCGTATGCGCGCTGTGGAGCCGTTCAAGGATGTGGGCACGCATTGGAGGAGGGATGACAAGGCGGTCGCCTTTGAAGACCAGACCGCAGCTGACGCTCAATTCATCTGCAAACGTATGGTATGGTCGTAAATTTGTCGACAGGTTGGTCGGCGTTTCCGGCCAGCCTATCGCGATCTGCTGTATTAATTGAGCGTAGTCCTCGTCCTTCGCTGCATCAGTCAGCCGCGCTATAGTGTCTGCAGAAGCTATCGTTCGCAGTTCGTCCATCTGTTCCTCATCTACTCGATCTAGCAGGGCGACCACCTCTCCAAACGCAGTCAGCTCCGTAGCGCCGCTAGGGAATGCACGCGAGAGAGTGTCTGCTAATAGCATGTCAGTGCCTCGCTTATAGATAAGCTCGTACGAGTACCTTTGAAGTCGGAGCAGCATCCGCTGAAGACGCTTCGGGGCGGAGGCCAAGGCTTTCTTGTTTATCGCCAGCAGAGGTTTGTGGTCAGTTTCAATTATCACTTGTCGTGCGTAGACATACGTATCAAAGCGTTCCAATGCAAATACAATGGCCAGTAGCTCCTTTTCGATTTGAGCGAAATCCTGTTCTGTTTTCGTCATCGCCCTCGATGCGTACTCTACGACCTGTCCTTTTTGCATCAATACAGCACCGAGGCCAGCTTGTGAGGCATCTGCCTGAATAACGATAGGCTGGTCTGGGGCAAAATAACGAAGTATTGGAGCCGAAGCGAGCACTGCTTTCAACTGATCAAAAGCCTCGACATGTCGTTGGTCAAATCTGAATTCATTTTCCGTCGAAAGTAGTTCCCTTAATGGCGCTGTGATTTCGCTGAAATGCGGACAGAAACGTGCCAGGTATGTGGCCATTCCTAATGCGCGTTGCAGGGCTGCTTTGTCGTCCGGATACGGCATCTGTTGTATGGCGGTAACTTTCATTGGGTCGGGCCGTAAGCCTGCATTCGTCAATTCGTGCCCCATAAATGTGAGAATAGAACGATTTAGTCGAAACTTCTCTTTGTTCAATTTAAGGCCCTTCTCTCGGCAGCGGTCGAGTAGTGCGATCAGATTAGTGTCGTGGTCGCACTCGGCTGCTGCTGCGGTGTCACCAGAACCCGTGACGAGAATGTCGTCAGCAATGCAGTGAACGCCCTTTAGACCGGAAATTGCAGCATGGACCCTGGATTGCCATATTTCTGGAGCGGGACTAATTCCAAATGGTAGCCGTAGCCATCGGTATCTTCCAAATGGGGTCTCGAACGTGGTTAGACGACTTGAGGCGTCGTCAAGTTTCAGGTGCCAGAAAGCGTGCTTTATGTCAACCGTGCTAAAAACTTTGACTCCAGCCAACTTGGGAAGGATGTCGTCGATCGTTGGCATATAATATGTGCATCTTTTAAGAGCTTTATTCAATGGATTTGGGTCGATACATATTCTTAGACCGCCACCCGGCTTTGTCACCACCAATAGGGCGGAAACCCACGGGGTTGGCTCAGTTACTGGTGTGATGATGTTGTCCGCTGCCATGCGTTGCAGTTCTATCTCGAGCTTATCCCGTACTGCTACTGGAAGGCGTCGCAGTGGCATTCGTACTGGGGGGACAAAGGCATCCACTTCCAATCTTACATTCCCTTTTAGCATGCCCAGTGATCCGTTGAACAGATCGGCGTACCGGCCAAATATCTCAGCTTCTGCAAGGCGAGATGATGCCTGCGCGCAACGGGGCACCGATGTGCTGGCTTCCCGTATTTCGCATATGTTTTCTTCAACTATGCGCAACAGATCAAGACGGCGGCAGGCGTCGATGCCAAGGATAGGGTTGTCGCGCTGTGTAACATAGAAATCTACATCGAATTCCGTGCGTGTGTGTGGGTGCTTCACTGTGGCAGTGAGCATTCCGAGGGTTTTAAGCTCCTGCCGGTCAAACATGCGTAAAGTTGCTCTAGGCGGGCGAAGGGTATTGGTTGTGATTTTGGTAAAGAGGGCTACCGGCAAGATGTTGACGGAGGAACCACAGTCTAATAAGAATCTCACCTTATGTCCGTTGACAAGGATGTGTCAGTAGACTCTGGGGTTGTCAGCGTTGTCTAGCGCGTATAACGTTTCTTCCCCTTCTTGCAGTTCTCGGACATCAGTTGTGGTTCGCCGTGACCTACAGACGCTACTATAGTGCCCCAGCTTCAGACAAAAATTGCAGGTTTTACCATAAGCCGGACACGCACTCTTTGACGGGTTGTGCAGGCCTCCACAATATTGACAGGAGGGACCCGGGGAATCCTTTGGGTGGTTGTTATGCGCCTTTTGCTTGTCCGGGCTTTCCCAATTTCGTGTCTGCCGTTGTGCGTAAGAACCTGGTGGGCGTCGGCGTGGTTGTTGTGTCATGGCCTGGACTTCGTCTGGCGTAGTAATGCTCTTCAGCTGCCGCATAGTCGCCTCCGACGCGCGACATATGTCGATTGCCTGAGGTAGGTCGAGTTTCCGCGTCTGGAGTAGTTTCTTTCGCGTGGCGTCATCCCTAACGCCCAGGACAATTCGATCGCGGATCGTAGATTCTTCGACTGTCCCGTAATCACAAGTTCTGACGAGTCGACGCAGGTCACCAAGGACCGAATCAAAAGTCTCACCGGGCTCCTGTTGTCGGCGGTGAAAAATATAACGTTCGTATACTTCATTGATTTCGCGGACGCAGTAGGTTTCGAAGGCTTCAAGGAGCTTTGCCGGGTCTTCTTTGTCCTGCTCTCGAGCGAATTCCATCGTAGTAAAGATTTCATATGCGTCGGAGCCAATGCACGCTAGAAAGATAGCTGCCTGTCGGTCTCCGTCTTCGCGATCTAGCTTTGCCGCTTTGACATAATTGGACCACTGGCCTCTGAAACGCTTCCAGTCTAAAGCCAGATTCGTTACTTTCAGAGGCGCCGGTAATGGAATTTGTAAAGTCGTCGTCGCCATATTGTTGATTAGTAATACTACACTTCTGACGCCATATATCAGGTTGGCCTATAGGTATAGACACTATGACACGTGTGTTCAGCTACATGTATATTATCAGACTGATGGCCTTGCATCAGTGAGGGTTGCGCACCCATGTACAGGGCGTGGCTTATATGTCCAACCCTAATATCAGTGTCCCTATTGGCCTATGTGCTAGCCACTCATGATACACGTAATGCATGCAATATTGCTTTGTTATTATAATGTAAAAATAAAGTATTTCAAAAATGTATTTCAGCATTATAATTTAAAGTGCAAAATACTCAAAATAAGTATTTTAAGTAAAAGTATAAATATTGCCATTCCAATGTATTTCAAATACAAGTCCAAAATACTTGCATAGTATTTCAAATAGTAATTTAAATACTAGTATTTAAAATACTTCCCATCACTGGAAAGCACAGTCTGCCAGAGCCAAACACGTATGACGTAATGCTAAAAATGTTTCCCGAGTTAGCCCCTGCTTCTTTGAATCTTCCCAGTTTTTCACGAAGCCAGCATATTCTCGGAGAAATTCCAGCTTCCAATCCAGTGAAGAGTGTACTGGGTCTATTGTATAATCCATTTTGTGTTTACCTTTCATACGGGTCTTAACGTTAATAATGGGTCCATAGTTTTCTCATCAGCTTTACAAAATCTGCAGTCCCAGACGATGAAGCCTTGCCTTCGTGGGCTGCATAGAACCTCAGAAGGTTGAATGCGAATCGACAAAGTACTTCGTTAACCTCCGCCAGCAGCCACATTTCGGCCTAGACTTGTCTAGCAAATTTCATCCGACGCTCGAGACTGCCTGTCCTGAGTCGTAATATCTAGGAGTCTATGGCATTGCAATCGCTGATGATGGAAAAGAAAGTTTATAAAACCAGTTATGTCGTGCCCTGAATGAATAGCCTTCGAAGAATAAAGTCTGTGGAGACACAAGTCAATTATTTGGCAAAAAATACAAAAATTCAACCCTAACGACTTTGGAGACCGCAGAAAATTTTCAATATTTTCTCAGTTTAAAATTATCGTCCTACAATGTCAGCGCATGGCGTCACACACCTATTACTATTATTATTATTATTATTATTATTATTATTATTATTATTATTATTATTATTATTATTATTAAGACTCCACGGCCCCAACCGAAAACAAATCACCACAGCACGACTCCTTTCCTCAACATATCCACTGCTCCAATATTCCACGAACGCACGACTCCAACACTTCACGATTCGAGTCAACCTCTTCAACACTCGGCGACTCAACCAACTAAGGAATCCACGAAAATACGAATCGGCGAAAATACGAAACAACCAATCCACCACGTCACGAAGCCACGTCTTCACCATTCTGAAACTCCAATGTCTAATAATAATAATAATATCATAATAATATTATTATAATATTATTATTATATTAATAATAATAATAATTGTTATCAATATTATTATTATTATTATTATTATTATTATTATTATTATTATTATTAAGACTCCACGGCCTCAATGGAAAACAACTCGCCACAGCACGACTGATTTCCTCGACATAGCCACTGCTCCAATATTCCACGAACACACGACTCCAACACTTCACGATTCGAGTCAACCACTTCACTACTCGGCGACTCAACCAACTTTGGAATCCATGAACATACGAATCGGCGAAAATACGAAACAACCAATCCACCACGTCACGAAGCCACGTCTTCACCATTCTCAGACTCCATTGTCTAATATTAATAATAATATTATTATAATAATATTATAATAAAATTAGTAGTAAAAATAACAATTGTTATCAATATTATTATTATTATTATTAAGACTTCACGGCCCCAACGGAAAACAAATCGCCACAGCACGACTCCTTTCCTCGACATATCCAATGCTCCAATATTCCACGAACACACGACTCCAACACTTCACGATTCGAGTCAACCACTTCACTACTCGGCGACTCAACCAACTAAGGAATCCATGAAAATACGAATCGGCGAAAATACGAAACAACCAATCCACCACGTCACGAAGCCACATCCTCACCATTCTGAAACTCCAATGTCTAATAATAATAATAATATCATAATAATATTATTATAATATTATTATAATATTAATAATAATAATAATTGTTATCAATATTATTATTATTATTATTATTATTATTATTATTATTATTATTATTATTATAATTATAATTATTAAGACTCCACGGCCCCAACGGAAAACAAATCACCACAGCACGACTCCTTTCCTCGACATATCCACTGCTCCAATATTCCACGAACACACGCCTCCAACACTTCACGAATTCGAGTCAAATCTCAACAACTCGGCGAATCCACGGCTGCACCAAGTCACGAGTGAACGTCTTCACAACAAGACGACACCATCATCACTTCACGAAAGCACGACTCTATCACTCGACAAATACACGAAACAACAACTCCACCACGCCCAGAAACCACATAATCACCATTCTTCTACTCCACTGTTCGACGATTCCAGAACACCACTACGTCACGACTCCACGGCTTCACAGCGTTACGACACAACGGAATCATGACCACGACAGCACGACTCATCCGCTCCACGAATATATGAAACAGCGACTGTACCACGTCACGAAGCCACGTTTTCACCACTCGACGACTCCACTGGTCGGAGACCCAACGACAGTACAACGCGACGAATCCACGGCTCCACCATGAGAATACACCACGGCTCCACCATTCAACGAATCAACGACTCACGACTCCACCAATACACGTCTCCAAAACTCGACGACCCCAAGATTCTACGAGCACACGACTTCAACACGTCACAACCAAATTCAGTGTCTCCACAACTCGGCGACACAACGACTCAAACACGTCACGATTTAACGGCTTTACAACGTCTCGACACCACGGATTCATCACTTCACGAAATATAGGAAACAGCGACTTCGACACGCTACGAAGTCACGTTTTCACCACAGCACGACTCCTTTCCTCCACATATCCACTGCTCCAATATTCCACGAACACACGACTCCAACACTTCACGATTCGAGTCAACCACTTCACAACTCGGCGACTCAACCAACTAAGGAATCCATGAAAATACGAATCGGCGAAAATACGAAACAACCAATCCACCACGTCACGAAGCCACATATTCACCATTCTGAAACTCCAATGTCTAATAATAATAATAATAATAATATCATAATAATATTATTATAATATTATTATAATATTATTATTAATAATAATTGTTATCAATATTATCATTATTATTATTATTATTATTATTATTATTATAATTACTAAGACTCCACGGCCCCAACGGAAAACAAATCACCACAGCACGACTCCTTTCCTCGACATATCCACTGCTCCAATATTCCACGAACACACGCCTCCAACACTTCACGAACTCGAGTCAAATCTCAACAACTCGGCGAATCCACGGGTGCACCAAGTCACGAGTGAACGTCGCCAAAACAAGACGACACCATCATCACTTCACGAAAGCACGACTCCATCACTCGACAAATACACGAAACAACAACTCCACCACGCCCAGAAACCACATAATCACCGTTCTTCTACTCCACTATTCGACGATTCCAGAACACCACTACGTCACGACTCCACGGCTTCACAGCGTTACGACACAACGGAATCATGACTTCACGACAGCACGACTCATCCGCTCCACGAATATATGTAACAGCGACTGTACCACGTCACGAAGCCACGTTTTCACCACTCGACGACTCCACTGGTCGGAGACCCAACGACAGTACAACGCGACGAATCCACGGCTCCACCATGAGAATATACCACGGCTCCACCATTCAACGAATCAACGACTCACGACTCCACCAATACACGTCTCCAAAACTCGACGACCCCAAGATTCTACGAGCACACGACTTCAACACGTCACAACCAAATTCAGTGTCTCCACAACTCGGCGACACAACGACTCAAACACGTCACGATTTAACGGCTTTACAACGTCTCGACACCACGGATTCATCACTTCACGAAATATAGGAAACAGCGACTTCGACACGCTACGAAGTCACGTTTTCACCACAGCACGACTCCTTTCCTCCACATATCCACTATCCACTGCTCCAATATTCCACGAACACACGACTCCAACACTTCACGATTCGAGTCAACCACTTCACAACTCGGCGACTCAACCAACTAAGGAATCCATGAAAATACGAATCGGCGAAAATACGAAACAACCAATCCACCACGTCACGAAGCCACGTCTTCACCATTCTCAGACTCCACTGTCTAATAATATGAATAATATTACAATAACATAATTATAATATTATTATAATATTAATAATAATAATAATTGTCATCAATGTTGTTATTATTATTATTATTATTATTATTATTATTATTATTATTATTATTATTATTATTAAGACTCCACGCCCCCAACCGAAAACAAATCACCACAGCACGACTTTTTTCCTCAAAATATCCACTGCTCCAATATTCCACGAACACACGACTCCAACACTTCACGATTCGAGTCAACCACTTCACTACTCGGCGACTCAACCAACTAAGGAATCCATGAAAATACGAATCGGCGAAAATACGAAACAACCAATCCACCACGTCACGAAGCCACATATTCACCATTCTGAAACTCCAATGTCTAATAATAATAATAATAATAATAATAATAATATCATAATAATATTATTATAATATTATTATAATATTATTATTTATAATAATTGTTATCAATATTATCATTATTATTATTATTATTATTATTATTATTATTATTATTATTATAATTATTAAGACTCCACGGCCACAACGGAAAACAAATCACCACAGCACGACTCCTTTCCTCGACATATCCACTGCTCCAATATTCCACGAACACACGCCTCCAACACTTCACGAACTCGAGTCAAATCTCAACAACTCGGCGAATCCACGGGTGCACCAAGTCACGAGTGAACGTCTCCACAACAAGACGACACCATCATCACTTCACGAAAGCACGACTCCATCACTCGACAAATACACGAAACAACAACTCCACCACGCCCAGAAACCACATAATCACCATTCTTCTACTCCACTGTTCGACGATTCCAGAACACCACTACGTCACGACTCCACGGCTTCACAGCGTTACGACACAACGGAATCATGACTTCACGACAGCACGACTTATCCGCTCCACGAATATATGTAACAGCGACTGTACCACGTCACGAAGCCACGTTTTCACCACTCGACGACTCCACTGGTCGGAGACCCAACGACACCACAACGCGACGAATCCACGGCTCCACCATGAGAATACACCACGGCTCCACCATTAAACGAATCAACGACTCACGACTCCACCAATACACGTCTCCAAAACTCGACGACCCCAAGATTCTACGAGCACACGACTTCAACACGTCACAACCAAATTCAGTGTCTCCACAACTCGGCGACACAACGACTCAAACACGTCACGATTTAACGGCTTTACAACGTCTCGACACCACGGATTCATCACTTCACGAAATATAGGAAACAGCGACTTCGACACGCTACGAAGTCACGTTTTCACCACAGCACGACTCCTTTCCTCCACATATCCACTATCCACTGCTCCAATATTCCACGAACACACGACTCCAACACTTCACGATTCGAGTCAACCACTTCACAACTCGGCGACTCAACCAACTAAGGAATCCATGAAAATACGAATCGGCGAAAATACGAAACAACCAATCCACCACGTCACGAAGCCACGTTTTCACCATTCTCAGACTCCACTGTCTAATAATATGAATAATATTACAATAACATAATTATAATATTATTATAATATTAATAATAATAATAATTGTCATCAATGTTGTTATTATTATTATTATTATTATTATTATTATTGGTGACATATCCACTGCTCCAATATTCCACGAACACACGCCTCCAACACTTCACGAACTCGAGTCAAATCTCAACAACTCGGCGAATCCACGGCTGCACCAAGTCACGAGTGAACGTCTCCACAACAAGACGACACCATCATCACTTCACGAAAGCACGACTCTATCACTCGACAAATACACGAAACAACAACTCCACCACGCCCAGAAACCACATAATCACCATTCTTCTACTCCACTGTTCGACGATTCCAGAACACCACTACGTCACGACTCCACGGCTTCACAGCGTTACGACACAACGGAATCATGACCACGACAGCACGACTCATCCGCTCCACTAATATATGAAACAGCGACTGTACCACGTCACGAAGCCACGTTTTCACCACTCGACGACTCCACTGGTCGGAGACCCAACGACAGTACAACGCGACGAATCCACGGCTCCACCATGAGAATACACCACGGCTCCACCATTCAACGAATCAACGACTCACGACTCCACCAATACACGTCTCCAAAACTCGACGACCCCAAGATTCTACGAGCACACGACTTCAACACGTCACAACCAAATTCAGTGTCTCCACAACTCGGCGACACAACGACTCAAACACGTCACGATTTAACGGCTTTACAACGTCTCGACACCACGGATTCATCACTTCACGAAATATAGGAAACAGCGACTTCGACACGCTACGAAGTCACGTTTTCACCACAGCACGACTCCTTTCCTCCACATATCCACTATCCACTGCTCCAATATTCCACGAACACACGACTCCAACACTTCACGATTCGAGTCAACCACTTCACAACTCGGCGACTCAACCAACTAAGGAATCCATGAAAATACGAATCGGCGAAAATACGAAACAACCAATCCACCACGTCACGAAGCCACGTCTTCACCATTCTCAGACTCCACTGTCTAATAATATGAATAATATTACAATAACATAATTATAATATTATTATAATATTAATAATAATAATAATTGTCATCAATGTTGTTATTATTATTTATTATTATTATTATTATTATTATTATTATTATTATTATTATTAAGACTCCACGCCCCCAACCGAAAACAAATCAACACAGCACGACTGCTTTCCTCAACATATCCACTGCTCCAATATTCCACGAACACACGACTCCAACACTTCACGATTCTACGCAACCACTTCACTACTCGGCGACTTAACCAACTAAGGAATCCATGAAAATACGAATCGGCGAAAATACGAAACAACCAATCCACCACGTCACGAAGCCACATATTCACCATTCTGAAACTCCAATGTCTAATAATAATAATAATAATAATAATAATAATATCATAATAATATTATTATAATATTATTATAATATTATTATTTATAATAATTGTTATCAATATTATCATTATTATTATTATTATTATTATTATTATTATTATAATTACTAAGACTCCACGGCCACAACGGAAAACAAATCACCACAGCACGACTCCTTTCCTCGACATATCCACTGCTCCAATATTCCACGAACACACGCCTCCAACACTTCACGAACTCGAGTCAAATCTCAACAACTCGGCGAATCCACGGGTGCACCAAGTCACGAGTGAACGTCTCCACAACAAGACGACACCATCATCACTTCACGAAAGCACGACTCCATCACTCGACAAATACACGAAACAACAACTCCACCACGCCCAGAAACCACATAATCACCATTCTTCTACTCCACTGTTCGACGATTCCAGAACACCACTACGTCACGACTCCACGGCTTCACAGCGTTACGACACAACGGAATCATGACTTCACGACAGCACGACTTATCCGCTCCACGAATATATGTAACAGCGACTGTACCACGTCACGAAGCCACGTTTTCACCACTCGACGACTCCACTGGTCGGAGACCCAACGACACCACAACGCGACGAATCCACGGCTCCACCATGAGAATACACCACGGCTCCACCATTAAACGAATCAACGACTCACGACTCCACCAATACACGTCTCCAAAACTCGACGACCCCAAGATTCTACGAGCACACGACTTCAACACGTCACAACCAAATTCAGTGTCTCCACAACTCGGCGACACAACGACTCAAACACGTCACGATTTAACGGCTTTACAACGTCTCGACACCACGGATTCATCACTTCACGAAATATAGGAAACAGCGACTTCGACACGCTACGAAGTCACGTTTTCACCACAGCACGACTCCTTTCCTCCACATATCCACTATCCACTGCTCCAATATTCCACGAACACACGACTCCAACACTTCACGATTCGAGTCAACCACTTCACAACTCGGCGACTCAACCAACTAAGGAATCCATGAAAATACGAATCGGCGAAAATACGAAACAACCAATCCACCACGTCACGAAGCCACGTCTTCACCATTCTCAGACTCCACTGTCTAATAATATGAATAATATTACAATAACATAATTATAATATTATTATAATATTAATAATAATAATAATTGTCAACAATATTATTATTATTATTATTATTATTATTATTATTATTATTATTATTAAGACTCCATGGCCCCAACCGAAAACAAATCACCACAGCACGACTTTTTTCCTCGACATATCCACTGCTCCAATATTCCACGAACACACGACTCCAACACTTCACGATTCTAGTCAACCACTTCACTACTCGGCGACTCAACCAACTAAGGAATCCATGAAAATACGAATCGGCGAAAATACGAAACAACCAATCCAGCACGTCACGAAGCCACGTCTTCACCTTTCTGAGACTCCATTGTCTATTAATAATAATAATATTATAATAATATTATTATAATATTGTTATAATATTAATAATAATAATAATTGTTATCAATATTATTATTATTATTATTATTATTAAGACCCCGCGGCCCCAACCGAAAACAAATCACCACAGCACGACTCCTTTCCTCGACATATCCACTGCTCCAATATTCCACGAACACACGACTCCAACACTTCACGATTCTAGTCAACCTCTTCACTACTCGGCGACTCAACCAACTAAGGAATCCATGAAAATAAGAATCGGCGAAAATACGAAACAACCAATCCAACACGTCACGAAGCCACGTCTTCACCATTCTGAGACTCCATTGTCTAATAATAATAATAATATTATAATAATATTATTATAATATTGTTATAATATTAATAATTATAATAATTGTTATCAATATTATCATTATTATTATTATTAAGACTCCACGGCCCCAACCGAAAACAAATCACCACAGCACGACTCCTTTCCTCAACATATCCACTGGTCCAATATTCCACGAACACACGACTCCAACACTTCACGATTCAAGTCAACCACTTCACTACTCGGCGACTCAACCAACTAAGGAATCCATGAAAATACGAATCGGCGAAAATACGAAACAACCAATCCAACACGTCACTAAGCCACGTCTTCACCATTCTGAGACTCCATTGTCTAATTATAATAATAATATTATAATAATATTATTATATTATTATTATAATATTAATAATGATAATAATTGTCAACAATATTATTATTATTATTATTATTATTATTATTATTATTAAGACTCCATGGCCCCAACCGAAAACAAATCACCACAGCACGACTCCCTTCCTCCACATATCCACTGCTCCAATATTCCACGAACGCACGACTCCAACACTTCACGATTCGAGTCAACCACTGCACTACTCGGCGACTCAACCAACTAAGGAATCCATGAAAATACGAATCGGCGAAAATACGAAACATCCAATCCACCACCTCACGAAGCCACGTCTTCACCATTCTCAGACTCCATTGTCTAATAATAATAATAATATCATAATAATATTATTATAATATTATTATATTATTAATAATGATAATAATTGTTAACAATATTATTATTATTATTATTATTATTATTATTATTATTATTATTATTATTATTATTATAATTATTAAGACTCCACGGCCCCTACCGAAAACAAATCACCACAGCACGACTGTTTTCCTCGACATATACACTGCTCCAATATTCCACGAACACACGACTCCAACACTTCACGATTCGAGTCAACCACTTCACTACTCGGCGACTCAACCAACTAAGGAATCCATGAAAATACGAATCAGCGAAAATACGAAACAACCAATCCACCACGTCACGAAGCCACGTCTTCACCATTCTCAGACTAAACTGGTCGACGACTCCCCGACTGTACTATGTCAAGACTTCATCTGTTTAGGATATCTTATGACTGTAGTTGATTTTTGTTTTTTAACCCACGTACAACGCCCTTTTCTTCGGCCTCGGATGGGCTACGGCGCTAAATAAATTGTCTAATAAAAATAATAATATTATAATAATATTATTAAAATATTATCATAATATTAATATTAACAATAATAATTGTTATCAATATTATCATTATTATTATTATTATTATTATTATTATTATTATTATTATTATTATAATTATTAAGACTCCACGGCCACAACGGAAAACAAATCACCACAGCACGACTCCTTTCCTCGACATATCCACTGCTCCAATATTCCACGAACACACGCCTCCAACACTTCACGAACTCGAGTCAAATCTCAACAACTCGGCGAATCCACGGGTGCACCAAGTCACGAGTGAACGTCTCCACAACAAGACGACACCATCATCACTTCACGAAAGCACGACTCCATCACTCGACAAATACACGAAACAACAACTCCACCACGCCCAGAAACCACATAATCACCATTCTTCTACTCCACTGTTCGACGATTCCAGAACACCACTACGTCACGACACCACGGCTTCACAGCGTTACGACACAACGGAATCATGACCACGACAGCACGACTCATCCGCTCCACGAATATATGAAACAGCGACTGTACCACGTCACGAAGCCACGTTTTCACCACTCGACGACTCCACTGGTCGGAGACCCAACGACACCACAACGCGACGAATCCACGGCTCCACCATGAGAATACATCACGGCTCCACCATTCAACGAATCAACGACTCACGACTCCACCAATACACGTCTCCAAACCTCGACGACCCCAAGATTCTACGAGCACACGACTTCAACACGTCACAACCAAATTCAGTGTCTCCACAACTCGGCGACACAACGACTCAAACACGTCACGATTTAACGTCTCGACACCACGGATTCATCACTTCACGAAATATAGGAAGCAGCGACTTCGACACGTTACGAAATCACGTTTTCACCAGAGCACGACTCCATTCCTCACATATCCACTGTCCCAATATTCCACGAACACACGACTCCAACACTTCACGATTCGAGTCAACCACTTCACTACTCGGCGACTCAACCAACTAAGGAATCCATGAAAATAAGAATCAGCGAAAATACGAAACATCCAATCCACCACCTCACGAAGCCACTTCTTCACCATTCTGAGACTCCATTGTCTAAAAATAATAATAATAATATCATAATATTATTATTGTAATATTATAATAATATTAATAATAATAATAATTGTTATCAATATTATTATTATTATTATTATTATTATTATTATTATTATTAAGACTCCACGGCCCCAACGGAAAACAAATCGCCACAGCACGACTCCTTTCCTCGACATATACACTGCTCCAATATTCCACGAACACACGACTCCAATACTTCACGATTCTAGTCAACCTCTTCACTACTCGGCGACTCAACCAACTAAGGAATCCATGAAAATAAGAATCGGCGAAAATACGAAACAACCAATCCAGCACGTCACGAAGCCACGTCTTCACCTTTTTGAGACTCCATTGTCTATTAATAATAATAATATTATAATAATATTATTATAATATTGTTATAATATTAATAATAATAATAATTGTTATCAATATTATTATTATTATTATTATTATTAAGACCCCGCGGCCCCAACCGAAAACAAATCACCACAGTACGACTCCTTTCCTCGACATATCCACTGCTCCAATATTCCACGAACACACGACTCCAACACTTCACGATTCTAGTCAACCTCTTCACTACTCGGCGACTCAACCAACTAAGGAATCCATGAAAATAAGAATCGGCGAAAATACGAAACAACCAATCCAACACGTCACGAAGCCACGTCTTCACCATTCTGAGACTCCATTGTCTAATAATAATAATAATATTATAATAATATTATTATAATATTGTTATAATATTAATAATTATAATAATTGTTATCAATATTATCATTATTATTATTATTAAGACTCCACGGCCCCAACCGAAAACAAATCGCCACAGCACGACTCCTTTCCTCAACATATCCACTGGTCCAATATTCCACGAACACACGACTCCATAACTTCACGATTCGAGTCAACCACTTCACTACGGCTTCTCAACCAACTAAGGAATCCATGAATATACGAATCGGCGAAAATACGAAACAACCAATCCACCACGTCACGAAGCCACGTCTTCACCATTCTGAGACTCCACTGTCTAGTCATAATAATGATATTATAATAATATAATTATAATATTATCATAATATTGATAATAATAATAATAAGTGACATCAATATTGTTATAATTATTATTATTATTAATATTACTATTATTATTATTATTATTATTATTATTATTATTATTATTATTATTATTATTATTATTATTATTATTATTTAGACTCCACGGCCCCAACCGAAAACAAATCACCACAGCACGACTCCTTTCCTCGACATATCCACTGCTCCAATATTCCACGACTCCAACACTTCACGATTCGAGTCAATGTAATGTAATGTAACAAGCACTTATATAGCGCTCTTCATGTACCTCTCAAAAGCGCTGATGACACGGCTATCCTACCGATAGTCAACCACTTCACTACTCGGCCACTCAACCAACAGAGGAATCCATGAAAATACCAATCGGCGAAAATACGAAATACGTACAGCGCCCATTTCTTCGGCCTCGGCTGTGCTACGGCGCTTTATAAATTGTCTAATAATAATAATATTATTATGATAATGTTATTATAATATTATATTAATAATAATGGTAATAATAATAATTGTTATCAGTATTATTATTACTATTATTATTATTATTATTATTATTATTATTATTATTATTATTATTATTATTATTATTAAAACTCCACGGCCCCAACCGAAAACAAATCACCACAGTACGACTCCTTTCCTCGACATATCCACTGCTCCAATATTCCACGAACGCACGACTCCAACACTTCACGATTCGAGTCAACCACTTCAATTCTCGGCGACTCAACCAACTAAGGAATCCATGAAAATACGAATCGGCGAAAATACGAAACAACCAATCCACCACGTCACGAAGCCACATCTTCACCATTCTGAGACTCAATTGTCTAATAATAATAGTATTATTATGATAATATTATTAAAATATTATTATAATATCAAAATGAATAATAATTATTGTTATCATTATTATTATTATAATTATTATTATTATTATTATTATTATTATTATTATTATTATTATTATTATTATTATTATTATTAAGACTCCACGGCCCCAACCGAAAACAAATCAGCACATCGCGGCTCCTTTCCTCAACATTTCCACTGCTCCAATATTCCACGAGCACACGAATCCAACACTTCACGAACTCGAATCAACCACTTCACTACTCGGCGACTCAACCAACTAAGGAATCCATGAAAATACGAATCGGCGAAAATACGAAACAACCAAACCACCACGTCACGAAGCCACGTCTTCACCATTCTGAGACTCCACTAGACGACGACTCCCGGATTCCACTATGTCAAGACTCTACTCTTCCACTAGAAAGCAAATCTATGACTTCACTACGCCTCAAAAACACGTTGCGGACACTCGATGACTCCAAGACTCCACAATTCCACGAAAACACAATTTCAACACGTCATAACTCGAGTCAACGTCTCAACAACTCGGCGACTCCACAATTCCACGTTTCCACCAGGTCAGGAATCAATGACTCCATCACTCCACCCACACACGAGACAACGATTCCACCACGTCACGAATCCTGGATTTCCCCACATAACCGCTCCACTGCTTGTCGACTCCTCGACGCAACCACTCCACGGCTCGTGGACTCCTCGACGCAACCATTCCAAGTGTCCAATACTCGATAAACTGCAGGCCTCCACGATTCCGCGAACTCACGACACCAACACGTCACGACTCCAATCAAAGTCTTCGCAACAAGGCGACTCCACGACACCACCACGTCACGACTCCACGGCTTCACAACGTTACGACACAACGGAATCATGATTTCATGATCGCACGACTCCTCCGCTCCACGAAAATTTGAAACAACGACTGTACCACGTCAAGAAGCTACGTTTTCACCACTCCACGACTCCCCTGGAAAAAGACCCCGCGAGACCACCATTCGACGAATCCACGGCTCCACCATTCAACGAATCAACGATTTCACGACGCCACCACTACACGTCTCCAATAATCGATGACTTCAGGCCTGAACAATTCCTCCAACACACGACACAAACACGTCACGAGTCGATTCAACTCGGCAAGTGCCCAATTCCACCACATCATGACCCCAAGGCTCCTCCAGGTCACGAATCCACGACTCCACGACCCCACGAATATACGAAACAACGACTTGATCACGTGACGAAGCCAGGAATTCACTACACCGCGACCACAGTTCTCGACGTCTTCTCGATTCCACCACGTCACAACATCACGTATAAATCACATCACGCATCAGCGACAACAGCACGTCACGAAGATGCGAATACATCATTCCACGACTTCATATTCTGGATGTCTCCACGACTCGACCACATCACGATTCCGCGGCTCCTCAATGTAAGGACACCACGGTTCCATTACTTTACGAATCCACGAATCCTCCATTCTACGAATCTACGACCTCACGACACCACCACTCCACGTCTACAATACTACATGACTGCAAGATTCCACGAACTCATGACTCCAACACGCGACGACTGGAATCAATGTCTCCACAACTCGGCGACTCCGCGACTGCACAACGTCACGACTCCACGGTTTCACAACGTTATAACACAACGGAATGCAACGAAAACACGACTCTCCTAATCCCTCATTAAATGAAAAAACAACTCTACCACGTCATCAAGACAGGATTTCACAAGGCCGTGACTCCACTGCTCGACGACTTCGCGATTCCATAATATCACGACATCACAGCTATCTCACTTCACGAAATTGCGAATCCACCACGTCAAGAAGATACGAATTCGTCATTATACGATTCCACTGTTCGACGTCTGCACGACTCGATCACGTCACGACCCCACAGCTCCATCAAGTCACGACTCCACGGCTTCATCACTTCACTAATCCTGGACGAAACTACGTCTTCACGACCCCACCACTACACGTCCCAAATACTCGACGACCCCACGCCTCCACGATTCCACGAGCACACGATTTCAACACGTCACAACCCAATTCAGTGTCTCCACAACTCGGCGACACAACGACTGAAACAAGTCACGATTTAACGGCTTCACAACGTCACGACACCACGGATTCTTCACTTCACGAAATATAGGAAACAGCGACTTTGACACGTTACGAAGTCACGTTTTCACAACAGCACGACTCCTTTCTTCGACATATACACTGCTCCAATATTCCACGAACACACGACTCCTTTCCTCGACATATACACTGCTCCAATATTCCACAAAAACACGACTCCAACACTTCACGACACGAATCAAAGTATTCGCAACAAGGCGACTCCACGACACAATCACGTCACGACTCCACGGCTTCACAGCGTTAATACACTACAGAATCATGACTTCACGATAGCAGGACTCCAACAGTCCATGAATATATGAAACAACGAATGAACCACGTCACGAAGCCACGTTTTCACCACTCCACGACTCCACTGGTCGGAGACCCCACGCGACGGCTAGACGGCTCCACCACGCGAAGACTCCACGGCTCCACCATTCAAGAATCAACGATTTCACGACGCCACCACTACACGTCTCTAATACTCGATGACTTCAGGCCTCAACGATTCCACGAACTCACAAAACAAACACGTCACCAGACGGTTGAACTCGGCAAATGCTCAATTTCACCTCATCACAACCCCAAGGCTCAACCAGGTCACGAATCCACGACTTCACCACTCCACAAATACACAAAACAACGACTTGACCACGTGACAAAGCCAGTAATTCTCCGCAGTGCGATTCTACTGCTGGACGACTTCTCGATTCCACCACGTCACAACATCACGTATAAATCACATCACGCATCAGCGACAACAGCACGTCACGAAGATGCGAATACATCATTCCACGACTTCACTTTCCGACATCTCCACGACTCGACCACATCAGGATTCCGCGGCTCCTCAACGTAAGGACACCACGGTTCCATTACTTCATGAATCCACGAATCCACCATTCCACGAATCTACGACCTCACGACACCACCACTCCACGTCTACAATATTACATGAATCCACAATTCCACGAAAATACAACTTGAACAAGCCATAAGTCGGGTCAACGTCTCAACATCTCGGCGACTCCACAATTCCACGTCTCCACCAGGTCAGGAATCCACGGCTCCATCACTCCACGCATTCACAAAACAACGACTCCACCCGTCGCGAAGCCTGGATTTCACTAATTACGACTCCACGGCTCGTCGACTCCTCGGCGCAACCACTCCCGTGTCCAATATTCGATGAATTGCAGTCCTCCACGATTCCAAGAACACGCGACACCAACACGTCATGACTCCAATCAAAGTCTTCGCAACTCGACGACTCCACGACACCACCACGTCACGACTCCACGTCTTCACAAGGTTACGACACAACGGATTCATAAACTTTCACAAGCAACACTCCACCGCTCCACGAATATACGAAACAACGACTCCACCACGTCATGAAGCCTCGTCGTCACGACTCGAATCATTTTCTCCACAACTCGGCGATTCCACGACTGCACAACGTCACGACTTCACGGTTTCACAACGTTATAACACAAAGGAATGCAACGAAAACACGACTCTCCTAATCCATGACTAAATGAAAAAACGACTCTACCACGTCACCAAGACAGGATTTCACAAGGCCGTGACGACGCTGCTCGTCGACTTTGGGATTCCGTCATGTCACGACATCACGGCTATCTCACTTCACGAAACTGCGAATCGACCGCGTCAAGAAGATACGAATTCGGCATTATACGATTCCACTGTTCGACGTCTGCACGACTCGATCACGTCACGACTCCACGGCTCCATCATGTCACGACTCCACGACTTCATCACTTCACGAATCCTGGGCAAAACTACGTCTTCACAACGTCACCACTCCACGTCCCAAATACTCGACGACCCCACGCCCCCACGATTCCACGAACACTCGACACCAACACGTCACGATTTAACGGCTTCACAACGTCACGACACCACGGATTCTTCACTTCACGAAATATAGGAAACAGCGACTTCGACAAGTTTCGAAGCCAAGTTTTCACCACTGCACGACTTCTTTCCTCCACATATCCACTGCTCCAATATTCCAGGAACACACGACTCCAACATTTCACTATTCGAGTCAACCACTTCACTACTCGGCAACTCAACCAACTAAGGAATCCATGAAAATACGAATCGGCAAAAATACGAAACAACGACTCCACCACGCCATGAAGCCCCATCCTCACCTCCCCTCGACTTCACTTTTCGAGGACTCCACTACATAACGACTCCACAGTTAGACTTTTCAACGAACACACGACTCCAACACATCACGACTCGAGTCAAAGTCTCAACAAGGAATCCAGGGCTGCGCCACGTCACGACTGAACGTCTTCACATTGACGCGACACTACGGAATCATCATCACTTCACGAAAGCATGACTCCACCACTCGACAAATACACGGAACAACAACTCCACCACGCCAAGAAGCCACATCATCACCATTCCTCTACTCCACTGTTCGAGGATTCCAGGACACCTCTGCGTCACGAATCCAAGGTTCCACCATTCGACGAACACACGACTCCAACACATCACGACTTGAGTAAACTCGGCGACTCCACACTTGCACCATATCACGTCTGCGCGGCTCTGTCAGTTCACGAATCCACGACTCCACGACTCTACGAATACAAAAAACAACGACTCCACCGCCTCATCAGGCCACGATTTCACCACACCACCACTTCCATCCACTACTGGACGACTCCTCGACGCCGCCACTCAACGTCTCCAGTACTCGATGACTGCAGGCCTCCCCGGTTCCACGAACACACGAGTCCAACACGTCACGACTCGATACGAAGTCTCAACAACTCGTCGACTCTAGGACTGAACCACGTCACGGCTTCACAACGTCGCGATACCACGGTTTCATCACTTCACGAAAGCAATCCACGAATATACGAAACAACGACTCCACCACGTCATGAAGCCGCGTCTTCACCATTCCGAGACTCCACTGGTCGACGACTCCCGGACTCCACTATGACAAGACTCCACGGTTCCACCCGAAAAAATCTATGACTTCACGACGCCTTAAAACACGTCCAGGGCACTCGATGAATCCGAGACTTCACAATTCCACGAAAACACAACTTCAACACGTCACAACTCGAGTCATTGTCTCAACAACTCGGCGACTCCACAATTCCACGTTTCCACCAGGTCATGAATCAACGACTCCATTACTCCACCCATACACGAAACAACGACACCACCACGTCACGAAGCCTGGATTTTACCACATAACCACTCCACGGCTTCACAACGTCGCGATACCACGGTTTCATCACTTCACGAAAGCAGTCCACGAATATACGAAACAACGATTCCTCCACGACACGAATCCATGGCTCCACCTTTCAAAGAATCAAATTTTCACGACGCCACCACTGCACGTCCCCAACACTGGATGACTCCAAGATTCCACCTATCCATGATCATACGACTCCAACAGGACACGACTGGATTCAACGTTTCCACTACTCGGCGGTTCCACGACTCCTCCATGTCACGACTTGCATGGCTTCATAACGTCACGATACCTCGGATTTATCACTCTACGGGTACACCACGTCACGACTCCGTGGCTCCATCACTTGACGAATCTACGACTCCAAAACTCCATGAATCTACGACTTTACGACACCACCACACCACTTCTCCAATACTCTATGACTCCACACCACCACAGTTCCGCGAACACATGACTCAGACACGTCACGACTCGAGTTAACTCCTCCACAAGTTGCCGACTCCACGACGTCGCCACGTCACGACTCCACGGCTCCACCATTCAACGAATCTACGATTTCACGACGCCACCATTCCACGTCTCCAATACTCGATGACTCCACGCCTACACGATTCCACAAAGACACAACTCCAACACGTTACGACTCAAATTAACGTCACCACAACTCGGCGACTCCACGACTCCACCACGTCAAGAAGATACGAATTCATCACTCCAGTGCTGGACGTTTCCATGACTCGACCCCGTCATGACTCCGCGGTTTCACCACGTGACGACGCCACTGTTCCAATACTTCTCGAGTGGGTGGCTCCGCATTTCGAGACCCTTACTTTTTGCAGAAAGGGTCATGAGATACTTGCGGGTAAGCTTTCTCTTCTGTAGGGGTAAATGGAGGTAACAGCTAGATTCTTAACTTTATTTTACTTGTACCAAGATAAATAGCTTAACAACGAATCCGAACAATGAAGCAGACGAGAGGTGCTCCATTTCATGTTAACAGCCCAAAATGCGTTGGCTTTCGGGCCGAGCCTGCTAGGGATTTTGCGACACTCCCTCAGACTCCCTGGTTGTTAGGGACTTCATAACTTTCGGCACTCGAGGCTTCTAGCTGTCCTTGTGTCCCAGCACCAAAACTTATACCTCAGTGGTATAATTCTGGCGACGGGGCTGAGAAGCAGAAGAACCGGAATTGCAATGGGCATAAAACACAGCTAAAGAAGAAACCGATTAAGCCGAAGATCAAGACGATATATTGCCACTACTGACCCTTTGAATGTGTGCCACTAGTTTCTCTTTGGCGATCGTTGTCTTCTTGACTCGTCGCTCGAGGTCGCCGTTGATGAACGTGAAATGGCTCCACATGTCGTTGGCACACTGTCGCAGACACAGGTCAATGCCAGCGCGAACCTTGTCCGAGATCTCGCGCTCCTTGCGAGATCTCTATGTTCTCCTGCGTGAACTTGACCCAACTTACGGTGTCCGAAACTCTGTATAGTATAAGCTGTCGTTTATGTGAGGTATTTAAGAGGCGCTATATTAAGTGTCTTGATGGCATACATACATACACACATACATACATACATAAGCTGGTAAAGTTGTTCAATATTAATTAATTTTTACAGCAACTTTCTGTGAAATGGTAATAAGGTTGGCTGTCATGGAGAGTGGCACACGTGTATACCTTTTTTTTTATAAACACGGCTGTGGGAAGCATGGAGCCTGACTCGATGGCAAAATTAATGTGTACGGGAACGAGACAAATCGTCGGGATAACGGACGGAGATTGAAACGTTGTCCATGGTCGCTGTGAGAAATCGCTGATGAAAGCCAATAAGTCTAGTAATGACTCGAGTCATGGAATCGCTTGTTCATTACAACACGCCTCTGTCAGCAGTTGTCCTCGTATGTTTGGTACTGCCATATGGACGATTGGACGCCGCGTCAATCCATGACGAGTTGACGACAGATATCCAACAACAAAACAGCTTTGGATGAGGGGCATGGATGAGTAAAGAATCATCACTTTCGCACGAAACACCGGGGCTAGAACTTAAGAGTCAGCCACAATTTCTTGGACCTGAATTTAGTTGTAACCACGAGAATTTCTAAAGCGTTTCTTAAAAGCTAAGCGCAGGGCATCAGCTAATTCACGAGCGCTACGTCAAGTCCATGGGTTGTTCACAGATACAGTGTGAAGAACAAAATCCGGTTGCCGAGAGACTAGAGAGGGAAAGAGACATTTATAGTTATCGTAATCGGAATCTGTAGATTTTTACAACGCCCGACGAAAGCTAAGTCGCGGGAACCAGTTTATTCACAGGCGCTCAGTCAACACAAAATCGATAGGCAAGATGGGTTCGGTTCCAGGCTGGCGAGGATCGAGTGACTTCTTAGGTTCTTAGAAGGAGGCATATATACCCAGATAACTAGCTAAATAATTAACTATTAAACTAACCAACAATTTAACTAAGTAACACATGTCAAAAGACAATAACGAGCAAGCATGCAAACTTCACACTTACATTAAGATTTTCCGTTTCTGTGCTCATGGCATTGATCTCCTTCAGTAATTCTTCCTTCCACCAGGCAATGTCTTGTACTCGATCACCTGCGACACAAACAAGTGACTGTCTACTCAGGTGAGGCTAGGATAAGTTAGATGGGTAACAGCTTATTCAACAAACGCCTTTTCAAAACATGCTACAGGACCCTTGAGATTGAATTTGATTTTTGAATGAAACTTTATTGATTCCAAAAGAACAATGAAAAGAACAAATACACTGACCATTGTATAGATTGTTGGGATACAAATGGTAGACCCAAAAGGGACCTAAGTCCCGCTAAATTAGGGCCGCCTATTACAGAACGATGCATATGGCGATAAAAATGTTTAACCGATATTAGGTACAGTTGAACTATAAAGAAAGTCATAACTAAAACTTAACTAAAAAGAAACTAAGAAAGTGGATCACCATTGTGATCTCTATGAAACTGAAAATGAGTAAAAACTGTGACTTCCAGAAACATAAATAAAAACTTATAGACTAAACAGATATGAGCTTATAATCGACAGTCTAGTGACATTATTAGGAAATTACGCAGATGTTTTTTAAACAAATACAGGCTAGGTAGGTTACGGATTTCTAAAGGTAATTTATTCCAAATTGACAGACCAATACATTTAAAGTTGAAGAATCTAGTGTTAGTTCTTGCAAAAGTACCACAAAAATTATCCTGAAATCTAGTGGAATAGCTATGAAGTTGAGAGAAATGTACAAAATAGTTGTCAAATACACAAGGTAATAATCTTCGTTCACAGAGATACGTGAATTATACGATTTGAAATTTATTTATATCATCTATCATTAAAATATTTAATATTGAAAAAAGACTATTAGTGCTTTTTCCACAATGTTGTTTAGCAACAATTCTTATAGCAAGACGTTCTAATATTAATAAACCCTTGAGGCGAGATGAATAATTTGTTGCCTAGATAATATTAGAATAAGAAAGATAAGGATATATATATATATATATATATATATATATATATATATATATATATACATATATATATATATATATATATATATATATATATATATATATGAGAGTAGTACAATTTGAACAATATGGGTTGAGGTAATAAATGTTTAATGCGATATAAAATACCCAAACTTTTAGCAATTTTTTCGATATTTGGGAGATATACATGTTCCGTGTAAGATGATTATCAAAAAACACAAAGAAATTTACAGGAATTAACTTGATCTGGTCTAATCACGTTTGATTACATATGAATTACTATACTTCCACACATTGCATAAAAATCCTGCATCATTTGCTCACTATATAAATAGAACTATAAAAATTTTGCTTAAATTTGTTCTCTTGATTTATCCAGTATCAATGCTGCTAGTTTTCTGTAGTGTTAAATTAAACTGTTTACAATACTGAATCTTGTTTTACTGACATTGTGTTACTGTTTTCAGTGCATTTTTGTAAAGTGTGGGCGCTTGTCGCGCGCTAATAAAGGCCTACTTACTTATTTTAATCTAATCTAAACTTTCGAAGTCGAACCCAATCCAATAAATTCTAATTTAATCCAAACCAATCCAATCCAATCTAATCTAATGGATTGTCTAATCTAATCGATTGTCTAATCTTATCTAATCGAAAGCTGTATCTCCATACCAATTCTCACTTCTAAGGAAGACGAAACCAGGCCCCATGCATGTCACAGAAGTCAATTATAGTATCGTCGTGGATACAAACGCCCAGGGGCAACCATCGTCTCATCGATCGAGAACGAGTGTCCTTGACCTTACCTAGCTTTCGCGTGTTGCTGCCCTGCCGAAGTCGGGCGAGTTTGTCGGTGGCAACGACGGCCCTCCAAGAATCGGTCCTCCGGCTCTCGGAGATGTTGCTCTCCTGGTTCGAGACGCAGAAGTTGATGACGTTGTTCTGGTCCCAGTGGCGCGAAGAAAACCGCGAATAGATGCAGTTTCTTTTACACAGAAAGCATACCGACAGTCAGGATAGGCTATGAATGTACAACTGTTATGTATGTATACATGTATGTATGTATGCATGCATGCATGCATCCATGCATGTATGTATGTATGTATGTATGTATGTATGTATGTGCATGCATGTATGTATGTATGTATGTATGTATGTATGTATGTGCATGCATGTATGTATGTATGTATGTATGTATTTATGTATGTGCATGCATGTATGTATGTATGTATGTATTTATGTATGTATGTATGTGTATGTATGTGTATGTATGTGTATGTATGTATGTGTATGTATGTATGTATGTGTATATGTCTGTATGTATGTGTATGTATGTATGTGTGAATATTTTCTACTTCGTCCTAACTTCCTATGAATGGTTGAGGGGGTCTTATATAACGAAAGCTTTTCAAAAAGTAGCTCACCAGAGTTTAAATAATTGATGGTAATTTTAAGAGGCGCATATTGTGACACGCCAAGGCTTGAACAGGCTCCGGGATTTGCTCAAACCTACAGGTGCCTTATAAGTGTCTACATTTAATCACCTGTTTTATTAACTGCTTCTGTCGACCTAAATTTTTTGAGGCCAAACTCTCTGGGTAGTCAACAGAAGGTAACAAATCTGCTATTCATTATCGGGCGATAAACATGTATGACTTGGTGTCTGCTTTCGTTATAGCTAAACATTTGCTCTCCAAGCATGCGTGTATATCTGCATGTTTTGAGTACGTACAGACTACTGTTCCCGGTAGCATATAAACATTTCATACCCGATTTCAGATATGAATATTGATAAGTAATGACGTCCTGCCGGTGATTGGATGCTAGGCTCTGTTAATAGTTAATAACGATAATAACGTCATTGCTGTTGATTTCACTGGATCACAACGATTTTGCTACTGAAAGTAATGCATGTGCTTTATATATTGATTCGAATGTGCTGATTCCAAATATGAAGTCAGAAGCTGCCCAGCACGTCTAGATTTTAAGCTATGCATGCATTCAAGTAATGACGTAAGGACTCGTTTTCGGTTATGTCTGTACATTCTGTTGTATGTGTCTCCACGACTGCTACCAGTGATACGTGCATGCCTGCAAGTGTCGCCTGAAATATTCCTAACAGGAAGCCTGCAGCAGCCGCTAGACATGATTGGGCATATCAGCGAGCTGACGTCAGCATCAATACCAGTATATAAGGCGAGATTGCGTAGAACGAAGGTGAAGTTTTCTTATATAGCTGTAGCTAGTGTGTGAGATTTAATTTTGAAATGAATAGGCGAGGCTGTGCTAACCATCCAGACAATTTTTGCTATGTCTGTGGTAAATATACTCTTTGTGACCAGCGCAAGAAGTTAACTAAGAGAGTGATGATTGCTTACAAGTATTATTTTGGATGTCAAATCGGAGACGAGGATAAAAGTTGAGCACCTCACGTCTGCTGCACCGTGCGCTACTCTGGGCTTACACAGTGGCTGAATGGCAAAAGGAATTCAAAGCCGTTTGCTGTGCCTGTGGTGTGGCGCGAGCCAAGAAATCATCATGCAGACTGTTATTTCTGCATTACTAAAGTTGCTGGATTTTCAAAGAAAAATAAGTCTAAAATCGTTTATCCTGATTGCGAGTCCGCTCTAAAGCCAGTGCCGCATGATGAAGAGAATCCAGTATCATTTCCGCCTGCTGCGGGTGCTGATGAAACGGACAGTTCTGATGGTAATACAGAAGATGACGTTACTGTTTATGAATCCAGTGATCAAGATTTGGAAGAGGGTAGGCCGCATTTGATAAGGCAAGGTGAGTTAGATGATCTGGTGAGGGACCTATCTTTGTCACAGGAGAAGTCTGAACTGTTAGTCTCCAAACTAGGGGAGTGGAACTTGCTTCAAAAAGGTACCACAACATCACACTTCCGTTATCGTCACAAACAGTTAGCTACATATTACAAACTGGAAAATGATATCTGTTTCTGTACTGACGTGAACGGTCTCATGCTGAATTTAGGTTGCGAATACGTTCCTGATCAGTGCAGACTATTCATAGATTCCAGCCAAGCGAGCTTGAAAGCTGTGTTGGTGCACAATGGTAACGAAAAGCCGTTTGTTCCTATAGCCCACGCTGTAGGCCTCAAAGAGACATATGATTCAATGAAACTCAGTTTGAAAGTGATCAACTACTCAGACCACAAATGGAACATCTGTGCGGACCTCAAAGTGGTAGCACTTATTCTAGGCCTACAGCTGGGGTACACAAAACATATGTGCTTTTTGTGCTTGTGGAACAGTCGTGATGACAGCAACCATTACAAAGTGAAACTGTGGCCTCCTAGATCTGAGCACATAGTTGGTCGGCACAACGTGCAACACGAACCATTGGTTGATCCATTGAAAGTGTACTTACCACCACTTCACATTAAACTGGGCCTCATGAGGAATTTCGTAGTGGCAATGGATCGTACTGGACAAGGCTTCCAGTATCTGAGAGATAAATTTGGAGCCGTCAAAACTGATGCTGGCATTTTTATTGGGCCAGAAATCCGCGAACTAATGCGTGATACTGTATTGGGAATCACCGAACTGAGAACTATGCTGAACTCGTTAGCAACATGCTGACAGCATATAAGCAACTCGGCTGCCGGATGTCACTAAAAATACATTTCTTACATTCCCAACTGGATTTTTTCCCACCAAACTTGGGTGATGTAAGCGATGAGCATGGAGAGAGATTCCATCAAGACATCTCCACCTTTGAAGCAAGATATCAGGACCACTGCAATTCCAACATGATGGGCGATTACTGCTGGTTTCTGCAGCGGGCAACAGCGGCCACTCACAAGCGCAAGAGCAAGTGTCTAAAGCACTTTTGAACTCGTATAGAGTTAAGCTAGAGACAAAATTTCGAAATGTATGCTTTCATCTGAGTAACATACATATATTTATATTACATTTTAAAACATATTTTAATTTCAAGTTATAAAAGAATAACATTTTGTTTCTTGTTATTAATACTCTGAGTTTGCATAATTACACAGTTATAAGGAAATACTAGTTCTGTAAAGAGTTTGCATAATTATTAGCATGTATGCTGCATATCTTAAGATCCTGACGTGCTACACAAAATCTGACTTCAGATTTGGAATCAGCAGATTCGATTTAGTGTAGTACACATAACATATGCCTAGTAGCAGGCGAAAACATTTTTCGTGTGATCCAGTGTTTTAGACCAAAGGAAGATGAAGAATATCGCAAATAATGTCATGTAATTGAAATTGCAATTTTTGTTTCTTGAATTTATCAAAATTAAAATTTATTTAGCCAAATTAGAAGTTTTATTTAATTTATAGCTTTGATATTATAGACATTATATAATTAGGCACGAAGCCTTTCAAATAAAATGTGGGACTGTATGTATGCATATGTATGCATGTGTGTGAATGTATGTATCTATGTATGTATGTATGTTTATGCATATATACATATGTATGTATGTATGAATGTGTGTGTTTTTGATCATTTGTATAGCGCCTTTTAAGAGTGTGTACCTGGCTGAATTGTAGTAGTTCCTGGCGTGGCAGAGTGTCGTGCGACATGGGTTCTGTTCCGGAATGCACGGGACCATTCTGCATCCCTGACCTTTCGGAATGTGGTTCCCGATGCAAACCAACGGCGAGGCGGCATAGTAACTGGTCATGGTCGAAGTTTTTGGTGATTGTTTCTTAAAGCAGTTACAAATGTGAGCAGCTTAGCAATAAACGGGATCTCTCTCTCGAAGACGGAAATTACTCTTCCTTTTTCGGCACAATCAACAGATGACGTCATAAAATAGTAGTCCTTGTGACGTTCTCTTGCATAATCGTTTGAATTAGGGCCACCCGGTTAGCATTTTCGTCGATCCCACTTACGTTCAGTAAATATGAATATTCATGACGCATGCAGCGTGCTACGTTCAGCTTGGCGCTTTGATAACTTGCCCTAGTGTTTAACTCCAGTACAAGGATGTTATTAATATTCATATCCCTCACTCACAAATACTCATTAATATGCATACGATTCAGCCATTCAGGACTTCTGGAAACACGCCAGCTAATTCAGTCGCAATTACTTATTAATATGCATAATATTCAGCCTACTATGTTTATGCATATTCATTAACTTTGCGGGACATTTAGCAGAAGTGTGGACTTAAAACACTTCTCGAAAACATTGTTCTGGCAAATCTAAAATGCATATGTTATCTTAATATGTGGCTTTCCATGTTTTGGGTGGGTAGTGTCGGCACTCCACAGCAACTTAAAAAGTTTGAATGGCTTAAATCCTTAAAGCTGGGTGACTCGTTTGTTGAGATGACTGACATTGCTTGTGACTTAGGCGATGACTCACAAACTATGTAAATAGTATTTGTAAATCATCATACATGTATACTCGTGACATACGCAGAATTAGGCATTATGATCCCATATCTTATAGAATACAATTGGCTAATGCATTGGTCTCTAGTCGCCTGCATTACTGTAACTCAATCCTTGTTGGTATCACAAAGTCAAATATGCAGAAACTCCAGAGTTAGAACGGTAAAAGGCCTTCGGTTGCTGGTCCTAGATTTTGGAACTCTCTCCATGTGTCTGTTATTTCTGCTCAGTTGCTTGTGTTATTGTGTTCTTAACTTAAGACTTACTTTTTTCAAATTGCTTATCCACCATAGGCTGCCTCTCCGTCCTATGGACTGACCTTCTGATTGTGGCTTGGCTTTGGTGCACCATCCGTTGAGCCTTGTGCATTAGTCACTGGCACATTAGAAGTTTCTAATTATTATTATTATTATTATTATTATTATTATTATTATTATTATTATAGGCATATCATTATTATTATTATAATAATAATAATAATAATAATAATTATTATTATTATTATTATTATTATTATTATTATTATTATTATAGGCATATCATTATTATTATTATTATTATTATTATTATTATTATTATTATTATTATTATTATTATTATTATTATTATTATTATTATTATTATTATTATTATTATTATTATTATTATTATTATTATATGTAAACAGTTCCCACAGAGTAACACTTCAATTATGAAACGAATTCATTGTTTCTGGAGCAACTAGAGCTGCTGTGGCGTCCAGGCTGGCACACTGGAAACAGGTCGACTAGCTGCACCTCCGAATCGCATGATCTTGTCTTTAAGCGCCGTGGTGAAGAAGCAACCATGAGTTAGCGGTCGCGTAAGTGTAGAGCGTTCTGTGGGCGTTTCTTCGATGGGGCGCAAGAACTTCCGGTGTGGATCGGACGAACATCCAGCACCACCAACTCCTTCCTCTTCATCGCCGTCGTCGTCTGCTTCGAAGGCGCCTGCGTCGTGGGTTTCGCTGACCCGAGCGTCGACGTCTCCTCGACCTCGACCCGCCGGCTGACCTTCGACAGGCGGTAGAAGACAAATGAAATTATGAGGAAGCGAAGAAGCATGGTCTGAATGGGTAGAATGTTCGTCGCACTGGTCTGAGGCTGTCTTCCGGCCGGTGATTGTTTGCTGGAATTGCCAGTCTTCGCTTAAATCTGGCTCCAAGAATGTGCCATTAAAGGCAATCGCGTTAGATCGCTGGATGGCGATGGAGAGGCGTTGGAACAGGAAAGAAGTCTCCCTCTTGTCTCCCGATACTTGGGTTTAATGGCGACCGATTTTCTTGATAAGGCTAAAGCCTTCCTGATTTATGGGGCCTAGAGTCTCGAAGGCCAGAGGGACGAAGCAGTGTGTCGAGAGAATATCACTGTATTTTGAGGTCTTTCGATCTGCTGCGATCTCAGCAGCAGCACCTGCGACCACGGCTGTTCTGGATCGATAAGAGACTGCCAGAGTATCGATCACTGTGGCGTCCCAGGTCAAGCATTTACCCCCTTCCCAAGGAATGAGGGTTGCTCCATCAGGTCGTCGGCCGTCGGACCTAACAATCCTGCTGGTTCTTTAGTTGATGGAAAGCCAGCCTTCACGAGGGCGCGCCACACGATGTCACTGATACAGGCGTGTCTTGCTGTTCTCCCAGGGCCTAAAGGGCATGCTAGACCGTGCGAGCCGTCCGCAATGACCAGAAACCCGCAGGGGCAAACGTGAGGGGCGCACAAGTCAATCCCAAGTGTTAGGCCTGTTGTGATGCGTACAGCCTCATCGTCTAGCCTCAAACCGCAGGCGCTTATAGGGGGCGCCAAAAGCCAGTCGCCAGAGTGTGGTGAAGAAACTGCCTTAAATCTGGCTTCGTGGTACTCGGATGTTATTGAGGCTCTGAGGGCTGCCAGACTCTTTTGGATAAGTGGGCGGTCCCAAGTTGCCTGTTTATGGGATATTGGGGCCTCGGGATTGGGGGCATTTAATTCGGCTGACCAGCGTGTCCGGGCTTGTTCCAAAGGGCCATACGGGGGCAGTTCGCAAGAGGTAAGAATGGAATTATTATTATTATTATTATTATTATTATTATTATTATTATTATTATTATTATTATTATTATTATTATTATTATTATTATTATTATTATTATTATTATTATTATTAACTTCTTTTGCAAACTCCATAACTCTACTTCGTCAGCTTCATGGTTTTCGCGCAGACTTTAGAATGGTCTCGAAACTGTAAAATCTTTACTTCGAGCACTCTTACCTACCTTAAACCACAAGTCTCTCCTTACATCTCTCCTCGCAGCCTGCATCTCCTACTACTACAAAGAACCGGCGTCGATGTTGGCCTACGACGGCCCATCCTCTGCCTGCGTAGACGTCGGGTGTCCCCACCTGCATCAACAGACAGACTGTCCATATCGGTGTAAAGTGGCTGCGCTCTCTCGACATATTGTGTCTTGACCTAGTTGTGCCAGACGTCGTACATCAGGTGCTTGCTAATGTCGAGGATGGCCTGACCTACTTAGACTGGCTGGTTGAACGTGAGTTTGCTTTTGACCGGTTCAATTCCAAACACCATCCATCATAGCCGTCCGTCTGCCTGCCCGACTCTTGAATTTTGACCTGGAACCGAACCCTCCTGTCTATCGATTTTGTTTTGACTGAGCGCCTGCGAATAAGATGGTTCCCGCGACTTAGCTTTCACTGGGCGCTGTAGAAATCTCTCGCTTACGATTACGATTACGAACTGTTCTGATTTGCTGCTACAATGAATCAAACTCAGCCTTAGATCCGTTTCTTGTGTGTGCTGCCTGTATGATGTGGACGTGTGTGGGATTTGGTGTGTCTATGTGTATTTATGTATGTGTCGACACTTAATATAGCGCCCTTTATGCGCTTTTATAATGGATCCACACGTGGCTATCTAACTAAACAAGTGCGCTTTACGGTAGTTTTAAATTAATGAGAAGAAGAAAATGCATCAAAGTTGCTGGAGCCCGGAACCATGCTTCGGGCTTCGTTAAGGAAGCTGACATAATTATGCATATAATACTGAAATAGATTTTCAGATATGATAATGAACTGCATCAAAATAAAGCCTTAGACTGTTCAAATTTGCTCCTAAATTGCTTCTTTTTGTAATCTTCGAAATGCGTTAATAATAGGTTCTCCGCTTTACTCTTCTGAACCTCTGTCTGTTTTGCTCCATGACAGTGTGTCAATTCTAGCCAACCTTTACGTTCTACTTCTCGTCTGTCTGTCTATCTGTCTGTCTCTGTCTGTCTGTCTGTTCTCAACGCAACGGTATAGTGTCGTAATTTGAGGTTATAAAGAGACTGGTCGTCATGTGACTGTGAGTCTGTCGGTGGATCGAAGTCTCTGTTGAAGGTCTTCGGTTTGCTTCAGCGCTTCCTTCAGCTGTCGATTAAGCGCTTTCTCCGAAGCCTTCCACATGTGTAGCAGTTCCTCCTTCGACAGAAATTTCAGCGTCTTCCTTAGATCCCTCCCTCTGCCGCTGCCACCGCTTCCCGGTCGCCTGTTGCCAGGAGTGTCCTCCGCTATTGTCCCTGCTCTTCGCGGGACGTCCAGTGTCCTTCGTCTGCTGAGGACATCGTGGACTGCCTCCCAGTTCCCGTCCGTTGTTTTCTGGACATTGTGAACGGGCAGTGAGGTCTTTCTTTCGATCATGTCGTGGCGGTTAGACGTAAATTCACGAGTGGCGTTCGGCGATGCGATCGAGGCCCCGCTTCGGCGGAAATGCGGCGAGAGACGTTGCCGATATATGTCCCCGTTGGGAGAGACTATGCCCACGCCATTCGGAAGCCCTCTAGCCACAAGAAACCTCGCATCCGTCGTCACCCGGTTGTCCATGGACAGCCGGCGATCACGGGCTTCACCAGGGTCGCAGTTTTGTCTCAGTCTCCGAAACCCTGGCGACCAGGACAGACTCGTGTATCGACCTTTAGAGACCACGTGGCTGTCGTCGAGGGCAGGTAAGGACACCTGCACCGCCCTCCGCTTCTCAACGTCTGGCGGCGTATCCCCGTTTTCGTCGATCGTCGAATGGTGGTTGGTGCGACTCCAGAGCTGCCTCGGTCGGTGAGGACCGCGTCCTCGGTCTCGTTCCATTCTGAGCTGAATTCGAGGAGGTTGGGTGGCCACAGTCGCCGGGTCGTCGTCAGCAGTGGCGCAGGAAGGGGTTGTTGGACCGGCAGGGGTGCTTCGATTGAAATGGGGGGTTGAGCTGGCAGGGATTTTAGGGCTGATAGGGGTGCTTGGATTGGTTTGGGGTTGTGATGTATACTGGTCTAGTTCACCGGTTGAAGGCTGACGGTGCAGAGTTTCCGTAGAGAGGCCACAGGCTAGGCCAGACTTACGACCTGCGGCATTCTCGCTAGGTAAAGTCTTCCTGGAGTTTAGAAATCATAACAACAAATAATTATTCTTAAAATCGAAACTGTGCAGCAATCATATCTCAAGTTATCAACATCGCCATGATGCAGATCCAGTGGTCAATGCATGAAACCAGATATGATGCGAACAAGTTCAACTTGAATTTCGGTCAACACCAAACTGTAAATTGACCTGATTTGATCGCATTAGGCAGAAATGGTCGGCCTACGTCACACCAGCCCACTCCAATAAGTTATTTAGCCGTCGTTTTCATCGTGCTTGAGATAAGTAGGGAGGTGATTTCTCGTTGCTTTCCTCCAGGTGTTTTTTACGGGACACCATCTCAGAAGCATCGATGATCTCCACCGTCCGTCCTTCTGGCTCTTCGCCTCTGGGCACTTGCATATGCCGGCAAGGACTCGGTCGCCCACCATACACTTTGCTTCAACAGGAGGACCACGTGCAGGTGGTATGGTGGACGATTGATTGCCAACAATTAAGAACTTGGAGAGACAGAAGGAGAAATCTTGTTCGATGGCAGCTTTGACCTATCAGGCGTTAAGCACAGCTGAAGAGTTGTTACACGAAGCACTGTAACATCAATTTCAGATGACAATAGACCGCTTGAGTAGAACAAGGCAATGCTGAACACAACGCTTAACAACGATTACGATTACGTACCATTTCAACTGTTCAACGACACTGAACAGATTCTTTCTATTTCGGGCAATTTTTTCTTGCTGAAAGGAAAGAAAAAGAATTACAGACCACAACTTCTCACAGCAATCTAGGAAATGCTAAGCTACCTGTCAGTCGACCTCTGGTCTGTACCCTACTATATCGGGTCAATGTTGGTTCACGGTTGGCTTAACGATGCCTGACCCGACGTATAGCCGATGAAGTCTAAAGTAGGTCTACAGGTTCCAAGACTCACAACAACAACAGCAAAGCTATTACTACCACTACTACCACTACCACTACTACTACTACTACTACTACTACTAATAATAATAATAATAATACAACAATAATAATAATAACAATAATAATAATAAAAACAACAACACTAATAATAACAACAATAATAATAACAACAAGAGGAGGAGGAGCAGGAGGAAGGGAAGAAGAACAAAAAGAAGAAGCTACTCATTCCGGTATTCGCTGTCGTCCAAGATGGCTACTTCTATACTTTAAGAGGCGAGACTATAGTTTTAATGTTGTTTTTCAACGTTTATCCGAAGATTTTTTGCCTTCTTGTGTGCGGTTCTTGTGGTAGGTTTGTCGCTACATGATAATTTCCGTTGTCGTGTTTTTACACTTTCAATCGGCGATTTACTGCCAGGCGGTAACCTTAAAGCAGCTAGGCCAGATGTGGTTCGGCTACTAACTACTATTATCGAGAAATTCCTGTTAGAACCCCTCAACCCCAGCCTTTGGCAAACCCTCCTTTCATTTGGACCTGTTGCTTTTAAACAACCAGTCAGAGGAGGCAGACGTCGAATATGACGTCGACTATGAAGAGGCGGGTGGAGAATCTCATTGCCACATTATCCGCTAGGGCTGGTGATCTCTTTACCCAGATCCCTGACATACCCATGCACAAATGTAAGTCCACACCCAACAGTGACCAAGTCATCGCTACAGCCATTGCATCAAAGTTGGAATATGGCAATGTCAGGGCAGCAGCAAGATTACTCACTTCAAACTTCAAGCCGGTACCAGTAACCTGGATACTCTTGGAGTTACAGTTGAAGGATCCTCCGCCTTCTCCAACTCGTACTTCATTTCCACAAGTAAGCAATGTCATTCTTTTTCAGGCCACTGAACAGGAGGTGCTTGACCGCATTCGCTCTTTCCCAGCGGGTTCTTCCTGAAGGCCAGACTGTTTTTGACCCAAGCACCTCCTCGATTGGTTAGTGCCCCCAAGACCGGACCCGAACTCATTTCAGCCACCACTGCCCTAATTAACATCCTTTTGACTGGGTTATGTCCTCAGCAAGTTCAATCAACTCTCTTTGGCGGCACACTTTCTGCACTGCAGAAAAATCTAGGGATGCTACTGGCGCAGTCTAGCATCCAATTGCGCTAACAATTTGCTTTTCCAAACTCCCTCGCATATCTGTCCCATACACAGGTCGGTGTTGATGCGCTTAGCGGCTGCGCACTCCTCCAGACGCTCTCTTAACAGCAGGCAGTCAGGTTCAGCATTCGTTAGACTTGGCTGCTACTTCTGTTTCGGCCGGTGGAGCTACGGAATTGAAGACGTCTAGGAAGATATCAAAATACAATCTACTCCTGTCACGGTATCGCTTTATTCCGCTGGCCTTCATCACGGTGCTTGGGCGCTCTCTAACGCTTGTATGTAGGGACAAAGGCTAAACATGCCATCTCGCCCAGCGAATATTAGTTATAATCTGACGCTTTAATAATCTCGCCTTCCACAACGCTTTCTTTCAGCCAGGGCTTGACGAGGTTTAGCCAATCCAGACATTCTATTTCTCCATGTAGCCTTTTTATACGTCCCGAGGGATCACGAGTTCCTCGGGCAAAAACAATAAAAAATAGAATAATAATATTATTATTATCGATAGCAATCGCCTACATACAAGTTCACAATAATAATTCTAATATAGGCCCCCTAAACAACAATAAAATGACAGCCTGTTTTATTACAAGAGCAATAAAAGAATAATAACTACCTTATTCATTATATCATTTATTCACGCCTTGTAGAAATGATCCCTTGTCAATGTCATCATCATCATCATCATCATCATCATCATCATCATCGTCATCATCATCATCATCATCATCATCATCACAAAACGTACTACTACGATGAACACTTGTGAGGCAAAACTTGTTCTGCCTAGAGATTGGTTAGTTGACGAATTGTCGCATCATGCAGCCCCGTCTTACACTTAAGGGCCTAAGTCTTGCACCCTCTAAGACGAGGAGTGTCACAGTGCGTCGACAGTTCAGCACAACAACGATGCGAAAGGTCCAGCCCATGCATTCATGCGCGACATCGGTAATCAACAGGTACAGTAATCGATTAAATGCCGCACTTCACGGTTTAGATTATGCAATTTATCTGGAACGATGTAGACGACAGCAGAATTAGACATGAATCGAGACAGACAGACAGACAGACAGACGGACGGACAGACGTACGGACAGAGCGCTGAGCAACGCGATCGAAATTGACCTGCGATGTCGAACCGCAAGTGGATTTCTTGCTTAGTCTTCTGCAGAATTATCGCCTGCCCATACAAAATGCACTCTGTGACTCTTCAGGGTTGCAACCACAGGAGTCAGTGTTCCAGCCCATCATCCGACACTCAACAATCGATCGATCGATCGATCGATCGATCGGCAGTAGTCTAAGCCTATGTTAGGTGCAATGAATTCGTCGCATCGAAATAGCGACATCTGGCTTTTCATGAGGAACTGGTCGCCTTATATATATACAATATATATATATATATATATATATACTCCATCTTGGCCGCTCTTTCTCACCTCTATCTCTAATTCACGCCAATACTTGCGATATCTGTCATTCTCTCTCGACCGGTGCATAAGTCCGCCTCTCCCAACATCCGTCTGCCTCTGTCTCCGTCTCCCTGTCTCTGCCTCTGCATTCGTCGTCTGCCTATCACGTCACAGTCATCGCTGCGCTATCGGGTGTTGCCAAGGCAACATAAGTAGAAGTGCAATTCTTGTCAAATGCATACAAGGCAATGGCGGGACTCGCAGCTCTGATTTATTCAGAGGCGTTTTCGCCTCTAGGAAAGGACGGCGTGGGTGCAGACCGTCGAACTAGTGACCCTAGCTGTGTTGCCCATGCTATTACTGTCGCTATTGCTATTACGATCGCCAACTCCGTCGCTATCGTTGGTGAACGAACACTGCCACCAGTAGGAGAAGAAATCAAGCGATAAAGTCGACGTTAACTGAATCAGTTTTCAGACGAGTGGCTGGCACTGAAGGTGGAGCAAAATAACAAATGCAGATTGGATGCTAACGATTGCTGTTCTATTTTTCTCCTTCGCGCGATATTTTACACTAGAACGACTTTTTTTTAGCTCAACTTGGATTTCTGATGCACTATATTACAGCAAAGCATATTTAATTGTTATGCGACGAAATTTCTTTCGACGAATTATCGCTGCAACAAATTATCCTACGCCGAATTGTTCTAGAACCGCCATTGTTATCATCATTGTCATCGCTATCTACTAATATTGTTTTTGCTGATACTATAAAGTTTACTATAAAACAACGCATAACATAATTGTAGGCCTAGATGAATAAGTTATGAATACTGAACCTTTCGAACGCTTTTCTGAAAGAGCTTCGTGAAGTCGCGATTCTTCATGACTTCGATCATTTCTCTGGCCGAATGATGCGGTGACACCAACTGTTCGCTCGTGATTATGCGGTGGAGCCTCTGCACAAACAAAACACCATTTAAGTGTCCTTAGGCTTATGCATGTATGGACGTATAGTTACGCATATAGAACCCTGTCGATGACCTTTCCGAGTTTTCAACAGATCGGGCTTCGAACAGTCGACTCGAGTAAAAGCACACAGTATTTGATTTTAGAAATAATAGAGAATCGAACAGTTCAATTACGATTTCTCGCTCAGCCAATGGACACATGGCGTGTTAATAAATGCGTTAAAAAATGTCTTATCTGGCTGTTCCTCTGGCCCAAACATCCGCGGTGCAGCACAGATAGAAGCTTTGCTGAGTTGGTCCAACTTTCTGGAATAGGTTGCCTAGGATCCTATAACATGAGCCTTTTGCTCTTTCTTTACCTCTATTTTGTAAGAGCTTGAAAGCCATTTTGTTTGATCCTGATGTCTGTCGTTAGGTCTGAAGCGTCTCTGGTGTGTCTGTCTTGAAGAGGAGCTATATAAATCTTCGATTACAATTACAAATACAATGAATTCATTAGTTAAGTCATATTGAAGCTATTTGGCATAATCTATCCAAGAGAAGCTACAAAACTCTTTGATGCGCCAACGTTGGGCGAGGCAACCTAAAGTTGGAAATTATATTTCAGTAAGAGAGAGAGAGCTAGATAGAGAGAGAGAGAGAAAGAAAGAGAGAGAAAGAAAGAAAGAGAGAGAGAGAAAGAGAGAGAAAGAGAGAGCCATTGGTGAGGCAGAACATTGGCCGATACAAGAAGACGGCTCTAAAGTATACAGCTTACATGAACATAGGCCTAAAGGGGAACAGAGCAGCTGCTGCCTTCTTTCTTCTTATGATGCTGAATCGGCCAGTTAAACTTGGTCTTCAGATGGTCTTCATTCTGCTGTTGTCCCGTTCATCCGTGTATCCCGATTGTAACACAAGGTGGCGCACAATTACCACGTTCTGCAAAGCCTCGAATGCTGACGCTCTTGAGTTATTATGCGTCCGGCGGCTTTACTCTCCTGCAGGGCGCCATTGCTCTCGGCAATGGTCTGTGTCTTGCTTAACTGATTTGCGAGTCACATAAAGTCGCTATATAAGTTGCATGACATTAAATTAACGTCAACTCTAAACGACTTTACAATGGAACGCCATCGAAGGTTCACTTTAGCACGGATAAATTGAAATTGCACAATATTCCTAAACAACATAGAGTCTGCGGTCACAGTTGTAAAAACCTAAAAATCGTTATTAACGTTTAACTTTCCTAGTCACCAGCGACAAAGTTCAATATTTATGGAAGCTCAATGAGAAATGATAAAATTCCCATGGGGCATTCTAGTGAAACACAAATATCATAGATTTCTGGTTCGTAGGCGTATGCCATGCACATAATGGGCCACATGGAATGGAAGTTTGCCGTCCTTAAGAAAAATGGCCGGCTGTTTCCTCTTGTATCGATGTTTTCGCCAACATAAACTGTCGCTTTCTTCCGCTGCGCTGAGTCACTTTATCGGGGTCAATTGAACGTCTTTTTTGGATCACGTTATACAGACGATTATAAATAGCACTTCTAATCCTTAGCAAACAGATCGATCAAGGACCCCTTCGCTCGCTCTTCTGCCATATCCGTCTATGGCGTGGCTGCTTCGGCTCCCTGTCTAAAAACCAACACCGGCTTCTTTCTACGCCCAGCCATGCCATCAGTCCACCAGTGGCACAGCCAAATGTAACATTACTCGAAGTAATGTAATGTCAGTTAAGACAATGCAAGGAAGCGCAAAGAAAGGTAAAGCAAGGTAAGGTAGGTAAGGTAAAGTAACGTTGGGTATGGTAATGTAAGGTTATGTAATAACTAGGCCTATGTTGCGATGAATTCTTTGTATATGAAATACTGAGCCGAGATTTGGAAGAGGGCTTTTTAGACAATTGGCTGGTGCCACCACTTTTATACCAGTATGTATGTATTATTTATGTATATGTATGTATGTAATCGTAATCTCATCGAGAGCTAAGTCGCGGGAACCAGCTTATTTATAGGCACTCAGTCAAAACAAAATCGATAGGCAAAAGGGTTCGGTTCCAGGTCAAGATCCAGCAGTCAGGCAGTCAGACAGTCGGACGGCTACGGTGGATGGTGTTTGAAATTGAAACGAGAAGAGAGATAAGGGGAAGAGGAAGAATCAGGTTAAGATTTTTGGAAAAGAAATGTTTTCAGTCTTGAGTGAAAGATCAGCGCAGAAACTGAAAGAGGTGAAGTGTTGGTGAGTTTATGATGGACTGGATAATTGTCGTAATTCTGGCGGGAGTTTATTTCAGAGGGGTGGGACAACTGTGGCTGTGGAGCGATTTCTAAATTTTAAAGATGAGGTGACGGGAGGGCGAAGAAGTGTTAGAACAGATGAGGAGCGGGTTGAACGGAGTGGTTGACGAAGGTAGGAGGGTTGGGAGGATTGAAGTGTGGTGTAGGTAAGTGATAGGACTTTGTACTTTGTGTATTTATGTATGGATGAAGATACCATCTAGTGCCTTTTCAGTAACTCTCAAAAGAGCTTAGACGTAAGCTTATATATATGTTATATATGTTATATATATATATATATATATATATATATATATATATATATATATATATATATATATATATATATATATATATATATATATATATATATATATATATATATATATATATATATATATATATATATATATATATATATGCATGTACGTATCCAGACATAAGTAGAGCTGAGGCAACGCAGTTCCATTCAGAATTTAGGAATTGATACCGTGTTCAGAGATACTATGTGTTGCAATTAAGACGAAGAATAACAACGGCCGAATGAGCTCAATGACTGGCACTCCTTCGCAACTGGTAAAAGACGCAAATTGCTGATATCTTTCAGGCTACCAGGTCTATGCAGGACAGACGTTCTTCAGTAGTCGGCTCATTGGTCGTAGGACCTCTCTGTGATTGACGGTCAACACCACTTCAGTGACTATGTCTATGCTTCACCCACCAAAGATTTCCCGGTCGTCGATGGCACATGTAAGTCTTGGGGTCGACACAGTCTACACGGGACTCAATCCAATCGCTATAGATGGACCGATTCAAAATGACGGTCGGGTTTTGATGACACGCAACCAAACAAACAAAAACGCACGAAATTCTAAGTAAATCTAAGAAAACCTGCGAAACGCAAACTCAGACACAGTAGGTGTCAGAACATAATAGAATTTTTGAGCAAATTTCGCGCATGACGAACTAATTTATTGAACTGAAACGAAAAGGGAAACAGACATCCTTGGCTGCGGACATGCGCAGAGCTTGAGGCCTATTATACATGTATGTATTATAGCTTACGTACAAGTGCTGTGGTATATGTAATTGAAGAAAATAACGTTTGACGTGGACGACATACCTAGACTGTCTGAGTGTGAAGGAGATTATGGCTGTCGAGAAAAGGTTTAATTGGAGGCATGTCAAATGCAGTTGGATTTGCTAATGCAGTTGAAACACTAGCAGAGATGATAGCATGGAGCTACGTATAAGCCTATGCTTCGGCAGATAAGAACACTGAGCACTCCTGCTATCTAACTGGCACCTGCGTGTGTGCGTGTGTGTGCGTGTGTGCGTGTTTGTGTGTGGTTGGCTATTGGGCGAATAGCGGAATATATATGGAGAGTGCTACTGACGGACTGCGATGTAATTAGAGACTTCCCGAGACCGAGACAAAACTAAAGGACGAGACAGCAAGCAGTAGCAGCAGTATATCCGCCCTGATCAATGAACAGCAAGAAGTATTGATTGAAGCCAAGAAAGGCTTTAGTAGCCAGGAGTGCTGGTTGCAGGGTTGTGGGCTGGGATTCACTTATGTGATGTAACCGAGTAAGGTGTACCTTTTAGAAGAGCCGGTGTCTAACAAAGGCAACCATGGATGGAGCCAAGAGCACTGATACGGAACAGTGGCTTTTTGAAATTAATTACACCGAGAAGCAAGTGGAAACTGACTGGAAGATGCTAAGGAATATTGTCCGTTGTGCAACCGATATATTTTGTCCTAGCAGTATATGCTATAAAGAGAGAAGAAACGGCACGTGGCCTACCGTAAAGTACTTTTTCGTAATACAAAAAATCAGACACTAACACTGGATTTACAACATATGTCGACATTTATATGGCTCCTTTCAAAGAACTCCTTGAAAATGTTACTCTTCAACGTTTTACATTCATTCATTCATTCATTCATTCATTCGTTTATTTATTGAACCCAGTAGTGGCACTTAATAACATTGTACAAACCATCTCTGCCATAAGTTGCAAAAGACAGACCCGAAAGGACAAAAGTCCCACTTGATGGAGCCGCCTGTTACATGATACAAATTTTCTACAATAACGAATGAACAACTTGAAATAGTCTAACCTAACTGGACCGTGACGTTTAAAACAATTTACAGTCAAAGGAAAGTACAGCTGAAATTGACCTGCGATATCGAACCGCTAGTAAGAACACAACAAACTGAACTAATGGTATTGCGTTCACATAGGCACGCGTGTTTTTTTAAATGTGTAAACTAGGCAACAAGCGAACATGACGAGACAATTTGTTCCATAGGGAAGGACCAGCACCCAAAACAGAAAATAGTCTAGTTTTTGTACTTGCGCAGCTTCCATAGTACTTATCTTCTGATCTAGTGAAATACAAATGGTGTTCAGAATAAGTTGAAAAATAACCAATGAAAGATAAGGGAATTTTATGATGCACATAACGATACATAAATTCACAAATTTGTGACTTATTAATTTGATTAATTTTCAGACTGTTCAGATCAGTGAAATGTTGTTCAGTAGCAGAATATTGCGGTAACACTGCAATTATGCGGACTTTTTGCAGTATAATTAATCTCTTTAGCCATAATGAAATGTCTGAGTGTTTCAGTCATCTGTTCGTTTCTAATTAGATAGGTCTAATGCTTCTGTTTGGTGGGAAACGGCGGCGCCTAACCGTACACGCACACGACTGTCAGAACCCGTTGAAATAGAAAAAAGAATCAGTATCTGATTGTGCCAGACACATTACTAGAGTTGAAAAGACGTTTTGTTCTCTCGCTATATCACGTGTCTTGATTGTCTACATAAACACTAGTTAACACTATCACCAAAAATTACACCTACTATTATAACATAAACAGACGCTTTATTTTCCAATGAATAGCTGTTTGGATGTCATCGCGCTCTATCATTCACATGCAGAATACAAATGATTAATAAAAGCTGAAATAGAGAGGGAAATGCGCTGTATTAATGTTAATATTAGAAATGTATTCCACATGTGCACGGGATGTGATCTGTGGCTGGCACTAAATGAAGTGAGTAACCTGTAGTCGGTTTACTACCACAGCGAATGAGAAGAGTGTGTCTGATGGTGTGTGCCAGCCAGGGACGGACGAAGGCTCCCCGATCCCCTGCAAATCGCTCGAGCATTTCAGCGCCTGCTGCAAGGTGCTTTGATTGATGGATGAAATGGATGAATGGACGAGTGAAATAATCGACGAATAAAGTGATAGATTTTCGTCCATGGCGACGACGATTCCATTGTTCTTTGTAGCATTCATAATAACATAGCCCAGAACATTGCTTGACAAGTGTTTACCGTTAACTTTCAGATAACTGCTTCTCAACACACACATATATAATATGTATAATATATATTATATATATTATATGGTAAATGCGAGTAGGGCATGCGTATTATCAGCCATCTATCCGTAGGAATTGGGATACGCTGTTACTGCGCATGACTGAAGCCTGCAGACGCTGAATTAACTGGATCTTGTCAAGTGGAGAATCGACTAACGCAGGCCAATATGCGCCCGTATGAAACTTCTTGTTTTCGATTTCCTTCTAGAACCAACACAACCGACCGGATTGTTTTCCAAACGTAGCTTTATCTGTCCCAATGGCAGACAGCTCGTTTTTGCCCTGTGCCGAAATGTAGCGCCCAGACGTATATATGTATGCATTATATAGACCTATGCACAAACACTCGTAAATAGGAACAAAAACATACGCTGGCAGAACTTCTCGGCTCCCAGTCTTGTCACGTCTCGCGAGAGAGCCAGAGAAAATGCGTGTGGGAAGAAAGCGAAGACTGCACAGACCAGATATCTCGCTTCCCGATTTGCAAATCCGTCGAATGGCCGCCGCGGTTCGTATTATTCTCGCCAATGTCCAGGCTAAATGAGGTGTCATCGCATATAATACGTCCTTCGTCCATATATAAATGTATACAGGCACTCATAAATATATACACCTATTATGCTCCTTTGGGATCGATTCGCAGTCTAATGCTCCTGAGTTGCCATTGACAAAATAATCGCCGTAGCCTGTAAAAGCAGACGCGAAAAGCTCGGAATGTGATGGACATTACTTATATAATGTCACTATATAAGACGTTTTTATCACAGGCAGAGCTTGAATTTCAGATCTTGTCTATGTTTAGGAGGGCCGCCCGCAAAGCTGTTAATACTATTACGCCTACAATTAATACCATAGTTAATACTGTAGAGGTGCGAAGGGTGGTGAGCAAATTAAAATTAAAGCAATGTTGTTGCAGCGAGTGGGCAATACTACCATATGTGACCATCAATGGAATACACGGTTATTTAGGCCAACTCAGCCCTCCATTCTTTTGGGTTTCGTATGTGAGTACAAGCACAACTGAGCAAGTGTCCAATTACTGGACTACTGTGATTTTACTGTTTTAAAAACTGAAAATTGTCATGAACATCTTGAAAATGACGAACAGGCATTGCAGACAATTTCAAGAGTATAATGGTGCGATGGAACGAGATTTACCTGACTCCAGAACATCATCGACGGACTCTTCCAGAAGCTTTTGGTGGGCTTGCGTCGCCAGTAGGGCACCATCCACTTGAAGGTGGCGTGTTCGAGGAACATGAGGATGACGCAGGCGAATATTCCGACGACGAGCAGCAGGTAGAGACCGGCGTGTTGGTCGAAGTTCATTGATGCGGCCTCGCCCTGGAGCTGTCCATCGTTCGACTGGTCGTTGCACTTGCTGCGTCGAAAGTACATGTCACGCAGGTCGTCCATGAAGCCACTCTCGTGGTACTCCAACACCTTCTTCGTCACGATCTCCTATCAGCAACGTCCTCTTACACATTCACGGCTAACGTAGGCTGGAGCCAGGTCGGGTCGGGAATAAGGTAAAGTAAGGTTAAGTAAGGTCTGGTCAGGTATGCGGTTAGGTAAGGTACTATGATAAGGTTAGATAAGATATGTATTAGATAAGGTCACGTCTGGTTAGGTATACAGGTAAGGTGATTTAAGGTAGGGTAAGGTAAGATAAGGTAAAGGAATGCTATTGACTTTGTCTTGTCTTTCGCTGGTGCTCAATCGCAGTTGCAGGTCCATCCCTCCTTTTGGAACTCTGTGCCTTCTCATCTTCACGACTCTCTTACCGAGAGTACATTTCATTCTAAACTGAAACCTTACTTCTTTCAGTCTGTTACGGTTCTTAATGTTTCCTGTTGCTGTTATGAGGGCAACATCATTAAATTTCAGCTGTGTTGTATTGTCTATATAACGGCGTCTGGTTTCTCTGACCGACCAAATTTCAACTGGACTTCTTTAACGAATTATAATTTTTGACTACGCTTTTGAAGCGACCGCCGATTGATCTCTTGCGCACAAAAAGAAGTCATTAGATCTAATCTAATGACTTCACCGTTATCTTAATGCATGAACTACCAGCCGACAGTCGCTTCAAGTGAAATCGTAATCAAAATCATTATTCCTAAGAGAAGCCCAGTCAAAGTCATTTCTGTTAAATCAGATATAACACCGCATAGTATCGCAGTCGATGTTTGCTGGTAAGAAAAACTGATTAGAAATAAAGAAATAGAAAGAAAAAAGAAGTTCTAAAGTTCTACTTGCAGGATTAGAGACTGAGGCTCAAACTCAACAGCAGCAACAACAACAACAACATAAGTTAATGCATGAACATGTATAGGCCTAACTACGTCTTTCGATAGCAATGGCCGTTAAACTGTTTCAATTGTTACAAGTTTACAGTGTAATTACAATACGCTTATATGTATAAATGCCAGAAGGCTTACAGAAGTATTACGTGAGAGATACATGTTTGCAATAATATCACAGTAAGCCTGAAAATATAATAAACTTTAATGGAGAAGCCAGTTTCAGACTCTGCTTAAATTGGTCCTAAGTGCAAGGCGTTTCATGGAAGTCTGATAATGTAAACGGACTTCCAATGTAATGTACTGTACATGATACATTTAGGGGTTTTTCATAAGGACTTCAACATCGTATAAAAAGAAGTAATCTGTTATAGTGCATTCGGTCTTATGAAGCCCTGGTACCTTGAGCCAAGAGTTCTTTGGAAGTCCGATGGCATAGGAGTCCTCTCCGAAACCTCGTCTGACCAACTGTAACTGACACTTTGCGTCTAGGTTCGTCCTCGCGTACTCCAGGATCGGAGTATCGTCCAGGTAAGCATCGATCTTGCGATTTCTGCCCAACATATTCAATTGAAAACACTCTGTTAGAATGTCAGATCAAATCCCCTGATTAATTCTTATCAGAACAACAGATTGTGTTCTCTCTTCGCTGTTAACTCTTCTCAACTTGTTAAGCAGCTCATTGCTCTACTGACAGTCGCTTTCGTTGGGCTCACACGAATCCCATAGACAGTCAACGGTTGCCACTAGTGGATGATGCGGGCAAGGTGTGAACCAAATGGACTTGGCTGTCAGCATATTGCATCCAGTCATCTAAAACAGCTACACTGCTTATCTATGAAAATGCTATGCTACTCCTTCTACCATAAATAAAACCAATTCGCTTAAGCTGACACAATTCATTCTCAACTTCAACAAACTCAGCCCAACTGATAATCACCGAAATGAAACAAATTCGTTTCAATCCTAGCGACTTCAAACAGCTATTTTTACACTTCCCACTAGAAGTCGGACAGATAAATCTCCTCTTAGTGTTTGGAAGGACTATTCTTCTTCTTATCACCATTATTATTTAGTTAGTAATTTCTATCGCGACGATGTCTAACGCACAAGGAAACAACCGACGGCGCACCAAAGCCAATCCGCATTCAGGTCGATATCCAGAAAATCAGTCCACTAAGATAGAAAGCCGCAACCATGGATGTGCAGTTTGAAGAAGTCTTAAGCTGAGAACGAAACGACACAAGCGACTGAGCAGAACGAACAGAAATAGGAAGAATCAAAACCTAGGAACCAAGAAGCTTCTTCACCAAGAACAGTTTTAGTCATAAGTTTTATGACCAGAGAAAGGCAATCAGATGACCTGGTTGGATAACGATATATCTGGAGAATGAGGAATGTTTTAAAATATTTTGATTGACCAGAGTCCATTGTTTCATTAACTATAAGCCCCAATATGAAAAAATCCTTTGTTGAACAGGAAGCCAATGCAAAGATTTGAGCACAGGGGTTATGTGATCATTTTTAGACGTATTAGGTATGTCTTCTAGCCAAAGAATTCTGAACTTTTAGGAGTTTCTGAATTTTTAACTTTGTGACACTAACAAGAAGGGCGTTATAGTAATCTAGGCGACTGGGGACCAGTGCGTTTGTTAAAAATATCTCTGAAGACGTGGGGACTTAACTAAATCTGCATTTGTCGCGAATATCCACGTATAACGACTTACTTGATACCATATACCATTTACTTAGTCGGTGTTTATGTAAATGGTATTTGTATTTTGTATTTGTAAATGGTATAGGCCACTGACTAGAGGTAACGATAAAACCTAAAGGAAAACATTTTCCGAATTTTTGAGTCAAATACCGGAGGTGAGAATGGTTATCTGTCGTGCAGAACTGTTCAACATCCAGAGCCAGTAAAAATGATTAGAAAATTAGTAAATAACGCTGACTTAGACTAACCCAAACATTTCGAGCGGCATCATTTTTAAAAAGGATTTCAAAATTTTAATAATGACAATAAAGAAAAATAAATACTGAAATCATGGAGTGAATTCTGCGGAAAATCTGAACAGAAAGAGTTCCTTACAAGATCAGGCAGACTATCAGGTAAGCCTACCAGGTCATCGGTAGGCCTGTTATACTGGCTGATATGCTGAAAACGAAAAAACGAGCCCATAGATTTTTTCCTATAACTAATGGAAATTATTACTGAAGAGTAATAATTCAAACTGTTATTCAAACTGTTCAATGGTTTAATTTGGCTTTATTTTAATTATAATTTATGTTCGAAATGTCCTGATTCTGTCTCAAAACAGGCTTGTCGCAGAAACAGTGCAGTCTTTTGGTTCTCTTTGCTAAACGCCACTTTGCAAGGGTGTTTTTTACCAATGCTTTCATATGATTGCAACCAGTTTAGAGGCAGACTTCATATACAAAACCAGTGGTCAAGGTGACGGAGCAAAATAGCGTGGTCGACAGTATCGAAGACAGCAGACAGATCAAGAAGAGCAAGTGCAGTTACTTTACCATTGTCCATAGAGCGGGTAATGTCATTGTGGACAGAAGGAAGAGCTGTCTCAGTGGAATAGAGTTTGCGATTAGCTGACTGGAAAAGGAGAAGTGTGGAATTTGGAGACAACGTGTCTCCAATCGACTTTTGACAACACGTTCTAGAAGTTTAGAAATAAAATTCAAGTTTGAGATTGCTCGGTAGTTTGAAGTCAAGTTTGGCTTCTTCAGCAAAGGGTAGATTATTTCATAAGAGAAACATGATGGGAGGGAGCGATCAGCAAGCAACCGACTGATTAGTGTAAAGATGGTGATACCAAGCACATCAAAGTAGCTTTTGAGAAGTTGAGTTGGAAATTGCATCTAGGAGGAGTTTGTCAGGAGATGAGAAAATGAAAAGTTACGGGGGTATGGAATCAAGAGTGGGTAGGAGTCGATCAGGAGATGAAAAGCCATTTGATGTTCGATGTCTGGTCTTTAAGGAAGTTAATGAAAATATCAGTCATAGCGGATGGCGGAAGATCTTGTTTAGTTGCTATTTTAGGCATAATTAGAAAACTTAGAGTTTACTGAGGTCACGGATAGGAAAATTTTAGCTTTATTGAATTTTTTAATATTTATTTAGTTAATGTAACAGTTATTTAGGAATTGGTTTTTCCCGTTCACAGTACATATAGTAGACTATATACACGTACGTATCTTGTGCAAGTCAACTGCTTTTAAGCTTAAGTAGTTGTTTAAGAGAACCAGAATTGTCGAGTACCATCACTGATACGCGAGGGTCCTATTCTTCCTCTGTCACAGTTTTTCATTTTCTTTCGTTTCGATCAGTTTCTGCTCATCAAGCCGATGCTGAAGTTCAGATGAATCCGTCGTTGTTTTTTACCCATAATACACTTCAATTGTCTCCACTCGTTTGTCTCACAGCGGTTCGTAACATATTGGCTTAGGTTGGTATTTAATTGTTAAGAAATAATATATTCTGAGCAGCTATTGCTTAGAAACACCGAAAACAGGCAAAACGACCAGTGGAATCCGCCAGATTTCTACGGCGTACGATGAGGCATGAAATTATTTATCCGTGCAAATTTCAGTCAGCTAGTGTTTTAAAGAGATCAGTCTTTGTCACCATTCGTCAGAAGGGATTTATTAATTTTGTCTCTCTGAAAATTTTAATAGCTATAGGTTAGAGCGTAATCAAACTCGTAGCAGTGCGCTTGATATTAGCAGGCTATTTTAAGCGCCCGGACTAATGCATAGTTCAGATATTTTATGGATCACATTTTGTGCTTACACTCACAAAATATTGTAAAAGCTTAACGACGCTAGGGTTTTTTGAGTCGATTTATCCAGCGCAAGAACTGATGCCTATCCGACAGAATGCCTTAAGCCAAGCTAAGCTGTGGAATGCGCAGATGCCAGATTCTCACTACAGCTGCGACTACCAACTCTTTCTGTAAAGCCTAAGGTCTAACGTTACACTCGGCCTTAATCGGAAATTTATATAGCACCACTTCATGGAACTCAGCGGGACATTAATGAACCGAATTACCAAATAAATCCAGTGATCACTGAGAGGGAAGTTTAAAACCGGGTGAATGGAGTAAATGGGACATTGACAAGTTAATGCTTGAGCTTCAGCTAGAAATATTACTCCACATTAGTACGTTATGGTCAAAGATTTGCATAGTTGATATTAGCTAAGTGATTAATTTAAACAGTCAAGTTATAACAGTCAAGCCATACCTCGTTGAGTTCCATGATGTGGCGCTATATGAATCTCCGATCAAGCGCCGTTAGCTTAATTGCAGTAGAGTCGTCAGTTTAGATAAGATTACAGAAACAGAAATGGATCAGATTCGATTATTTTATTAAGCTCATTGACCTTGACAAAGTTTAAGAAACGCTAGGACTCGAGATGGAACGAAGTAGTGACAGTCTGAAGACAAATTTGGTGCGCCATCGGTTGATTCCTTGTGCATTAGACACCGGCGCATTAGAAGTTACGTCTGATGATTAGTTGAGATAGATAGTTTTTGTCTAGTAATCGAATGGTGCTGCGACGTTTCACTCACAACAGTAGTTTCAAGGCACCTTCAACCGAAAGATCGGACTCATATCGAACGGCCTTTGTGAGAAGCCGCGAATTGACTTTGTTCGTGAAGTCTTCGACCGCCGTTCCCTTCAGAATTGCGATGCGTGTCTCCGGCTCCAGCAGCTGCAACCAGAGGCACTTCTGAAGACAATACATAATCTAAGTTTCACGTATGTTAAGAAGGCCATGCTTTCTCGCAAGGTCGAAGCCAAGGTCAAAAACAAAGACTTACCAATCTAAGGCTATCGTCTGCTGTTTAAATACACTACGGCAATCGTAATCATAATCATCCTAAATAGAAAAATTCTTTTTGCAACTTTTATTATTGATGTCTCTACACATTAAATTGAAAAAAGAAGTCCTAGAATTATTCCAATAAATAATGGAAATCTTTTATTCAAGCTTAATCCAAAATAAATTAAATTAGTTCGATGATTACAGATTAATTTGACTATATTTTAACTATATAATTTATGTTCGAAATGTCCTCTTTCGGCCTTAATACAGGTCTCAAAGTGTGCACGCCACTAACTTCTTCTAATAACTTCGCTGTGGTCGGGCCTTCATTCTGGAACAGGTTGTTATGCAAACTGCGACGTGAACTTTTCATTTCCCTGCTACTATTTCGCCAGCACTTGAAGACAATTCTCTTTCATCAGTGTCTTGTGTAGTCAGGTTGGGAGCACCTCTGACGAGTTTTCTTAAAGAGGCGATATATAAATGTACACTTACGATTACAATTACATTTATGACAACATTGATTACCAGATGATCGCCATTTACAAAGCTATTTCTTTGCAAACGAAATCAAATCAATTGTGGCGTTATTTTTGCAGAGACTGGTTATAATTTTAAATTTAGTTGCTAATACAGTCACAGTTAAAACGGTTTCAGTTTCATTGAATTTTTATTTAGATAGTTTATATACCGTAACCATATTTAAAGGGTTTGTGTCCTGCGTTCACAGTGTATGCTATAAAGTTCAGCTTATCACAGTTGACTGTTGCACTGCAGAAATTTAGGAGTAACAAGATGCTGCTATAGCTGCGGGCTTGTTCAGTTTCACAGTGACTAGAAACTGAACCTTTCATGGCGGAGGCCACGCAGGTTCCTTACCTGTCCGCAGCATAAACAGTTAGACCAGTGCACGCCCGAGCTACTCGTTCTACTCTCTCCTGTTCCAGACCCTTAACGAAGAATACTCTGCATATGCCTTGAACATGCTCGGGATGTACGTGGAACTGGCCCACAGATTGCCTCATTAAAACTCAAGTACCGTTCGCTGGCTAATACATGTGCGGTGTACACTTAGGCTTCTGAAATACACTTAGTCAGCATTTCGCTTCAGCCTTCCCACTCCACCTAATTAATTTGCAGTTTATTGGAGTTCTTCGTGTAGGTGGCATCTGTGCTGGATCTTCGTCAGTGTCTTATTGCGGAGCCTATTAAGTCGTGAGACGTCGTCTATCTGTCTAGAAATTGCTCTGACCATCTGTAGCCGGCACAGGGATGTATTCCAGAAACCAACCTTTAATGTGGACAGGATCAGCGGGAATCGTGATTGGTGGAAAGCAGAGGGGGAATGCGAGTAGGAATGATGACATGAAAGAGGGTTCCATATCTGCTCGGTGGCCAAGAAAGTACGGCGGCGTGTAGCATTAGCCTTGCGTATCGTACTGAGCCGCAACCAAACACCCATCCGCCATCCATCCAAATGCCTGATAAGCGCAATTCCCAGATCTTGGCTCCGGTTTTCATCTAAATTTATGCAACAGGACAAACCGCACTGATTGCTACTGCAAAGATAAATTAACATAAGATGCTGCTGCTGCTGCTTATGCGTAACTGCCTGGCGCCATCTAATCTTAGAGAAATAAGCACATTCGTCTTCTCGGACCTCTAATTTCTTGGTTCTGTACCTTCATCCTGAACATACGCAGTATGTTGAACATACTCAGTATACCATAAGAGCGTCGAAGAATCCACCAGTTGTGAATAGCTTGCCCAATAGCTTCTTACAACATATTATTCTTAGCCTCTGTTGAACTAGAGATTAGAGCTTGCAAACTGTTGGATCCTCCGGCATGCTCTGCCTCTGATCTTCAAGCGAGTCAGTTGCTGCCGTGGCCTCTACATGTGGCCTCTGCCTATGACTGTGGCCTCGGCCTATGAAGCCATCATCAGGCTCTGTAAGTGGCCTCGTACACTTCGGTGGCATGACCTAATAATGTGCAGCTGTCATATCTTGGGGTCACATGGGGCCTTTTCAGCGTCCTCTAGCGCTCTTGTGAGGAATTGCGCCGTGGACGAGAGCAGCGATGGATCACTGAACCTAAACGTCAACACAGGAGAGATTTGCATACTGCACTGATCAGTGAACGACAGAGGAATTCCTGTCAAGGCCTCTCCAGGGCAGTCACTACGGATTTGGAGCTGCACTAAATCCATTTAACCGGAACTGCATTGCGATTCACTGACCCTGAACGGATTCGATCCGGCTGTTGTCGGATCACTACATCTGCTGCTGCTAACAAAGAAAGCCATAACGATTTCCAATCATCGATTGTAAATCAACGTTCCTTGTCGAATTTTATCACTTATTTCCAATCATCAATCGTTAATCACCGATTTTTGATCGTTAATTCTCAATCACCGATTGCTAATCACCGATTTTATTCATCGAATGTTAACCGACAATAATTGATTGCTAACGAGACAACATCCTACATTCGTAGCCGTCGATCCAAGACAGGATCATAAGAAAACTGGCAAGATTAACGGTATGGAAAAGTGGCATGGAAAGATAAGGCAAGGAACGGTAAGATAAGGTAAATTTGACAAGGTTAGGTAAGGTACAATAAAGAAATGGTACTTAATATGTGCAACAGCAGTCATCAAGGTCTTCTGAGTGAAGGATTGTCATTTGAAAAGAGGCAACAGTAAACTCTTAACCTGACGAACTTTTCTTAACCGTAGCACGTCTTACTTTCAAACCATAGGTGCAGCTGGTGAGAGCGTGAGTCTTTCTGAGTCTTACCGTCGGATCATCGAGGCCAGTGATGACGACGCCAGAATTCTTTCCGGCGAGGAAGGCGGCCAGGTTAGCGGTGTAGCTGGAGTAGATGAAGATGGAGGCCCCGGCCCAGAAATTCTGCAGCCACTTGGACGGCCAGGCCTTCGGCGACTTGGTCTTGATCGTATGCTGGAAGAGGATCGCGTAAACCATGTTCAGTCCAGATCCTAGGGTGTAGTTGGTCTTCCTCTTTCGACCCCAGGGGTTCAGTCCAAACGGACTGTTCCATTCGAGAAGACTGAGAGCCACGGCGACTACGGTGGCACTGCAGACGATGCTGATCCAGACCCAGCCGTCGAACGGCTCCATGAAGGCGTAGATCGGAGGACTACGTCGCTTCTCAGCCACCAGTATTGAATAGCCCGAGTAGAAGTAGGGGTAGGTGAAGTCGATGACGTGGCTGCGAGATCTCGTCGCGCTGAAGGCCGAGATGGCCATGTGAGCCGAGTCTAGCAGAAGGTCCTCAACCATTCCATTCCACGATCCGTTTTCCATCGATCCGAACCGATTGTCCGGCGTGACGTACAGCTGGATGTTGAAGTGAAGATCGCGCGACAGTCTTTCGAGGAGGGTGATCGCCAAGCCTTGGCAGCAGCTGACGTTGTAGGACACGGTGTCGTTGCTGCTCTTGCTCTCGAAGTCCTTGAAGATGTCGTCGAGCTCTTCCTTTTTCTTGCTATGCACTCGCAGACACGGCACCGTCGTCAGGCACTTTCCGGACACGGCTGGCTGTTCCATGACGAACGGTTCAACGATGACCGTGACCACTCGCAGCGTGCGCGGGCCCTTGGCCGTTGGACCGGAAACAGTGTTGCCAGGCCAAACGATCGTCGAGAAATGAAGGGTGTCGTTTCTCAGACTACCGACGACTCGCCATTGCTTTTTACCCCTGTTGTTTAGCACCAGATTGAGCAGCTGAAGATCGTCTATTGCTTTTCGAATGCCCTCATTGTCGAAAGACAGTTCGCCGAACGTTGTCGCAATCGAAGTGTTCTTCAGAATCCTACCAATGTCAATCAACGCATCGAGTCAAATAAATAAAAATCTCAAAATAACAAAATCCTACTTCATTCCTGCATTTGATTCCTTATCAATTACTACGTTATTTTCTCGACTATGCAACAGTTCTACCGAATTGTCGATTGTTTATCGTAATGTCGTTCTTCGAATTCGAAGGTCTTTGAAGTACATACTTGATTTCACCTAAGGTTAGAATACATCGAACGAAAACGACTTCTAAGGAGCCCGGAAATTCACATAATCTAATAATGTCAACGATCTTTCCCGGATGTCAATGATCAGGCTTGAAACCTTCGACTCAGCCGTTTTACAATGTAACGTTAACTCGAGTAAAGACAGTATTTCATTTTAGAAAGTACAATTATACAAACTAGTGTAGAAATAGATAGTTTTTAGAAGCTAGACCTCTACTACAAATGCTCGCACTCACTCAAAAATGATTTGACAACATCATATCGAGGTGATAGATAACATAACTGAACAGAGTACAGAGCTTAATTTTTCCCGAGATACATATAATTCCTCAGGATTATAAAATTCAGGGACAGCATTTTCTGGGATGGTTAGTCTTCGTTTATGTGCTTGGTGACAAAAGCGCTGTGGAGAAGCAATTGCACTGAAGCGCTGAATGGCCACAGATGAGCTCTGATAGAGAAATGAAGTTTCCCTGTGGTCTCCAGTTAGCTGCGCAAGGAATTGCCAAGGCTGTTAAGAAACGAACTGCCTTCTCGGTTTTTTGGGCCCAGATTTTCAGAAGCCAGGGTAATAAAGCAGTGTGCGGACAGAATAGCAGCGTAGGCTTACTCCCTATAGGGTATGAGATCGAGTATATGCTGGGGTCGTATTCCATTCCCCAGCCGACAGAGCTAGAAAAGAGCGAATCATATGCACCACATAGCCCTCCGTTGTTTGGAAGGCACGTCAGTTTTTCGGAGGACTTGGAGGGTGGTGCAGACGTCTTTATAGTTGGAGGATGCATGTTGCGTAGCTCCTCCAAGAATAGCAAATCAGTTTGAATCGGGCTGTCCTTCGAGCAGAGGATGAATGATTGAATGAGTGATTGTGTCCTGACCCCTCCAAATTAACGGAAGCGACTGCTTGGATGGATGCCTTAGAACTAACATGGGCATTTATGATGCGTTCTTACTTCCTCCCACTAATTCCCGGCCAACGAACAGTTGTCTGAGGAGCAGGCTGATGATTATGAAGATCATGTGACCACTTTCTAAACTGCGGGGTGGAAAATTGTCAACCGAAGAGTATAGGGGAACAGAGGGAGGGTATTTGGGCTCCCAGCAACTGAAATAAATTTTCGCCAACAAAATCTGTCGCCTTGTTAGAAGAAATGCAAAAGTGGGGCAACTGAACAGGGAGCACTGTGTTTCCAAAGAGCCCCCACGAGATGGCGACACGCGCCCGTACTGTGCGAGGCTACCACGAGAAAATGACAAGTAGGTAAGTAAGTAACCGGAAGTGTTGAACGCGGCATGAGAAATAGCGAAATATTATGGTGTCATAGTAACTGCGAAGCGTTTCCAAACTAAACTTCTAGTGCCTGTCAGTAGTCTACGGGGATTGACGCATGTGGCAGCCAATAGTTATGCATGCTATTTTGTTATTTTTAAAAATTTATTTATGCATTTATTAGGTGCCGCTATCTACTGGCTTAGCATCAATCGATGGCGCCGAGCAGTTGTGAGTGAAGGACTTCCTCAAGGTCGCTACACGGTAACCACCGTCTCAGGGGAGTTTCTCCGCGTTACAAGCCAAGCACTCTCTCCAACAGGCAACTCCGTGCCCCTACCGTGCACCTCACTTCAGCAAAATGTAGTGAAATTCAGAGTGCCGTTGACGCGTCATAATATTCCTCACTTTAGTTTAATACAGTGTAGGGTAACGTAATGTTAAATAATTAACAGACTTAGTGTAATTGACACAGCGGCTGTTGAAGATAAACTGAATACAAAGAGTGTTGCTAAGTGAGCACAATGGTCAGTAATGTTGTGACTTCTTCATCCGGCTGATTTGAAAACTATTTTCATTCAGTTCGATATTCAAAGCAGCACGTGTGAATCCAATTCAAGGAACATTTCCGAAGTCGAGCAGAAGCAGAGAATAAGTCGATGCAATCGACAGTCTTTGTTTACTGCGTCGTTGGTTTAACGCAGGTCCGTCTTTACGGTGTATTGTGTTGACAGAGAAACACAGGAAGAGAGAAGCAGACAGAGACAGAGAGAGGCAAACAGCCAAACAGCGAGCGGACGGCGAGCCGAAGCCAGAGGCGAGAGGTGAGAGAGAATTGGAAAGAGAAAGTGTGTGCGTGTGCGTGTGGTACAGAGAGAGAGAGAGAGAGAGAGAGAGAGAGAGAGAGAGAGAGAGAGAGAGAGAGAGAGAGAGAGAGAGAGAGAGAGAGAGGCGTCGCCGGCCTTTGATCAGGTCTCATTTTGGTAGCGGCTGATCCGTAAATGCTGAGGGTGAATGGGTGGACTGTGACCGAGTCACAAGAGGCCGACTAAGAGGACCGACGGGATTTGTTGCCTGATTCGTGGTGACCTCTGCCACCCTGTATTACCCTGTGCCACCTCCGGTTACCCTGCGTCCGCCGGTTGACTGTACGAAGGGATTGGCTATGGTGTGATGAAATTCAGTAGCAGCAGCAGCAGCAGCTAGTACCATGCGACGGAGACCTGTCATGTGCTCAGAAGACGATGAGGCTGAGGAAAGTGGCAAAGTGGACATAGAGGAATGAAGCACGATCAATAGAGACGAAAAGAGGAGGAGGAGGAGGAGAAGATGGAGGAGGAGGAAGAGGAGAAGGAGATGGAGGAGGAGGAGGAGGAGATGGAGGAGGAGGAAGGAAATGAGAAGTGGCGGTAAAGAAGGAGGAAGAAGATGAGGAAAGAAATGACGATGAGTCAGCAGTAGGAGAAGAAGGAAGGCTGCATGTAAAGACGGTAGAGAAGAAGGGAAGTGACAGGTAGAAGAAAATGAAGAATAAGGAGGATTTGAAAAGTGGATGGTATACGGAGAAGAAGAAGAAAAGAAACGAAAGGAACAAGGAGCAGAAGGAGGAGGAGGAGGGAAAGAAGGACGAGGAAGAGAAGGAGGAGGAGGAGGGAGGAGAGGAAGGAGGAGGAGCAGGCTACGGTAGTCGAGCGATCGATAGGAGATAGCACTGGACGGCTGGAGATAATCTGGGTTGTAAGTTTTTGGATAATATTCTGGAGATGTGTGGGCCAACGGACAGTTGCACTCGAAGCCGTCTTTTAGATCGTTACAGGCGAAGAGGATCACTGCAGTCTACCCTGTGGACCCTGTGATCTTGTGACCTTCAAGAGATCCACAGGACTTCCATTTCTCCCAGACTAATTCCTTTACGTGACTGGCCATATATCCAGCCATCTAATCATAGACCTACATCTCTCTATCCGTCTTTATGTAACCATCCATCCATCCATCTTTCGTCCGTTCAACCGCCTGCCTATTTTAAGAATAGCTTATGTAGAAATTTCCTGTCTCTGTTAATTTTTTTCATTCTTTATCTTCCATTGACCTCATTCGGTCCTTCTGTCTCCAAATCTGTTTGCTATTCTCGTGATTTCCATGTGCAGACTTATAGGATTTTTCAACATCTGGACATCTTTCAATCTGCATCGGCTCAGTATACATACAGCGGTAATATTTAGAACAAAAAGCCGCGTTTACGTTAGTTAGGAAGGACAGACAGACAGACACACAGACACACAGACAGACAGACCGACAGACACACAGGCAGAGAGAGACACAGACAGACACACAGACAGACACACAGACAGACAGACACACAGACAGACAGACACAGACAGACAGACAGAGCGACACACGCGGAACAGACCGAAAACGTCGGACTGTATTATTGATCGTAGACGCTAATGCATTGCAGCAAGGATTATTAGAATTCGCAGAAGCGGAACAGATGTGTAGCGAAGCAATTGTTGGTAGGTGAAATCCTCGTTGACAATTAATGAAACATCCCGATTCGCGTCAGCAGCAGCAGCAACAGCAGCAGCAGCCCCTGGAGAGATAACCAAGCGAGGGCATTGGTCAGTTGACTATTAAATGAGGAATGAAACCCTGCATGGCCAAATATTGGACAGAAATGTTTCAATATCTGAGAAAACTCTCCGTAAAACAGTTAATAAACGAACCGGGTGAATGAAGGAATACACAGAGAGACTAACGCTCATACATCGGGAGGTATAGAAAACGAGGCCCAGTGCAAATGGACTTGCGCTATCCTGATTTTCACTAGAGAGCGGAATTCATCGAATGTGCACGTTTCGCTTCGTTAGCATTGATATTCTCTTATATGTGTTGTATTCACGACTGTTTGCATGTGTCTGCCACTACAGACACCTTTAACACTAACTCTTCTGTCCGCAACTTAGGTGTGATCTTCGACCAACACCTCAGTTTCCAAGATCGCATTACCCATCTCTCCCGCTCTTGCTTCATGCATATACGCGACCTTCGCAGAATACGCCCTATGCTTGACTTTAAAACTGCATCAACCATCCACAGTCCATGCTAAATTACAGCATTACAATTCACTTTGCCTGAACATAGGCTCCACCCAAATAAGCCGCCTTCAAGCCATCTAGAATCTCTTGCTCGTGCTGTCACCAAAACCCCCAACACCATCACATAACTCCTGTTCTTAAATCACTACATTGGCTTAAAATACCTGAACGAATTGAGTATAAAGTCCTATCACTTACCTACAACACACTTCAGTCCTCCCAATCCTTCTATCTTCGCCGCCTGTCCGTCACCTCATCCTTAAAATTTGGTAATCGCTCCATAGCCATAGCTGCCCCACCACTTTGGAACAAAATCCTCCCCAGAACAGCGACAGTTATCTGACACATCAAACAAACTCATCTACACCCCACCCCTTGCAATTTCTGCATTGGCCTTTTACTCAAAGCTGAAACATTCCTCTTTCATAGATCCTATCCTGGTTCCCCATCTTCCTCTTATCTCTCTTTCGGCTCCAATCTCAAGCATCACACACCATAGCTGCTACGCTCGCTCTCTCTCTGCCTGACTTTTGGATCTTGACCTGGAACCGAACCCTTTTTGCCTATCGATTTAGTTATAACTGAGCGTCTGTGACGTGGCTTTCGTTGGGCGCTGTATAAATCTCGGGATTACGATTACGATTACATCGAGAGGTCTAGAGAACGAGGCCCGATGTAACTGAATTCATCGCGTGCACGATTCGCTTCGTTATCATTGATATTCTCTTATCTATGTCGTATTTGCGAGTATTTGTATATGTATGTGTATGTGTGTGTATCGCTCTGCTCTGTGAGTTTTAAGACTATTATACTCGATGCTTAATTTCTTTCCATAAAATTCAGAAACTTCATTAAGGGAGTCAATCGTTCCGTATCTTCGTCACTGCGTCCCGCCTTCCAAATCCCAACTAGGCATTCTGCTGTTGAACGAGTTAGCCCACAAACAGATCTGATAATTAGATTGGTTCTGTTGAGAGTCCTTACAAACCATTAACCGCGAATCTGAGGAGATTACTCGTACAGGATAGCAGCAATATGGATGAGCATCTGTTCCATGGTTTGCTTCGTTATTTATAAATACACGTATGCTGACCCTGGTCTTTTGAGAAGATCTCTCTCCCCCTCCCCAAAGACTTTGAACGCACTTGTTTAACGCCAACATTTGATGACAAGAGACTTGCTGTTGTTACATAAGAAAACAAGTGAAGTTGACGTTATTATAAGAATATAATTATTATATTTTATTTCTCTGCATACACAATTGGGTTTATCGCGAATATGTGGCCTATTAGCGCACGGCTTAGTTTTCGCGTTTTCAACAGGACTTTTGGATATCTCTAAAATGTTCGATGTAAATCTATTTAAACCAAATTATCTCTAATTTTGGCCTACACCTGTGTGTTTTGAAAATCTTCTGAATTTTATTAAGGGTTACGTCTGGTGTAAAGATATTAGTCGATGACCCGAAGCACGAATGTCTTAAGGGCATTTTCAACGCCCCTAAAATGGCCGACCATTTCATGAAAGGCCCGAACCCGTGCACTCGACGCTAGAGGGCGAGCAGCCGCCATCTGGCGTCAGACGCGGCTGTTTCCGGTGTTACAGAGACAGACCTCACTGTCTGTGCTATCTCCGCTGTGCAAACATCCCAACGCTTCGATGCCTATTATACACAGGCACAGAGACCGACGTGTCAATTAGGTCAGAGAGCCAATTTTTATAGCGCCCTGATGTTCAGAGAGAACTAAACTACAATTCTTGGTATAAAGCGAATGCAAATATGTCGTCTATATTCGAAGTCACGAAAACCTATTATATTTTTCACTTCTGGCAAACACAAGGACATTTTCACTGGTCCATGTTAACGAACCTTATGCTAGCGAACAAGCTTCACCTCAAAATGTTGGGATGACTTTCGAGAAACTTTTTTAAACAACTGTACAGAGACATATAAATCTGAACCTGAATAAGAAGAACAAGTATAAAAAGAAGAGGAAGAAGAGAAGACGAGAAAGACGAGCTAACCTCTCAAGGCAGCCATAGGTGCAAGGTGCTTTAGCGACTTTATTTTCTTAGCCTCGACAATTGAGGGCGGGTTGTCAGTCATATCCCTCGCCGTCTGATCTTCCCACCAACAGAGTACGTTCGGTCAGCGTACTCATTTTGTACCTTAGTTTAGCAGAAATCACGAAACAGCTTTCTGTCCAGGCGGATTGGTCATTTAAACACCCGCCCTCTGCGTTGGCTGTCCAGCACGCGAACCACTAAACTATCACCCAACCCCGCATAACTGACTGTTTCGGAGAAATACGGATAATATCGTAGCTCTTTCTGTTACGCCAGTACACGATAGCACACACGAGCACGCACATATACCCATGTAGGCCCTTTCCCACCAAGGCAGCAGACTAGTACAAATTGTTTTAGACCAGCTTGTTATTACGCGATCGTGGGTCTCCAAAAACCTGCTAACTCATCACAGCATAGGCCGCGCGAGGGCCCACGTGATAAAGTACGCGTCAGCAATAATTACTGGTGATGTCAGCCCGCCTGCTCGCAGGAAATAAGGGAATAGCCAGCCAATCACACCTCTCCACGACGTGTTTAGTCCGTGCCAACCAGCACGTGATCAGAGCGTACAAAAACAATTCATGAACACGACGGAAATTTTCACTAAAACGCTCGCTTAAAACTTGCTGACTAAGCAGCTCAATATTACGTTCATAACTGTGTAGAGTAAATTTAGGCGAAAGTCATTGGTTTATTTTCAGCGTAGGCCTTCATGTACTCATAAAAAACCATGGGAACAGAACATAGACTGATGATTAATAAATCAAATATGTTGCACCCAGACTGGAGTTGCTGTCTATAAAGGTCTAAATCCTGAAGGCTGATAAGTTGTTGGCATAACTGTATTATATCGACGATGATTTTGCACCCAGTTTAGTCTTCATTTATGATGAGGTGACGAAGCTTATTAGACCGAAAAAAAACTTGTGGTGCAGAGCTGTTTTTTGTGGAGAATTTCCTGCGAAGTAAGGAAGATTCATTTGTTTGGCTGAGAAAATAGCAGTTAAGGGAGGATCATAAGGACGTCTGGAGTGATGCAGTGAACTTGACCATCGATGAACACTCAATTATTCAGCAGCCTTATGTCGCTTTGGCTCAGGCATCGAAAGAAAACTAGAGCGTTTTGAAAAACACAAACATTGCGCAAGCATAGAACGTGTTGTACTTGACAGACCTGGTATTAATATATATATATACCCTGTATATATAAATGTGCGTGTGCGTGTGTTTGGGTGTATATTTGGCGAATTATATATACATATATTTATGTAAACAGCTTAACGGTTTAAGAAAAGACTGTTATGAGTGACTTGACAGCAATGACCAACGTAAAACAGCAAAATTAGGCCTAAATGTCAACACATTTTAAACCTTAGCATTGGCTGCCTGAACAACATACTAATATTAGCTGTTGTCTATTAAATTAGCTGTGAGCACAATAACACTGCGGTGTATGAAGGCATTGTTCGGCAGTCAGTCATCGTTATCGGAGTTTTACCGATTTTTATCCTCTGCTAATCGTCACTTCTTTCTCAGCAGATGTAATATAGTGGTTTGGGGCTATTATAGCTATTATCGCGGTTGAGGGCCATCTAATGGCTTCACTCCGGCACGCCATCATATCCACAGAAGCCGCCATCACCCCAACGGCGCCTCCAACTATAGTTCGGGGCCAACTAGGTTGCTAGGACAACTAGCAGAAAGGAAGCTTACTGGATGCGTTGATTGTAAATTTCATCGTCTGTTAAATTCTTGGTTTTTAGCCGCATTTTTATTTTCTGACTCAATATTTGTCTTTTCTGCTTCTGAGATAAGTTTTAACTCTTTATTTCTTGTTGCATTAATTTACCGGCCCTTCGCATTTTGACCGCATGTCAGCCTTTTTTTGTACTTCATGGTCTTCATGGGCAGAGCAAATTCCTAACCACAATCTCTTAATTTCACGGTTTTAGTTCCACGCTAACAACAACTGATCCTCTTTTATTTGTCAGCAGAGTTCATGAGTCATACATGAACAGAAGAACTGTTCTTTTCTTATTTAGGTCTCGTCTTTTTTCTTGCTGAGTTCCTTGGCCTAGTGTTTTGCAAGTTCAACTGATCCTCTTTTATTTGTCAGCAGAGTTCATGAGTCATACATGAACAGAAGAACTGTTCTTTTCTAATTTAGGTCTCGTCTTTTTTCTTGCTGAGTTCCTTGGCCTAGTGTTTTGCAAGTTCTGCAAATGTGATTATGTCTGATTCATTGCGATGCTTGCTTTTATTTTGTATATTGTTGCTATTCATGCTCCTTGCCAAATCTAGTAAAGAGGTATGTGTTGAATTCAGGCATGCATCGCTGCGGCTGGTCTGTCTTTGAACTTGGATCAAGCCCATTCGTTTTACCTGGTTCTTGGTCCTGCATTTTCAGTTCTGTCTTATTTTCTGTACCAGTAACATTCTTTGTCGTCCTTTGTTAAATGCATATTCGTTTAAAACATCTGTAACTACTCGTCATGGATTGTCTTTGTGTATCCTTCTGTTGCTTCTTTTAGCTGGTGTGATTGAAATAAATCCTGGACCAGTTAGACTTCAGAGCCTGAATATTGTTCAACCAAATATTTGTTCTCTTCAAAATAAGGGTACAGCATTCCTTACATATATTTGCTCTTTTTGAGACGAGACGTCACCCTAATGATAGATATCCATTTATTTCTGATCTCATTCTCCCAACCTTTTCCATGCTGAATGAGTCTCGGTTCAGTGGTAAAGGTTGGAACTTCCTTTTATTTTAGGCCGTATCTGACACTACAAAGATTCACTTTGCCTAACCTGCTCCCAGTTTATTTGAGGTCCAGGCTGATTCTCGCATTTCTGGCAACAAAAAGTAATTGCTTGTGTTTTGCCCCCGACACCATCATCTCACCGAAGCCACAACCGCCCCGAAGGAACTCCCAGCCATAGTTCAGGGACAACGTTCTAGATTCAAAACTCATTAACCTTATAATTCACTGATATTTTTTATACACACGGACCCTTAAAACTTGCTGACTAAGCAGAGTAATAGCACGTTCACAATAATTATAATAATAATAGCAATAACATTAAAATACATACAGACAAACAGATAGAGGAAAGGCAGACAGGGAGACAGGCAGATAAACAGACAGACATTCAGACAGACTTACATACATACATACAGACAGATGAGCAGTCAGACAGACAGACTGACAGGCAGGCATATAGGAGACGGGTGGCAACTTGGCAAACTACAGAGCGATACTTGCCCTTTGCAGGTGAGAACTTTTGTTTCAATTTATAAGCGCTTTACTTTGGCAACTTATTGTAAGTTTGTCGAAATTTCTTCGAGTTCTAACAAGAGTTGCCTTTTCAACACCATTCCTACATCTATTCGGAAAGAGTGTGTTGATGTCTCGAGCCCAACGATCACATCAATTATCAATTTCTCTTTGCATGAGGAATCCATCCCATCTGTTTTTGCTCATGCTGTAGTTAGTCCTCTATTGAAAAATCTTTTCTTGACCCCAGCGACAATCTAATTATAGAACCATCTCAACTTTGAATTTTGTACCAAAAATTCTTGAACGGGTAGTTTTGAATCATATTCAAACTCACTTATCTTCAAACTCACTACTCTCTCAATTTCAGTCTTCATACAGTAAGTTTCATTCAACAGAATATTTTGCCATTATATCTGTTAATAACGTGGGCTCTGGAAGATATGATTTGACTAAGCGCTGGTGAATTAGCTGGTCTCTCACTTTTTGGGTGGCGCTAATTGTAATTGTAATTAGTGACGTCTATTGCGCCGATGGCTAATGCACATGGCATCAACCGATTGTAATTGTAATTGTAATCTGACATTTATAAAGCGCCACTTCAAGAATAGACTCATCAGAAGCGCTCCCGACCCGAACCAGTGAGACCACTGGCAAATAATACAGACTTCAGGCGCTTGCGAGACTGCGGAAGAGACAAACTGAGGAATACTAGCCGGAGCTCTCGGGAAAGGCGATTCCAGCTATTGGGTCCAACATAGGCAAAGCTTCTAGACTGCGCTGTAGCAGTGCGCATACGAGGGACAGTCAGAAGTCCAAGGGAGGCCGACCGGAGAGTGCTACGGCCTGGAACCAAAGAGACCGAAATGCAGAAGTCCCTAAGATATGATGGAGCAGAGCCAACAAGACAATTACGCATAAGCGTTAGGATCTTGAACTGGATACGCTGCTGAATGGGAAGCCAGTGTAGAGTGTCCCGTATAAAGGAAGTTATATGGCCATACCTGGGGACGCCTCCAATAAGACGGGCAGAAGCATTGAGAACAGATTGAAGCTTGGAAATATTGGCAAGTGAGAGTCCAGCAAAGATAGCGTTACCAAAGTCCACCCTAGTGCAGATAAGGGCATGAATTAGAGTAGTAACGATGGCGCACCAAAGCCAAGCCACAATCAAAGCAGTGTGCAGAAAGTCAGTTCATTAATACAAAAAGAGGCCGCCTACGATGGAGAAGCCAACTGAAAAAGGCAAATCTTCAGTTGAGGAAGAAATTACTCAAGCTACTGAGCAGAACGGACAAAGGAAGAGAAATCCACAATCTAGGTCCAGCAACCGGAAAAGCTCGTTCATCAAGAACATTTCTAGTCCTGGGTATGACCAGAGAAAGCTAATCAGATGAACTGGTTGCTTAATGGTAAGTTTGGGTGAAAGGACTAAGTTTAAGTAATTTAGTTGACCAAAGTTAAGTAAGTGTTTTATATACAATAATCCCCAATTTAAAATAAATCCTATGCTGAACAGGAAGCCAACGCAGACATATAAGCATTACCGAACCCATGATTTTCGGTTCTGCGATTGATTTGGGTGGTCGAGTGCTTAGGATGAGTTGCAGGCATCATTCGAAAACGACCGAACAATCTTGACATTATTCCCAGACTCTACGATTACATGTAGTAAGGGTTCTTCATATCAGCTACAGCATCAGATATTTGTCTGTTCCTGCTTCACGCTGACAATGTTATGCGCTTCTGAAACAAGCTTAGCCTGGGCTCTGCCAATTCCAATCTCAACTAAGTTCAGAAATGAATTAATTCATGTATGAATTTCAGACATTGACTAAGCGCCAATAAATAACTGGTATCCCTGATGCAGCTTTTGTAATGCGACTGATTTGAATGGTTGAATGAATTTGGTAATCTACAATATATTGCATTTACTTCGAAGCGACCATCGATTAGTGCATTAATCATCGATTAGTGATTATTATAAAAATGTGTTGTCTTCGGATTAGATTAGATTAGATTAGGCGCACGAAAAATGTGGTGTTGTATTATGGCATTCTTAGCTGTCATAAACTACCAAACACATGCATAATTACACGTACAGTAAAGTTATAAGCTTGAATTTTCACATGAATATTCAAACAAACTAATGCAGAAACGTATGCACCGACTTTATAGTCTATTGGAATAAGACTGAAAGAGACAGAGTAGGACAGTACGAAAAAATTAGATTAGACTAGATTGAACATTTTTTATAGCGTTTTAATTTTGAGATGTCTGCTTGGTGACGTAGTTACTCCTTCTAATCTGCTTTGGTCGTGTTCGGTCAGTAGTCGAGATTCCATTGATTTCTCTGAGTCTCAGCGGCTGAGTCGTAAGGATGACAGAGCAGACAATCATCTGCAAGTCATTCTAAGGGTCAATTTCACCGGATCGGCGTAGGAGGAGTTGGGGGGCTCCGAGCCCCAGAGCCGCCTCAACCGTCGGTCAGGCGTGACGTGTAAGGCACAGATGGATAGTTGCCGACTGCAGAGGAATGAAGAGCCTAACTATCGGTGACAGCTGCAGAGATGGTGGTAGGGCGGGTGTTTGCGGGGTGAGTAGGGTCGAGGGTGGAGTGCGGAAGAAATCAAACACGGGATGGTCATTCAGGAACTCAGCAATAGTTTGAAAATATTCACTGTAGTGGCTGACGCTGTTTCTCAACGAACAATTTGGAGTGAAACGCTTTTACAGGCGTTTGGAAAATAGATTATAAACAAGACAATCGAACAGACAAATAGCCAGAATGATCAACAGACAGACAGACAGACAAAGAGTCAGACAGACAGACAGGCAAAGAGTCAGACGCAACGACTTATTGTACTGATGAAGTGTCAAACAAATGAAGGAAATTGGATGACTTAGAAGAAAAGTGGAAGAGTTGAAAATCCTTAAACGACGATCAAGTTAATTAAAGCGACGTCTCAAGCCAATCCGTTATTTCAAAGGAAGAGGGAGACCGAACAGAAGAAAACAAAAGAAGAAAAGGAGGAGAAGCAGAAGGAATAAGAGCAGATGTAGGAATTGAAGAATTATAGAAGAAGCTAAAGGAGCAAAAGAAGAATAGAAGAAGCAAATGAAGTAGACAAAGAAATGGAAGTAGGAATTGCTTGAATAAATTGAAAGAGGAATTGGTTCAAAAGCAGAAGGGCAAGGACGTCAATGCGTCATAATTAATAGAGGCTGGGATGAGTTGATGGTAGAAAGTAGCAGTTCAAATCTTGAATAACATATGAGCTACAAAGCACAAATGGAATCTCATATTAAATAAAATCAGAAAATGGACAGTGTGGAGACAGGAAAAAGAGACCGAGACAGGCAAAGTGAAGCAAGAAGAAAACCCAGTCATGAAACGCAACAGAAAAGGCAGTCAAAGGTCGCGATTAGAAAGAGAAACAGGTCAAAGAACAGAAGCAGTGCAAGAATTTCAGTGCGCCACATCTGATATCAAATCAAATCAAATCGTACATTGGCATATTTTTACAACAGGTATAGTTAAAGCTATAGGGCAATGCTCCCAGACGGAAATGAAGCTATTCTAGCTAATCTAGTCATCTTCGCTATCTACATATCAGTTATCACGCGGATTACTTTGTGACTACAGTACGTAGAACACATTACACGTTAAAATAACAAATTGCATACAGGCCCTGGCTCTGTCTTTAAGTTTTAACTCTTGGTTAGTAAACAGATCATTAGTGTAGAGATAGCAAGTACTGTAAAATGTAGTTTTTAAAAAAATTAAATTTCTCAGATTTCTAATTTTATCAGATGTGTTTTTCCATAGTCTGGTTCCTTGAATTTTTATTGTAAGTAATCTCAATACTGTTTTCTGCGCTCCAGATGATAATTAAATTTCGCTCAGGTATAGTAGTGATGAATTTTAGAAATTTTGCTAAGAATGTTATTAAACTCTGGTGGAAGGGGGTTCTGTTACGATAGCTGACGACAACCTTTTGAAGTGTCGATCGATTGGTCCTCGAACTGTCGACTTGCCTGATTTGTAACATAACGTTAACACGAGAAAAGACACAGAGTCTTTGTTTTTCGCGTATCTAATTAGGAAAACGAACAGTTCAATTACAGTTCAACTAGAACAGTACTTCAGACGTCGAATATACAGTTCTAACCACACGAATCTATCAAAGACATTTGTAACTCAAATTATCAACCGAGCACACGACAAACTACCGCTCTGCAATCTCTTCGCGCTCTCTTAACAATGCACCCGTAATCGCGTAATAGCTTTGTTTCCAGCTGAGTTAGCAGGTTAGCTTAGACATGCCTCCAGCTATTGCGCAATCGCGGATTTTTCCAAAAACCCGCTGACTCATCACAACGTAGGCTTGACGATTCCCCACGCAAGAATCACTGCGTGCCCGCCTGCGCGCAAGGCGCCGCAACCAATCACAAACAAGGCAAAAACCCGATGACTTATCAACATTACGTCCTGAAAATTTCCTATACAAACACGTTCTTTAAACTTGCTGACTCAACAGGAGAAAATTTACCTTCACAATAGTGGTACATAATTATTAGGACTTGCAATCTGTAAATATCTTCAACAGTTAGTAAGAAATTGTTCTTAAACAGAGGAATTTTTAGGCCTACTTTTTGAAAATTAACTAAAGTTATAATTCTGACGACCTTTTTGAAGTTTGGAGATAGATATGGAGATTTTTCTTTCCAGAATTTTAACTTCGCTGCCCCATTTCAAATTTTCATATATAAAAATAGCTTTAAGTTTTGTCCGATGTGCTCTGGTTAACTGGATAATACAAATAGTTTGGGATGAGATGATACTGGAAAGTAGCTAATGAAATCATTGAATAAGATATAACTTAGAGAGCTGAAAATGGAATCTTAGATAAAAGAAAAACATAAATTGGGCAATGTGAAGGTTAGAAAAAGATAAGGACAGATAAATCGAAGCAAAAAAAAAAATCCAGTCACAAAACGCAACATAAAACGTAGACAAACAAGGCAAGGCATAGAAAAATTGTGGATTAATCTGTGGCCTGAATCACGAAGGCTACGGATTAGGCATTGTTTTCACTGCTCCTCAAGTGTCCGACTTAATGCGCTAAATTATGCGACCTTTCAGCCGCCCAGGTCGTCCTGAAAGTCTTTTCCAATCATGCGGAATATCATCTGACTACTATCGAAGTGAATACTCCAGTTGATACACTAAAAGACATTAATTCTCATAGCAATTTTAAAACAGAAAATTATTTACTAATTTATCACCTTCACTTTTACCTTCACGGTGTCGCAAAGATTACATGCAAGAGATTCTCCACTGCGGCGATGTACAAACTTGGAAATAGGGAGTGAGTCACCTCTGATTAATTTTCTCGACTAGAAATCATACTAAGCCTTTATGACATGGTCTCGGGAAGCCTTTTAAAAAAGAACATAGTTGTTATCACAAAGCTGTCAAAATGAAATATGAAGGCGTAGAAGTGTCAAGTGGCCTTTTACCCCTGCGTTTCATTGAGTCCTCAAAACGTGACAATAATTAATTGTTGCAATTAATTAATAATGAATTAAGGCTGACACGAGAAAATGGTTCCTTACGCTGCATGTTGTCTAGTTTGCGCTTCAGTCAAAAGATCTGCAAGCCCCTGGACGACGCCACCAACTGGAACTCTTGCTAAGTAGTTAAATGATGAGCGACTATAATCGCTCATCATTTAATTACTTAGCAAGATAATTATATTACCTTACTTCTTTTTCAATCCGCGCTGCTTTTCGTTTCACTGGCTGTTCTTAATACGAGCATCTTCTTCGAAAAATGAAGAATGATTCAACCTCAATCAAAACTGAAGCAGTCTGACGACGATATTATGAAGCAAAATTGTTCTAATACATAGAGAAAGCGACAGAGACAGAGAGGGAAGGAGAGAGCGAGAAGGAAAGCGAAAAGATACAGAGAGATTAGAGAGACAGAACAAGATGTACAGCCAGATAGAAAACTAGACAGAGGAAGAGCAAGAATGAGTCCTAAAGAGCAAAACATAAGACAAGAAGGGGAGAACAAGACAGACAGAGAGAGAGAGAGAGAGAGAGAGAGAGAGAGAAGGAGATAACGAACGAATGATAGAGATGAAGAGAAAGTGAGAATAATGTAAGAAAGACGAGAACAGAACGGGAGAGGGTGAAAGAGTGAATGAATGAGAGAGCGAGAGCGAGAGAGAGAGAGCGCGTCATCGACAGAGAGAGAAAGAGAGAGGGAGAGGGAGAGAGAGGGAGAGAGACAGATGCAAGGAGAAAGAGGCTTGAATTGACGGAGTGCTTTCGATCGCTCTTCTATTAATGGCTCATCAAGAATATAAGACGCGACCAACGACGGATATCTTGTGAAGCGCCGCATCGTCGGCCGATAATAGTTCGAAGGAGAAGAGGAAGAAGGAGAAGGAGAAGAAGAAGAAGTAAAAGAAGAAGAAGAAGAAGAAGAAGAAGAAGGAGAAGAAAAAGAAGTTCCTTGTTGCATTTTTGCGCTTGACACCAGCGCCTCGTATATGGCATCTCGTGTGGCTCGTTGTTCAGTGAAGACGGCCAAGAAACGGACAAATCTGTCGAACTTCAGAGCTCCACAATAACAATCGACGACTAAGAATCTATCCCAGGGCAGCTGGATTAGGATTCATGGAAGAACTTCCTATTCAACATTTTCCCTCGAAAACAAACAACAACTTCCAACCGCGGACGTCAGTGGACCCAGCTGATGTCTAAGAAGAAAACATTCGTCTCTGACTAATTTGATTTACCGTTCTAAATTTTCAAAGACCGAGATACGTAGCATTCCGAATCGATCCAAATCGATTTGCGTATTGATCAGTGAGTGCGTCGTCTGTTTACAGTACCAGCGATCATGACAGAGCAAAATCAGAGATCGAAAAGTACGGCATTGAGATCGAACAGATGGACAGTGTCCTCATTCCGAGAGACGGAAAAGTCGTTTCTTTTCCAGATGTCTATTACTATCTGTTTTCGATATCATAATAACGCATGCAGGTGATATGCGCATTCAAAGCATCAACCGTCCTGTTCAGTGCTATCTTTGGTGAAGCCCACACACAACACTACAAACAGACAACATACGACGTTTCACTTTCACTGGTTCTCTTCCTCGCTTCTGCCCTCGCTCCTAGACGTTTCAGCTCAAGACCGAAAACCGAAATATCCAAGTCATCCTATTCTGTTTCAGGTCCTGCATTACCCTATGACCACCTTCATCATCAGTTTCCACCGTACACCACGCTGTTTCCCCCGGCTTGAGAAGCCGGATCTTGATTGGCACAGAAAGTGACCAAACAACCTCTCTTTTGCGGACTTGATATAGCGCCGGTAAATAAGCTGGTCTCTCGAATGCGGTTTTAGTGTGGCGCTGAGAAAGTTTGGAGATTTGCTTTTGCATAAATTTACATTTACATTCATTTACATGTCGATGTGAGTTGACAAGAAATTACCAGTAGCACAGGATTCCACCCCTCTTTTTTCGGATTCTTATGAATTGCCAGGAACCGTTTTTCCAAAGCGCTTGTACCACAGCAACTGCATTTAACTAACCTGCCATGTTCTCAAAGATCGCAATCTGAGGTGGCGCACCAGAATCTGAAGCCTGTAAACTGTGCTGATCTGACCCTAGCTACTTCTTTACAATGCTGGTTACATTACCACATCATTTTGACGACGACGCGTCCAGTGTTGAGCTTACCTGTAGAGCACATCTCCGCTGTTTTCGCGCGTCTTCGGCGTTAAGCTCCAGCAGCTGGAAGGAGTCAAACTTGAATAACTGAGCATAGATCGTGTGGCACTTGAGTGCTGCACCTTTTTGCCATGGAATCGGTCGAGTGCCTTTGCGATAAGCTTCACTGTGTCTGGAATGAGGTTTCTCGGAGTCAGGAAGCCACTGACTCTGATGGCAACCAGACCGACGGGATAGGCCTCGGCGACCGAGCGCTGACTCCTGATGACGTCTTCCGTGACGAACCAGGCGTAGCCTCGAACAAACCCGTTTAGTTCGGCCACCTCGAAAACGATCCTTGCTAGTCGAGGGCTGCAGTGCAGAACGATGACGCGAGACTGGTTTTCGAGGAGGTTGAGCAGCTGGTAGTCGATGGCACTCAGCGTCGACCGATGGGCGATGCTGATGTGGTCCTCGACCCGCCAGACGGAAGTGTTTCTCGTCAGACGGTAGAAGGCGTCGACGAAACCATCGGAGGCATACGTGTCCTCTGTTATCAGGGACACGTAGAACCATTCGTTAGCTGTGAGGATTCGAACGAGAGCGTGAGCGATGAGCGACTTCGAAGGGTCCAACTGAAGGTAGAGAGGCCGTTCGCCCTAAACACACAGCACATTCACACACAATATGCCTAGAATTACAATCACAACCGTGGCAATAGGAATGGATATGGTTAGAGGGATTCAAAAGATAGAAACACGGTTAGAAGGAAACAAAGAAGGAAGGAAGGAAGGAATGAAAGAAGACAGGAAAGAAGGAAGGATGGAAGGATAGGTGGAAGGATAGATGGATGGATAGATGGATGAATGGTGGATGGATTGACGGACGGGCAGACGTATAGATTGATGGACGGACGGAAGGTCTTGTCGGTTGGCTGGATGGATATAATGGTCGGTTGTTTCGACTGTTGAGTATGTTGATGGATGGATGGATGGATGGATCGATGGATGAATCGGAGGATGGATGGACGGATGGACGAGAATACGCGTGAAACTAGAGGATGCTAATCGAGTTCATCTCTTTTGCATATGTTATAGCCATAAATCATCACAGTCCATTCGACATCTGATTTGGTCGTCAGATAACATGATTGGGAACATCGTCAGCCTTGAGGATAAAGCATTCGCAGCATCAACATGTCATCTACTGTCAATTGATGCGATATACGCTAATGTAAGGCAACGATCCATCGATCTATGAGATCTTCTAGGTAATATTATCCATCTATTATGTTAAATGCGATGTGATGTATTGTGATGATAAGTAATATTTACGACATAATTTAATTCCTATAGCGCCAATCTTCACATGCGCACTCAGTGCACTGCTCGCTTCTGAAAAGGATCGCTTTATAAATGCTGCAAACATTAGCAAGTATTAAATGATAGAGAGGAGGAGGAGAACGAGGAGAAGGAAGGGAATTTGGTGCCAAGTTCTATTCGTTGTGTCAGTTCTCTGATGTCATTCGGGTCTAAACTTAAGATTCATGTCTTTCTTTCAACTTGCTCACCCACCGGAGTCATTAGGGCAAAAATTCTTTAGTGCTAGAGTCGTAGGGTTGTGGAATAGCATGGAGGATAGTACTATCTCATTGTACACTGTCACAGCTTTTTAAAAGAAGCTTTAAAGGAGTGGCTATTAAACATTTATGGCTAATTTGCAATAGATTGCAAGTCTTCTGAGCACTTGAACCCTTGTTATGTTATGTTATGTTATGCTATATTATGTTATGTTATATTATGCTATGTTATGCCATATTATGTTATGTTATGTTAGCTATCTTCAGTGCGTTGGCAGCAGCACAATAATTGAAAACTATCCTATCCCGCGCAGAACATCTGCTCTCTATTTCGGCAAAAGGTCCTCATGGGAAATCCTCTGTTACTCCCGTTTGCTTTGGGTCACGAAAGCCATTGCCAAAAAGTGCTCCAGTTGGAAAATTTCACCGCTATATTCCTCTTGCAAGTTACACAAAGCCATCATAATATACACAAGAACGACAAAAACAGTTTGCTATAAAACTAATCTAGTCATTCAGTGACGATCATAAATTTCTTTATACACACAATTTTCAATCTTCTGATCTGGTGATACTATAGTTGAAGAGTCAAATGGTCTCACTAGTGGGAGAACTACATGAAGTCAATCATGACTAAAACTGATTTTGATAAGTTCAGACGCAGTTCCTCAAAAGTCTGACTTTGGCAATTATTGATAGTCATAGAAAAAGCTAATCGTATAAGGAATTGCTTTCGTTTAAATTTAAAAGGCACGTTAGTGTCTGATGGGATGAAGTGATATTCAGGATATAAAAATAATGTGTGCTTTAACCAGAAAAACCATTGCAACTTTTACCGTTGGATTAGTTTGCGATATTCTATGAATTCCGCGCCTCAGATCTAGGTGTACTGACTATACGCGCGTTATAAGTGCTTTAAATAAATAAAAAATAAAAAATTTGTTTTTAAGACTCAGTATTTTCTCACTTTTTCAAGAAATCCCACTCTGATAAGACTTCTCATTTCTTTCAGCTTAAACACAAGCCGCCCTGACCTCCTCTCCCTCCTCTCTCTGGTCTCCTGGCAACGGACTTGGTTCTTGACATGGCATCTTTGAACAACCTCAAGTACTTGATGCAGCGCTCGCGAATAAGTTATTTGCATTTAAGTAGCGCTTTAGAAATTTCGAGTTTACGATCACGATTATTGAATTCATGTTTTGTAAATCCAATCTCTCGATTACAATTCACAAACAGTGATTATCCACCTGTTTATCTGCTGCTCACCATAAACAAATATATGAAGTTGTCTGTACCCTGGTTTCTTCTGTTCGTTCGTGTACAGTGCAAACCGTTCCAGTTTGTAGTTTTGGCCAGTCTCCAACAAAGTTTCCACAGGCCTGATCTACGTTGTTTAGCTTGTCTTTCTTACTTAGTCGATTTTCTTTTGATTCCAAACTGAGTTCTGCCCGCCTTCTTTAACCTCTATCGGCTTCACTTCTTTCAGAGCTTTGTATGTCTCCATCTTCCACCGATTCATTTGCTCTTTTCTTGCTTCTTCTTCTTGCTTCGTGTCAGGAAGCGGGGCTGTATTCTATCACCGTATGACCTGTTCAACACTCTAGCAGAGATGGCGATGAAGGAAGAAGCCCTTGTTGGTTTCTAAGGATGGATGAAAATATATATGCCGACGACGTTCTTATGTTGGCTGGTTCTGAAACAGAACTGCAGGAGCTGGTTGACCGCTTTGATCGGGTTAGCCTCAAATTTAGCTTATTGATTAATATCGACAAGACAGAGGTGATGGGAATAGATAGCGCTACCTGCTCTATCAAGGTCCATGATGAGCAGCTGGAGCACATAGATATACATGTCCTTAAGTAGGACCTCTCATCACTCAAGATACAGAATGCATAAAGGACATCAGAGCTAGATTGAAAAGGGGGTAAAGCAACTTACGGGAACCTTGGAGAAGCTAGCAAAACGTCATGGATTATCAGTTAGTATTAAGATAAGGCTTCTGAAGGCAATGGGTCTCGGTCTTGTCTGAAACTGCTATAGACGAACTGTTCGGTCTCCGGTGGGACGTCTCGGGTCTCGCCTCGGTCTCGGTTCAAAGAGTCTCGTGGGTCCCTGTCCAACGAATCGTACTTGTTCCATTTCTACACAAAGACCATTTGGCATCACTTATGAAAGCGTTGCAGTACGTGTTGCTAAATATGAAAGTGACCAGGATCAAAACAGGATCTATTTTTCAGACAGTGTACCGATTCCTGTTACAACTCATGTATATTGTAAAACATTGTAAGTAGACTTTTATAAGATGCAGAGTTGCATCTGTTAACGGCTAAGTATTAGTCTATGGATGAATTGATTGATGGACCATTCTTTTATTGAGGGCGCTAATCTTCGCTGCCAAGATCTAATTGCATTCATCGCTAATTTCTTAGCTGATTTAGAACAGGCCAGTGAGACTTTTTTGCATGGCAAATCAATCAACTAAAGTAGAGGCCAAAACATTGTACATTCTGAGGATGCAACATGGCTATAGTTTATGTCATATAAATTACGCTATTCTAGGCTAAGTGAGATAAATAATGCTATGCTACGCTATATTAGGAGATGGGATGACGCACAATAGCAGAGACCAGCAGAAGTGAAAAGAACCCAACAGATAGAAACAGCTGAATATGCAGCAAAGAGATTTCAACAGGTGAGTAAGAGAATATGCAGATAGAGGTCTACATCGTTTTTCTAATGAGCCATTTACACTGACAGCAGCCGCTGTATCAACAGCCAATTACGCAGCCAATCGGGAAAAGCGAAAGAAAACAACTAAATCTCCACTTGAATGCTACGCTGTGCAAATCAAATTCCAGCAACATGAATTCGTTTCCATGAATTATTTGCCCTGATTTTCAACTGAAAATCTCTGTTCGGTAATATATTCTGATAAAAGCGGCCTACAGAAGTTCTAACCGCGTTGCTGAGCGAACACGATTCTTTAAGACCAATTAACCACAGGCATCGGGCCATGAATGGTACACATGGCCAACGTTGGCTCTGAGTATATCGCTTCGCATCTGATGAGCCCCTTCACAATATCTTACGGCTCAACCACTGATAAGCAGTAATGCGCCTCAAGGGGTAAATTTCCCCTCATCCTAGAATTCAAGAGAACGTTAACTTTAAGGACAGCGGGCGTGTAAAGGTGCTTACACTCCGATGGCGGTGAACATCAAACAACTAAGTGCAACAGCACTGACATCCAGTTCTTATCGCGCAGATGTTGCTGGTCTTTTATTAGACCCTCAATCAGTCTACTGTTCCAATCGCACCGTCATCTGGAAACTCGTTGCAGAGAGTCGATACCAGAATTATTTACAGCATGTCGTCCACGAGTCCTAAGATGCACAATAACAGACCTGCTCTGTATAACTGGTTCGGCTTTGAGGCCCTATTCAGATGATGGCTATGAAAGCCAAACAATTACGGCTTTTGCACGTGGAGGAAAGCACTGGGCCAAGTGAACGCTCGACACTGGAACGATCTTGTAAACAAATGAACTGCCGCTACTTCTGTCCCATCTGTTGCTGCTCTTGGTGGTAAAACGCTGTTATTGTTGTTGATGAAAATGATGAATATGATGCTGCAGTTGATGGCGATTATGGCACCCATGCTAGAAAACTAGAATATTCATCCTTGCTAGAGGTTAGAGTCTGGCCAGAAGCCAAGTTGCTATAGAGACCGGAGAGGCTTTCGTCATTGCTTAAGAGCGCACTTCGTCGTTGCTAAGTCTGCTTCCGGTGGCGATCGGTTGCTTCGCTAATAATATGAAATCGACGGCCATTGATAACAAACAACGAGAAATGAGCGCGTAAATAAGCCCGGAAGTAGATTGTAAATCTGGAATCGCAGTCGAAAGGTCAAGAGATGGCGGCACTGAGCGGATATGAGGAAACCATGGCGTACAAGTGTGACATCGCGCACAGACTGATCGCCACCAACCCAACTAGAGTCTTCTTCGAAAGCCGAACATCCTCACACGCAGACAGCTGCAGCGACAGGTACAGCCACACACACACACGCACGCACACACAAGCACACACACATTCCAGGCACTGCCTTCGTCAGCTTCGCCACACCCTTCGTGAGAACAAGTACTCGTTTCGCAAAAGAGGACACCCTTTCATGTTACCTAAACCCTAGAAGTAGTTTTGTGAATCGATGTATCTTTAGTTATATTTAACTTGCATGTCTGTCTGTTATATTTGCTCGTGTTGTTATCTAGTGCTATGCAATGTAGTGTAACTAGTGTAACTGATCTATGCAATGTAGTGTAACTGGTGTAACTGATCTATACAATGTAGTGTAACTAGTGTAACTGATCAATACAATGTAGAGTAACTAGTGTAACTGATCTATACAATGTAGTGTAACTAATCTGTACAACACATGTGCGTTTGTCAGATGCCAATAAAGGCTACTTTTTAAACTTACTTACTACTACACTGGCACAAAGACAGGCGCATGTTCAAACACACGGAGGCAGAGGCACAGCCGGATACAGGTACAGATAGAGTGCGAAATAGACAACAGAACACATCAGAGAACATGAATTCACATCGCAAGGCTAGAGACCTAAACATACACAGAGGGAAAGACAGACAGACACGGAAAGACAGGGACATCGAGAGACTAACAGAGACAGATAGAGAGAGAGAGAGAAAAGCAGACAGACAGGGGGTTAGCCAGAGGAAGAAGAGCAACCAACAGAAGGATAGACTGGGGCAGAAGCAGAGAAACACAAATACAGACACAGAAAGTCTCTCTCGTCCTCAATAGCAGATGGAATTAATCAGCTTAACCAAGCACTTTTATAGCGCATCTGCTGGTTATATGGTTTTGGTGAATGGGTTTGGGTGAATGGTTGGGCTCGGTGGGTGGATCTGTTGGTCGTCGTGCAGTGTAGACGAGCGCCGTTACTGTAAATGGAGCAGGCCGGAAGTGGATAAGACCGAGTTTGCGCATGCAGTCAAGCCCCGTTCTGATATTCATCGACCGAAATAGGATTCGTAAAGACAGACAGACAGACACAGACAGACACACACACAGAGACACACACAGACACACACACAGACATACAGACGCATAGGCAGACTCGGACAGAAAGTTAAAGGCTTGGGACAGAACGCGGGAGAAAGGACATGTAGCATGTCAACGTCTTCGTCACAATCTGTGCATTAATAAGCGAACTGAGATGTGTTATGCTATTCGGAGCGGACGGATGGCGTTTCTAGAGCTGTGCAAGGAAAGGATTTAGGGCGACAGACAGGCGACCAGAAGGATCCCTCCGCCCTCCGCAGCCTCAATTACAACACGCAATATGCAAATACGATTAAACTCCGCTTGCCAACTGATGTCGACTGTTTATGGCTCGTCTGCGGACGCCTTTCTTTGTTCGCCGGCTCAGCCTCCTGAAAAGCCTTAAAGCACCAACATCGACATCAAGAATATACTCCATCTATAAAGATTTAGCCGCATTAATTCTCTGTCTTGCTGGGCAAAAATGTCGATGAACGGAAATGGCTTCTGCATCGTCTAGGCCTGTATTATGCTGATGATTGACGGCCGACTTCCGCCTGAGTCAGAGAACGAACCAGCTCCTGGCTAAGCTGGACTCTTCCTTCTCCTCATCAAACTGCTCCTGCTCCATCCATACGACCATCCGACTGCTGACAGAAAAACCGGCGTCACGCATTATCCAACTCCTAGTTAGCAAACAAGAACTTTCTGCCAATTAACGCCGGGACCAATAAGCGCTTTTGAAAGAGAATCAATTCGTCTCCTCTTACGCATTAAACAAAGTTGAGGTGTTCGCACATTTATTACATGCATCTTTCAGCATTAGTCCCCATAGGCACATGGTTCTCGAGGTAAAGGATTTTTCGGCTGAAGCGCAAACACGACAATGGCAATCCAATAATCCAAAACCTCTCCTTACAAGTCACATGGATAGCAATAAAATGCAGCAACAGTATATCTAATCTAAAGACTTCTATAGCGCCGTTATCATAATGCCCAAGACATCAGTCGCTGGTAGCTTCAAATTATATCAGACTATCAGACATAAACAGTGCTATGAAAACAATGTATATTGCGTAAACAGAGATATACTGCGAAAATGGTCGCAAATATTTTCAGTGAAATTAGATTTAGAGTTGAAGAGGAACTCTCAGTTCAGAGCCACCAGCGCATGTTCATCAAAACAGCACAACAAAATATGCCGAAGAAAATTCAATGTCGAATGAGTTAGACGCCAACAGAACTTGCTACAGTGCTTCTTAACTGCATGATGTAAGTCCAATCTACCCAGGCCACAGACGAAACTTTCCAAGAGTCCCATCTGTTGAAGTCAACTAATTTTATATAGTTTTCGTATAGTTTTCATATAGTTTTCATATAGTTTTTATATAGTTTTTATATAGTTTTATATAGTTTTATATAGTTTTTATATAGTTTTTATATAGTTTTCATATAGACGGAATTGCAACAAGCGTTTGATTCATCTTCCTGCCTTACGATGTAATTAACAGCACATGGGACGCAGGCAGTAGCTTTTTTGAAGAGATAAACGAACCAACTCACTCACTGAGTTCTTTGACATGGGCATAGATACAGTTACAAGCAGAGAAAAAAGATCGTCTCAATGTCTCCTTATTTAAGGTAAATGATTTCTCGTAGTTAATCACCACACCCAGGTATTTTATTGTTGGCACACAAGGGAATTGGGGCGTCCCCTAAAATCATGGAATGAGTAACGGAACTATAGCCACGTTACCTTTAGCAATGCAATGGGACTTTGCTGGATTGAACTGCAGATCTATTGCAATGGAAACAGAAAACACAAATCCAGCACATCTTGCAGATCATTAACAGAGCGACGTTGTAGTAACATAGCCTATCATCAGTATAGAGCAGACAGCCAATGAATTACGAATTTATATGACTACCTAAGCCAAGTTGACGCAGTTCCACAAAAAAATGCTTATGAAAACATTAAAAGACTTCTTACATCAGAAGTCACCGAAAAGCAGAACGAGAGACAGCTGCCACAACGCACTTTAACAAGCAATCTGCTAAACTAGTTTTGCAAGACAACTACTTTTCTTATAGCCAAAGCAGCCATAGATACTGAACTACCCTTATTGGGAAAAGATAAATAGCCTCTGTACAATCAATTTCACGCTTAAAACCAAACTGAAACTCATCACAAATATTGAAAAGTAGGTTTTCAGACACTTTAGAAATAACAGGAATAAGTGTGATGACACGATATTTATCTACGTCGTTAAGATTCTAAGTTTATCTTTGATTAAAGGTACAATAATGCCATGATTAAACCCTGCAGACGGTACACACCGATGAGTAATAATCTAGCTAAAGAGCTGCGCAAGCATAGGTAGTAAGCAGGGATGGGCAAAAATTAAATGCTCAGCACACAATTCATCTGATCCAGGGAGAGCTTTGCTGTGGAGACCTGGACATTTTCAACCGTGACCTGCTGGCAGATGTCATGGACGGACACATCGTTTATTTGCCTAATGCTCCAAGGTAACTTTAAGGACGACCAGGGCATAAGAACATCGGGATGTTCGTCTAAGTTATTAAGTAGGCCTATACCGTGAAAATAATCCGCAAATTTGTCTGCAATATAGTCGTCAGTAAGACATCGCTGAGTGGAATGTTCTTTGAATGGTTACGACGAAATTTTAATTTCCACGTTCTCCAAAACTGCTATGGGTGTTTGTAAAGGAAAGTTCATATAGTTCTTCATTACATTTACTTTTAGAGTCCATATATGACTCTTTAATTGCTAATTTGCATTTCAATTTAGTTGAATGTTTAATGCGATGGATCTCCCCGATTAGTGGCCGGCCAGCAGACATCCACTTACCGCGAAAAAATAGCATTATCTTTAAGCCGATCAAGTTCATCTTTCCAACATGGCTTCAAAGAATGCATAGCTAGTGCTGCACAACAGAATTAAAGGAGGCATTATGCAGCGATAAGATCAACAAACTGTGCATGTTTCAATGCATTGAAAGTGCTGTACAACCGAACAATGTTCGCCACATGTCTCCGGGTTTAAATCTGGTACGTTTAGCAACTGCACTCTAGTGGCTTTATAACACTCCGGTAAAAATGTCTTGTTCCATTATCAGGAGAACCGCTGGGAATCCGCCTTCTGCATGTCTGCCGCTGCTGTGAAAGAGGGATTAGACCAGAGAAATCAAATTGAGCCATAACAAATCTATGATCACTTAAATTGGCACCAGAATCAATAATAACAATATTATTAGGATAGCATCGAATAGGATTGGAAACAAAATAAAGATCAATGAATGAAGCTGTATTAATACTTTCATTCGACTACGTAGCTGCATTAGGGTTACGCATAAATCATCACAATGCACAACAGAAAATCTATCAAGAACGGGCTTAGAGTGCAGAAAGCCAGCGAGCGAGGTCAGTTGCACAAATAACATTCATATTACCCATAAGAATAACATCGTCCAACGGATGTAATAGGATTTCGATAAATCTTAAACAGCGCCTAGTTCAACAGCATATTCAGAGTTAATAGAATGCCAGCGAAAGTAAACACTAACCAGTTTTAGTGGAGCATGACCACTTCTATCAAGTGAGATACAATTGCATCTGCCACATTCATCAGTCTTAATTATGCTACTAAAATTTAAAAACAATTGTCGCTACAGAAAATCAACGTCTCCAAATTGGCATCCCATCCTGTAAATACAGAAACCTAACATTTCAGACATTGTCGAAACACCAAAATCAAAAAATTCTGGACGAACTGTGTTAAGGAGATTATAATTATTATTCTTATTTTTATTCTTATTATTATTATTTACACGAGGTACTTATCCCTCTTACTATTATTATTTTTTTTGCCCCGAGGTATTTATGATCCCTCAGGAAGCTGAAAAATTATCCGGATGAAAAATTGCATTCTGGGATGCATATTATTATTATTATTATTATTATTATTATTATTAGGTCTATTATTAATTTGCATTTATTACACGCGCAGGGTCAGAAAATCTTAATCTGAGTTGCAAAGCAATTGTGAGCGAAGGACTTGCTTAAGGTTCCTTCACAGTAACCGTCTAAGGGGAGGCTCGAACCCGTACTCTCCGTGTTACAAGCCGAGCGCTATCAATTGTATTGTAGCTAGGTAATTCTGAAGGTCGGTTGCAGTCGTTGATGGATCCAATCGTCCCCTGAAGCATTTGAGGTCCGAAGAACCGCTTTAATGACCCCATCTGTCTGCTGCTTGCCACCTCCGGCAACGGGACGATGGCGAAGATGCATGTTACGGAGCCCTTAAAGGACCCGGTGTAGGAGCCAAGGATGCTGCCCGTAGCAACTCATGAACCCTGGTTAGCTGGAGGCTGGTTTCTCGAGAATGGGCAGCGGGCATTCGGCAGTTGCACGTCGTAGACATACTAGTAATCAAACGGCCCTTCTAATCCTTTCTTTCATCCATATATTTCGTCAAAGTCGCAACCTGGCCTCGCAGTTCCGACACAACTGCCGCCAACGCCGCAAAATCTGCAGACTGGAGGCCAGTTAGGGCAAGCGGGAGAGGAAGACTGCGGCATATTGTAAGACTTTAGCTCTATTTACATCCATTACATGCATACATTGCGTATAACGTTAATAGGTCGTCAACATTAACATCTAGTTTGTTGTTACCGTTGCGTTCGGTAATGTTGGTAGGTTTTCGATATCCAAAGTTTCCCCAAATTCAAACAACGTTCTCTTAGCATTGACGACTTCATCCATATTGTAAAATTCAACCAAAAACGTCGATAGCTCCGTTCTATTCGCTTTAGAATATTAGTTTCGGATAAAGCATAAAACTTCCGACCTAACAACGGCGCCCCATCCTTCTTATTGAGCTCTTATCTAGTTGTCTGGACATTTATATAGCGTCTTTATTTGTACTTCTCAAAGGCATTCTTTACTAGCCGAAATAATGCTGGAACATCAATCAAACTGACGGTTGGGTAGATGTCCAAATGCAATACGAAACCGCACTAAGTCCGAGACGAAGTTGAAGATACAATTTCGGAACGTGGCTTAGAACACAAAAGCCGTCTGAACATAAATTATTAAGTTGTACTTAGTATGGAACTGGAATCTCAGTGCAGGGAGAACTCATCAATAACCTACGATTTGCAGATGACATTGACCTGTTGGAGAACAGCTGCGACAGGCTGCAGGAAAATGTGTGTGGACTGAACCTACTTGCCGAACGTGCTGGACTAAAAATAAATGTGGATAAAACAAAAACAATGGTATTTGGCAAGGAGACAATAGACATGGAAATTAAAGTGCAAGATGAGGTGATTGAAAATGTAAAGGAGTTTGTGTACTTAGGAAGTCTCATGACATGGGCTAATGATTGCACAAAAGACATAAAGGCAAGAATAGTAAAGGCAAAAGGAGTTGTGGCAGGGCTAAACAACATCTGGAAAAGCAGGAAAATCAGCCACAAGATCAAACTAAACGTCTTGAAAACATGTGTGTTTAGCACAGCTCTGTATGCATGTGAGGCATGGACAATCAAAAAGACGGATAAAGATAAGATATTAGCATTTGAAATGTACTGCTATAGACGAATATTACATCTGAATTGGACAATGAAGGTAACAAATATGGAGGTCCGAAGAAGACTGAGCATAAAAGAAGATCTAATACAAGTAATAATGAGAAGGAAATTACGCTTGTTTGGACATATATGCAGGATGGATGACAGTAGAAAAATAAAAAGCGTGATGATGGGAATTATGGACGGAAATAGGAGACGAGGAAGACCTAACAGGGAGTGGACAGATGATATAAGGGATTGGTGTAAGCAAGACTTGCACGCCTTGATAAGAACAGCACAAGATCGGGAACTGTGGAGACAAGTGACAATGCATGCAGTGGACACCTACGGGCTCTCGGCCCATGGATCATGATGATGATGATGACTTAGTACTTAGTACTTCCTGTGTAGGTTTGCACATCGGACAACGCAGCTTTTATTAAGTTGACTCCAATTAAACTGCCTATCAAACAAGCCACACGCAGCCACAGCCAACTGTGAATGAGTTCTGCAGCCAGACATTAAATACCGATGAAGATCGCTGCAGTGCAGAAAACGCGCTGGCTGGGTGGCATATCAATGCACTCGTTAATAACTTTAGTCTTAGTAGAAATTATTTATCAGAGTCTAGGCTGGTCTAGAAGTTGCGCTCGAAAGGCTCTCAGAGCAACAGAACAGGTGCAACAACTAGTTGCACCTTTCTGTCCAGAAATCGAATCCAGAACACAACGAGATGTCAAAATGCAGTCACCACGCATTCAGTCCACATAGTCCTCTTACACGAATCCATTGTCCTGATTTCAAGGGTCATGCAGATGCAGTGTAAGTAAATAGGTTTGTGCAACTAGTTAAATCGATTCGTACAACGGTAAACTGTTTATCTCCTGAAACTGAAGTCTTTATTTTCCGACAATGAGGCGAGAACAATGACGATGTTCTTATGTTCCGAGCCACATCCAACCAAAGCTCTGTTTGATCGGGAAATGACCGCAGCCTCGCACACTAGAAGATAAACATAGAACAGGAAGAAAGCGAGGAAGGACGGGAGGAAGGAAGGATTAAATAATAGAAGGAAGGATGGAATTTAGGAGTGAAAAAGAAATGTGTAAAGGAAGAAACGAAAGAAGGAAGGAAGAAAAGAAGGAAAGATGGATGAAAGAAGAGGTGGAAAGAAGTAAGAAGGAAGAATGGGTGTTACGATGGAAGGAAGAAAGGAGCGAACAAAAGGAAGGAAAGAACGAAGGACATGTTAATGGAAGAATGAAATGATGATAGGTAGTAGATGGAAGGATGGAAAGAAGGAATAAAGGATAGATGAACAAATGGATGGACGGATGTGTCCATCCGTCCATCCACCCGTCTTTAGGAATATAGTACTGCTACTGAGCAAACCTTATTACAATAGGCAAACGTCAAGTGACCTCAATTAATCGTCTATAAAAATCTGCGGTTGCTGTATATAAAAGTTTTCGAAATAGTTTATTAATCGCATCAAATGTTAGTCTTTTTAAAATAAGTGAGGGTTTTTGGCTTCAGTGGCCGATGACCGCCACTGATGCTAAATGCAGCAAAAATTGACGATTTTATGCGAAGTCGTGTTGGTGCAAATAATTTTCTAAAAGTGACAATAGTAACTTCAAATAAAAGTAACACTTTTTTGAAGTGCTATGAGTCAACTGGTTCTAAATTTGCCTTCTTCTTTTTGGATGTAATAGTAATTGGCAACATCTAGAGATCAGATAGTGAACTAAATCCAGTTGAGATCTGTAAACAGTTGTGAGTAGTTTTCAAAGCACAGCATCTCACTGAGTCAATGAATTGTTGTCATGCCGCATATTTGACTATTTAAATTTACATGTATAGCAACTGCTTTAAAATCTTGTTCGCTGTCTTCTGTCGTTTTAGTGAAATAAAGATAGCATTTTCATATTTATAGGCAGCCTTACCCAGGCGTTTATGTTCCAGCGTTTCTCTGCCGTTTCTTGTGTTCGATCTTTGTCATGCGAAATGTTCTCTGTGTCAGCAGCAAAAGCTAAGTCCGAGCCTTATGGATTGTTTTGTTAAGTTCGCATTTAAGCCAAAAAATTCAAACTCTTCAGCTCATCTCTGAGGAATTTTGTCCATAGCCTAGCGAACTGAATGAGCATTAGCTTACCCACAAATCATTATTAGCTAAAATTATTATTAAAATTCCACAAATTAAGCTACAACCCAGCTGCAGTTCTCTCCGCAGGGACTTCTCTCGCCGCCCTAGTCAGAGGCTCAGACGGCAGAGGCGGTCAAAGAGGAGACGGAGGAAGAAGAGAAGGAGGAGCGGGATATTGACTGCGCTTGTTCTTGCTCTGTTGAGATCAAAAAAGCCATGATCATAAAAGCCGATGGACCTGGTCCTTTGGAGAGGTAATTTATTACTCAACGACGGCTTTTGCAGACATCAACCAGAACTCAACAACCGAACACCTGCTAATTAGTGTTTTTAACTGTCTTTCTATAACTATATTCATATCTCTTGATTTGAGTGCTGTATTTGATACTGTGTATCATGTTATTTTCTTGTCTCGACTCTATACTTCCTTTGAAATTTCAGGTTCTGCTCTTCTCTGGACATCTTCTTGTCTTAATGAATGATCGTTCTCAGTGAGTTGCAATAAGCACATCTTGCGCTGATCCTGTCGCCTGTCCTTCGGGTGTACCTCTGGATGCTCTCCTTTATCAATCTTTATTTCGCCCATTTGTCAAACTGCACATATGCATAATAGAATGGTCCAGCAATATGCCGATGATACTCAACTCTACATTGTGCTCTCAGCCACAGATCCTTTAGCTAAAACTGAGCTTGGATTCTGTTTGTTCTCCATTCACATTTGCTTCTGCTTTAATAATCTTGCAATCAACCCTGACAAGTCAAAGGAAATTCCTTTTACACTCGTCAGCGTATGCAGTCTTCTCTTCACGCTCACCTATTATTGACCAGAATAACACGTCCTCGGATACAATGTACCCGGATGATATGTATCAGATAAAATGTCCGCATATGATTTCGCACTTTCATTACATGATGAAGTGCAATAAGAGTTAATTTTGAGTTTATTGGTTCATTATAAGGAAATGTGTAACTATTTTAAAACGTACATCAAGCTTAAACGATATGATACTCAACTCTACATTGCGCTCTCTGCCACAGAACCCTCAGCTAAGACTGAGCTTGAGCTTAAAACAACATTACATTATATCAAGTTTAAACTACATTAATGTTCAAACTATGTGCATCGTGTACTGGGTACTACTTCGTATCGCGGTTGTTATAATCGCGCACAACTGCGTTCAGTGCATCGCCCGTTCTGTGATGTCTTTCGTTTTTTACTTGAAGTTGTTCGATTTCTGTCTGCCAGCGCAAAATTTGTGCAGTTTGCAATTTCATTGCCAGAGCAGCAATTGTAGGATGTGGCAAAGAGGTTATTAAAAGCGTTCTGCTAAAGCTATCCTTCAAAAGCGTTGTTGCTTCTAGACGATCATTCAATAGAGTCCACTCGATCATATTTGTTCCATACACGAATTGCAAATTTAGTTGAAGCACATCTAATTCTTCGACTTTGTTCTATAAAGCTGCCTCAAAATTAATCTGAAATAGGGTGAAACTCATGGGTGATCGTCAAGGCTTATGAGAGGTAATAGGATAAAATGTTCAATTAACATACCATGGAATATTTGTCCGGAACATTTTATCCGGGTATATTTTATGGGACATTTCATTCGGGACAATTATCCGGGACATTTTGTCCAGAGACATTTCATCCTGTCACGTATAAGAATGTATTATGCCAAATGACGAATATTATCTATAAAGTAAGGCTAGATAGGCATCAACTCCAATGAAGTCACATACTGTCGCTAATCGCAATATGCCTTAAAGCTGCAGCTCGGCTGATCAGTGGACTCCACAGTTTGTGCATCATGTTTAAATTCTTGCTGGAAGAGCTGCGTTCGAAGCCGATGCAAAAACTCACCGGGTTTAAGACCTTTACGTTTATGTGCAACTGTCTGGCCCGATGTGGTCTACCTTATTTTCGCATCTCTGCATCTCCTTTTGTATACGGCTGCAGAACTCTTCGCTCCGCAGCTCACAGTGATCTGGTTGCTCCAGGTTCTACTCATATTCCACGATGCAGCATCGAGGCTTCGCCGTTATTTGCCCATCATATTGGAAGCGGTTGCCTAGCAATCAGGGACCGAGCTTCTTGGTTTGTCTTTCTTTGCCTCTATTTCTTCACATCTTTTTGTCTTTTTCACTTTGATATTCGAATGAGAAGTCTCATTTAAAGAGGCGCCTCATCAATGTGCAATCACAATTACAAATAAACACCAGTAAACTAACCAGCCCAACCACCGGTTGCTATTTTGGCAACTACTCTTAGCATATAGTCCCTAATTTCCAAAAATATTAACCAGGTATTAAAGTAGAATAGCGGCAGCAGAGAAGTAAGTATAAATATATGTATATATTTAAACCAAGAGAACGGCGCGTTTTGAATGTACCTCGTTGTGCTGTCCGTCTGTATCCTTGCGTATTGGCATTTGGTTGGTGCAGATGCAACTAGTTATGTAAATTTACCAGTAAAATATTTCGCGGCAAAATCCGGATTTTTACCGGTTGGAATAGTAAGATATGGCGAAAATTGGTAAAAATGATCAAAGTGACGTAATCCGTTAGTTAAGTCCGAAACACCTGCCTAGCCATTTCCAAGTTACAGTAAAATACTGAGACGAACAGGAACACTGCCCTGGTATTGACCTTTTCACCAGAGTTTGCTTCAACATAGTAAATTCTTATTTTAAAAGCTATGTTCGTCCACTGTCACAAATTACAAGGAATGCTTTTATCCTAAGCAATTCACTAAGCTCAGATGTGAACTTAAACAATGAAATACCGGTGACTGCATTGATTTAAACTGAAGCAACGGATGTTTTAACTAGAAATGGTACGAAATTACTTTAAATGAGTAACATTAGGCAAGCGACTATTAAATGAATTAGTCGAATAATTATTGAAGGCTTGCTGAAGCGGTGAATCATGGCAAGTACCCTCAATTACTTGCAAACCCACTGGCTGATTTACACAGAGATTTACACAATCCAAAGAACATAACAACTGCATGAACTTATTGAAATTCAGGATAACAGCGACCTAAAGAAAGCTTTCTAAAACACGATATTTTAACAATGTGCAGAAAATATATTTTCCCAGAGACGTTTCCAAATCTATCAAACCACGCACTTAGGCCTAGGTTTATTGCATTATATTTGGCAATACATCAGTGCACAGTGGGCAGCTTTTCTATGGTATAAAAATATGAACACAATGTCAGTGACATTGCTAGCAAATAGATATTTAGTTAAAATGCAATGAATTGCTACATCAGCTGTTGTAGCAGAAGTAGTTAACATTTGTAAGCAAAAGCAAAGCCAATAATCTTATTATCAACTTAAGCAAAATTTTTGCTGCATACAAAGCCAGTACACAGATTTAAGTACACGGGTCATGTGTTCATATTTCGACGTGTCAGTTTTTATTAGCCGCTATCCAAGACTGCACCTATTCAAAGGCAGCGGACAACAGAAACCAAGATGAATGATAAGACAAACTGTCAAATGATATCTAAATTTGAGTATCATCGGCGTAGAAATGAGATCCTATTGAATGATTGTCCATCAACGTATTTAGTGGTGTAATGTATAATGTAAACAAAATATGACCAAGCACACAACCCTGTGGAACAACATATCAAACAAGCATTAGACGAACGAACAATTCAAATACACTCACTGAGTGCGTGAACTAAGATAAGTATCAAACAAATGTAGGGCGGGACCAGAAGCCCCAAACCAGTGCAGGAGACGTTGCAAAAGTATGGTTCAGAGGGTCAGAGCAGCAGCAACAAGTCAAGAAGAACAAGTGCCGTCATCCTACCCTTATCCATAGAGCACATGATGTCATTATGAATAGCAAGAAGGGCAGATTTTTTTGAATGAAACTTAAGGTATGCAAACTCAAAGGGAGATATTAGTGAGCTGAAAGACAAATGAGTTTGCATACGATTCATAATTACCAATTCAAGAATTTTAAATGCAGAATTCAAAGTTGAGATGGGTCTGTAAATACACAGAAAGCCGAGATCGAGAGAAGGGTTCTTAGCAGACGATTAACTATTGCTTGAGTTAAGCAGATGGAAAGGATTCCTCATGCAATGAACAATTAATTATTGACGTACTATAGATGGACCAAGGACATCAAAGCACTCTTTCAGAAGAGGTGTAAGAATAGTATCAAGGAGACAGGTGTTGTTAGGTATAGAAAGGTGAGTTTGCGAACCTCTGCAAGAGTTGTTGGCTGAAAGTAGAGTAAGCCAGGAGGTGAAAAACTAGGATGAAGAAATTTATTGCATACCGAGTAACGTAATTTTAGCTTTATACCAGAAATTTTATCTGCAAATATGTCAGGAATTTACTGGCTAGCTCTTGGATAGCCGAGAACATAACTTCTCTGTCTCTGTAATGATTTATTCAAATTCATCCACAAAGCCTTTGGTGATGTAGAACCTTCAGCAATTAAATTTGTTGAATATGCAGATTTTTCAGATGAAACAAGTTTTCACACATTTTTACACTGTTGGTTGAACCTATTGTGGTTCGAAGGAAGAGGGGAGTGGCGTCATCTAAAACTTGCTCGCTTCTCTTCACTTATTCCAACTCCAAAGTCATTTGAAAGCCTAATTGCTACCCTAAACTTCAGAAATTGGCCCATCACTTTCATTTTCTGCCTTCCATTTCACTTTCTGACTGTTTCTCTGAATTCAAATCACTGCTGAATTCCTGGTCTCTCCTCCTTCTGTGCTTATAATTACGGACGGCCGCGACGTCTAACTTTAGAAATGGCAGCATTAAGCCAAAAGGCTGCGGTGTGCTCTCTACTACTCTCTTAGTTCTAAAAGGAATTTAAACTTTAGTTGACGATAAAATGGCATTTGACAGAACTGCATGTAGTTAGGCGTAAAGAAAGCTCAGTACAAGATGAGCTCATCATGCTTACAAGACGCTGCATTCACCCCCACCTGACCTCCATCCACTCTGCACTACCGAAGTTTCAGTCACATGGGTCGACTAGTCTTCCAATGACTGTAGGTTTCTGAACTGTCCGGATCAGAGTGGTGGGATGTCCATTCCAGTTACATTCGGTTAGTCGGCTCAACGACAGTTGGTTTAACACTTAGACCAGTTTTGATCTACCTTTACTTGTAATCTGGTTTATTCTGCTTTTTCCACGTACGCCAGGCTCGTTCTAATCTTCAACGTACGCACATCTCAGTTTACTTTTCCACGGACGCTGTTACGGAGTAGGCTACCTTTAATATGTTTGAGGACGAATTACCTCAATTCAGTGATACCGATCTATGGCATAGTTGTTGGCCTCTTCGCTTTACTTCGGAGAGAATCGATTGAATGTTCGTCGTAAGAAAGACGCAGAACATCGTGCGATCGTGTTTCGCTTTGCCTCCCAGGATGATATCAACAGCGACAGAGGATTTATTGGTCACGTCTAGCCTTGCGCGATAGCAGCTTTCGTGTTCATCGGCTAAATTTACTCCTAAACGCTGCATTCATTCAGCGTTCAAAAATCCTACTGCAGAGTATGTCTGGAATCTGTTGGCTGACAAAGCAGGCAGAGGAAGAGAAGTTAGTGAAGACCTTTTGGAAAAATGTAGCTTTAAATTTCAAGTATGAAAGTGTAGCGTAAACAAGTAATCTTAGCAGTGCAAACGGAATTTTATGTAGCTTCGTCTGGAGTCACATCATCGTACATCGCTCTGCTGGACAGCACTTGGAAAGGAATGAAAGAACTGACGTCTAAACCCCAGGAGGAGGCAACGAGGGTGGGACTCACTATCAATCCCGAAAAGATCAAAATCATGAAGATAGGAAAATGGAATGAAATGGACAAGATCACGATTGATGACAAGGAGACTGAGATGGTGGATGATTTCTACTACCTTGGTAGCTTGATAATAGCAGACAGCAGCTGTGATAGGGAGGTAAGGATACACTTAGCAAAGGCAAATGTTGGTTTTGGGAGACTTGTAAAGATATGGAAGAACAATAGGGTACAGTTTGAAGACAAAGATTTGTTTGTATGAGGCCATTGTATTAAGTACACTATTATATGGATCAGAAACTTGGCCAATAAAGTGGGCAAACAAGAAAAGACTTGAGGCAGCACATCACAGATGACTGAGAAGAATTTTGCACATTTCGTGGTGTGATGAGATATTAAATAAAACTATAAGAGAAAGGACAAGACATGAAGATATAGAGAATATCATCAGAAAGAGAAGACTGATATGGATGGGATATGTACTGTAATTCATATGGACAAAGATAGATGAGCCAATCAAAGAAGAAATAGAATCCCTGAAGGGAAACGAAGGAGGGAAGACCAAGGAAGAACTGGCCAGAGACCACCAGAGACGTTTGGAGATATCATTCGATGAGGCAGGAAGACTTGCGGTCGACAGAGATGAATGGAGCAGCTGCGTTGCCTGATGTGCAGACCTGCACAGGAAGGACTAAAGTAAAGTAAAAAGTCTTCTGGAAACGACTGAAGACGGACGATTCGTGGTGTTGCCAACCTTCAGAGAGAAAGATGCCTGCACACAATACATACAAGACCAGACAAGCTTCTGGGAACCAACACTTTGTACTCATGGCTATAACCTTCAGGGGCTAGGAACGGAAGTAACTTCAGCCTTCATGAGTTACTAGGATGAAGATAACGTAATATCCTTAGAGTATTTACACCCAGTTAATGATTTGATTCGCTAGACTCCCACACACGTAGCGCGCGTCTATAGTGACCGATACACGCAGAATTAAGATGATGACATAGATGCAGCAAAGGTGTTAATCAGTTTAAAACCTTGCTTAAGACCTCTGCACCTTGATCGCATCAGAGGAGGGGGTTCGAATCCGCACTCTCAACCAGCCAGTCACTGTGGTGCTGCACATGTCAGGCAGTCAACTGTGGGTGTGTGTGTGTGAGTGTGATGAAGGTCACCTTCATTGAACGAAGACAGAGAAAAGCTGTCGACAACCCTGACTTACCCTAAATGCCACTGGTTTTCGGTCGGTGTTGTATGCAATCAGTGGAAGGCGAACGTGTCGTGTGGCAATCGACACCGTGTTTATTAGATCCTGGTTTCCGGAAGCGACAACCGCGCTGAGGTTATTATGCCCTATTGCATCGCATATGTACACCAGAATGCTGTGCGGGTTTCCAAGGGCCGGAAGTGCGACTCCCTCGACGCGAACGATCCTGTCCTTAACTTGGTTAGCCCGAGACACGGCTTCCTGAAACGCCTGCGCCCAGTCACTGAAGTTGTCCATCTGAAACACTGCGCCAATCCGATAGACTTCCCCACCCGCACTGACCACTCCAACGGCTAGCAGAATGACCACCGCCATTATTCCTGCGATGGCCAGTTGCTCCGTCGAAAAGAGGTTGCCCCGAAATCCAGACGAGGACACAGCAGCAGTAGCAGCAGCGTTGGCGGTGGATGCAAACGGAAGATGCTCCTCATTTCGATTCGAAGTCATACTCATCTTTTTTGAACAGCGACGATGCGGTCAGCCGTCAGTTCCAGTTGCTGAAAACCATAAAACTCTGCAAAACAGTAATCCGGGTGGGATGCATGGCGTAAGGCATGACCTAGATTCAGGACATATTCCTAGATATTTATATCATTCTAATGGATATTTTTATCGCAAATCGTCTCTTCAGATCCACACGCAACTAATTGTATCCCTGAATATCTGTTTATCGTATTAACAGGCTATTCAATTATGTACACATTCATTTATATTGGCCTAAACATATTCGTCTAAACTGGTATCAAACAATTTGCACAAACTAGGTATATCCTATCGACATATACGCAGTTTCTCATTTCGATTCATGTGTCGCCTGGAACTTAGACTCAAACATGTAATTGCAACTGAGATGCCCTACACTGGTAAGTTCCATGTCGCGGCTCGTTCTGAGCAGACACACACACACACATTTCCATCCTCTGGCGCACACAGACACCTATCACGTGTCAAATTCTCGGCTGCAGATGTCGCTTTAGAGACGCAGTAGCAACGACGACGAGAGCAGAATCAGCGCCGCAGCTGACTTGGCGTCGGCTGCTCACAGCTCCAAATTGAGACTGATTCTGCTAGGGCGAATTGCAGCGTCTCATCACGGCCGACGACGACGACGACGACGACGATGACGCCGTCTATCAACGGGGCAAAGGCGTCATTAGCGGCGCATCGGCCGACCGACCGACTGACCGACCGAACCAGTGGCCAGCAGCCACGCGTCCGACCTGAGCGACCGACCGACCGACCGAACGAAGTCGGGCCAGCGCTGATGCTCCTCTGCTCAGCACACGAAAGTCATTGTGCTCTCGCATGCCAGCGGTATAAGGGCCTAATATAACTGGAACGAAAAACTGAAAGAAGGAAGGCTTTTGCGCAGTAATCAATCCTTCTATCCAGCGCAATTGTACAGGTCGCCGAGTTCGAGAAGAACATCAAACGAATGACCTAAGAAAACGTGAAACTGTTGATACAATCCGCAAATTTACTTCGCAGTAGCACGCTTCCATTGCTTACTGTAATTTCAAACAGCGCAAAGGTTCTCTTTTCTCGATTATGAGTTTTTTGCCTGTGACGTGTGGCAGTGTTTTCTACCGTCCGAACAATTTGTTTTATGAATATGTTGGCGATGACCTACCTTAGATTTAGAGTATATCAGTAATTGAATTTGTAGTAAACTAGATCTTTAAGTTATATTGAAATACTGTAATGTCCACATGACAATCAAATTACCTTTAGGCTTTAAAAATAAGTTAAACACCAGTTAATCGATGTACCGATCGTCAGGCCTATTCTTATGTAGCCCTATCCTGTACCTTAGCCAGCAACAGATTAAACATAGATGATGTATTAATTATTTTTATTCATAATCTACAGGACCTCCTTCGTTAGAATGTTCGATTTAACTGAGTCGTTGGCTTGAATATTCATTAGCTGTAAACTCTTCTGTGAATGGAATTCTCTTCCGCTTGTCCTCCGTGGGATCTTAGGTTGTAAAAGTCTCTGGCGAAAGAACATGTCTGTGAATCGCAAAATTTCACTATCGCACTCCGCTTTCGACTATCTGTCCATCCAAAGCTACGCACAGTTCCACTGAATTAACCACGACTCAGGTGACGTGATAAATCATCCGATATCTTTACAGACCGTCTTGTATTGAATGAGTTGTCGATCTCACAGTTCTTTCTAAATCAATCCGGAGTTCACAGATCAATTTTTCGAGCGAAATCCTACAACTTTGATGAAATCCACTGAAGGAATCGCGGTGCGCCTTGACGCGCATCACAACAATCGTTTCTTTTAATCAAACGACTCAGTCAACTGTTATTTTAAAATTACTCCAACTGACTCCCTGCTTTCCATAGAGTTTCTGAAGCACAGTGAATAGATTTCCCGGCGCCTAATGCTAAACATTTATGCCCCATGATGCTGGCACATATTGATATAGATATATATGTATATACTGATGTTGACCACCATATAATTATACCTATATATACACTGAACTTAGCCTCGTTTAATTTATATATGTATAACTCAGCTAACACTTCTAATAAAGATAAAATGCGACTACAGAGAATCGTTACAAATAAGCTCTCTCAACTAAAAAATTTAGCACAATTTTTTTATAAACTTTCTTGTAACTAAAATTTGCATAAATTGATTCAATAATTTACTCCCAACAATTACTCTTAAGCTAGTAGCATAACTATTAAACCATTGTGATCACTCAAATTAACAAATGTCCATACACTACATTACCTTATTCTAATCCTCCCCTTAAATAATCAGCGATTACATTCTCTCTTCCTTTAATATATCGAACCTTATTACAATAGTTTTGGAGAGCTATTAATCGCGTAACTCTGGGGTCCCTCACCTTTCCAGTCTTCAAGTATAACTCAAACCACAGTGATCCGGCTCAACAACAAACTCTTTTCCAAAAAAGATAGTCATCAAATTCTGGACTCCCCATATGATTGCTAAACACTCTTTCCAACGAATATTTCCTTTCCCGTTCTGCCAGCTTATGACTTGCAAAAACGCCACTCGATGCTTCACTTTATCGTAACTCTGCATAAAGTCCACCCAATACCCGCCTTCAAAGCACTTGTACTATAAATTCAGAATCAAATACGGTAGTTTCAATATCGGAGCTTGTGTTAAGATCTTCTTCAGATCCTGAAGTGACCTTTCCAATTCAGATGTCCATTCCACATTGACAGTTGCATTTGTTAGAGTAAGATCTGTCAATAGTTTCATTAGTATCGCGCACCTTTGAATAAATTTACGGTAATAATTCACTGCCTCAAGAAACTTCTGACCTGCTTCTCATACCTTGGTATCGGCATTTCTAAAATCCTGCTAACCGATTCCTCCTTTGGACTAATTAGTTCTCCGTCCAAAGTATGGCCTAAGAAATAAATCTTACCACATCCTAAACTATACTTCTTCAGCTTTATTGTTAAATAAGCCCTTCTTACTCCTTTAAAGAATTCTCTCTAGGTCACTGTATAGCCCTTCAAATCTCGTGTGTGAACAAGAAAATCGTCCACATAATTCCCAACATTATTAGCTTCCTCCGGGTATCTATCTGATGTCCGTTTTAGTTTGACACCCTATTTACTAGAGCAAATGGTATGACATTAAAACGAAATATTTAATCCATTGGCGCACACATTGTGCCAATAACCCTTACTGAAATAAAACTAACTGTATACTTTACTTCCGCTTAACTTGTTAAGCACTTGTTAGTCATCGTTGGCCCAGAATCAAAAACAGTTTATGCAACAGTTTATAGTTGCAACACAGCCGGTTAGATAGATCCATCACAGTCGGTTAGATAGATCCATCACAGTCGGTTAGATAGATCCATCACAGTCGGTTAGATAGATCCATCACAGTCGGTTAGATAGATCCATCACAGTCGGTTAGATAGATCCATCACAGTCGGTTAGATAGATCCATCACAGTCGGTTAGATAGATCCATCCATCTGTTGGGCGCACAAATACCAATGGTGCAGGATAAGCTGACTCAGAAACCTCAGTGATTCCATTTCTCAACTGACCTTAATCTCCTTGTCTACCTCTCTTTGTAAACTATACAGTGTAAGATAAGCTTTTTACCTAACATGTTCAACTTGAGTCAAATCAATATCATGTTCTACCAAATCCGTTTTTGGATTTGATAGAACATAGAACTCTGTGTATCATTGCAATTGTCCCTTTAATTCCCAAATGAGCAGTCCATAACGAACAATGACCAACCGTCATAACCTTTTGCTCGTCGATCTAGGTAATACAAGGCGCCAACTCATTTCATCGCTAATTACGCCCTTAAATTTCTGATACAACAATCCCTTCCTTACCTCGAATAAAGCATTGGTCTCACCAGGCGACTCACTATGCGTCGTCTTTTTCCAACATTTCACAAGTGTCTCATCTTCTTTTGTAATCTGCTCAGTTTGTCGGGAGAAATCATCATATCCAGTAATCTTGGTATCTAAGGATTTTTCCTTTCGTTCGACTTTCTTAGATTGGTTCTGAGTTTCACGCCCTGCCAAAACTCCATTCGTGTGTGTGTCTGTGTCTCCTCACCGACAGACTCATCTACCTCTCTATCTGTCTCGTCAATTGTGATTAAGGGCGAATTCAGGATATCAGCAAAGAAGGCCACATAGCGAGTTCAGCAGAAGCACTAGTTTGCTTCTTACCAAACGATTCAAAGTCAACCGTCAGCTTCAAATTACTCCAAATGACCGCCTGCTTTCCATAAAGTTTCTAAAGCACAGCGAATTATTTCCTCAATGTCTAACATTAACAAATTGATTGTTAATTTACTTTATAGTTAATTTTAATTAATTTTTCGGTTAATTTATTATTGTTCCATGATGCTGGCACATATTCATATAGACATATATGTATATATTGATGCTGGCCATTATATAATTGCCTCTATATATCTTCACTGAACGTAGCCTCATTTAATCTATATATATATTTATATGTATAAATCTGCTAACACTTCTAATGTAGATGAAATGCGAATGCATGGAGACTCGCTACATAGTCCTGTATGAGCCTGTTTGCCTGTGCGTGTGTGTATGTCTATGTTTATTATGTGCGTCTATATATCTGTCAAGCACAGAAGAGGAGAGAGATAAGCGATTATTAGAGAAGAGAAAGTACAGAATAAGAAAGGTAATCAATAGAAAGCAGAAGAGACCCGAGGAGAAGAGAGAAGAGCAAATAACAGCAAAAAAGAGAAGATAGGAGGAATAAGAGACTACAAAAGATGAGCAAGACAGAGAAGAGGAGAGCAGGTTAGTGCAAATGAAATCATAGGAGAGAAGAGAATAGAAAAGAAAGGAGTGGAGAGAGTAGAAAAGGTGAGCAAAGAAGTGCAGAGGTGAGCAAAGGATAGTATAAAGAGAAAGGAAGAAGACAAGAGAACATAAGACAATATAAGAGAAGAGAAGGGAGAATACAAGTCAGGAAAAGAGAAGATAAGACAATACAAGACAAGAAAAGACAAAGCAAGAGAAGACAACAAGACAAGATAGAAGAATGTAACAGAGAAGATGAGAGAAAACAAGACAGAAAATGAAGTGAGATGAGACGAGATGAGTTGGGGTCTGTGCATCAGATTCATCTATGAAGCAGTTGCGATGGGTTGAGATGAGATGACACAAAGAACGGCTAAAAAGGGCCGGCGAAAGAAGGAGAAGCAGAGGCCACCTTGAAACGACTGGAGCAAGAAATATAAAAAAGGCAAAGACCGACATAGTATGACTCATGGGATTCATCTATGAAGCAGTCACGATCTGCTCAACCAAAGACCATTCTGATCAAATGGACTTCATCGTCGTCGTCGTCATCATCATCTTCTTCGTATGTAGGCGATATCGTTGATTTCTGTATTGTCCATCATCAGTTTCCCGCTGGAACTGTTAACGGCATCCATTACAGACACTTTCTGCCTCTGGCGTTGCCACTCGCTAACGAGATTCGCTTCGAGTGCCAACGCCCTCTCGAGTTCATTGGCATCGCATTCGAAGAATCGATGTTTGTCTGCCAGTGTTGTTGCTCATACCACAGCAGGCACTGATGCAGAGATACCTGCATATACAGCGCACTCTTAAAGCCAGCCGAATGTCAATGACCCAATAGACATTTGTTTAAGTGATCTAAATTCTCTGCAAATAGAGCACTGACCTTTAATAAGCACCGTTTGATTGCAGTCGACTATAGGCGACTTATCAGTTAATCAGTTAATGTTCTGTAGCCACACTTGTGTGTCTCGTTAGGCCTACATATGCAGAATGCTTTTATTCTAGTGTATTAATCATGGGTACACTCTCTCAAATGTAATCTGCACTATAGTCGGGTGCTAATCTCCATATAGGCAGGAATCTCGAGTCAGACTCCGCTGCTAGCAGAAATGCCTCTTCTGTCTTCAGATCATTGTCTCCTATTGAGATCGGTGTTTATACGAGTAGCCAGAGGGTGATATATGCACTTTTTTGTTTGGACAGGGGTTCCAGAAAGGCACTATACATAGTTATTCAGTTACATAACAATACAGAAGCTACACCATAGGAAGCATGTTATCTTTAAAGATGTGTGTATATACTGAGATACTTACAAAGCTCTGTTCTAAGAATTCTTGACCTGTCTCCTTCAGACTATAGGCTCCGTCTTTATACTTGCTAGTACGTTTTATGTTCATGGGACTGGCCATTCTGTGCTTTTCAGTTAAACCACCTGTTCCTCGGCAAGTTTTTCGTCCGTTACCGATTAAAAACCAATATGATGCTATCCACTTCAATTGCTGCGATTTTCATTATTACAGTCCCTATCTTCAGTTCACTTTCACACATACGTTCTCAGTCTACCCAGCCATCGCCTCGTGCTATTGTTAGAACTAATGTTTCTATTTCATTTCGTCATGTTTCTGAAGCCTATTACTTTACCTTGTCCAACCGGCCATGTCTAACACACCAGCAAGCTTTCTTCTGCGTCCATCGGTTCGCTCACCATTCTCCAATTTTTCCAATTCTACATCTGGATTGTAAGCACACTGGAATTACTTGTTGTTAGTTTCCAGCAGTCTTGACTACTGTAGCTCACTTCTTATTGGCATCGCAAAGAGCGATCTACACAAACTACAAATGGTTTAAAACTCCGTGACCACAGCCATTACAAAAACACATGAGAATCAGCATAATTATTACATCAATATTGCATTCATTGCAGTATTTGCCCACCAAACAAAGAATCCAATTTAAAATCTGTCTTATAGTTCACTAAGTACTACATTTAAACCAGCCGACCTATCTACATTCCATGTACGTCCCTCATCCCAACCAATATTGCAGTCGATCACTGGACACTGCGGCTTTTGCTAAGCCCCGTACCCGAACTATATTGAATTGTCGGTCTTCTCGGTTGCTAGTCCACGGTTTTGGAATTCGCTGCCAAGTTCTATTCGTTCTGTCAATTCTTTGATGTTATTCAGGTCTAAACTTAAGACACATCTCATCCAACGTACTTATTCAACGTAGCCTGGCTTCTGTTTTTCTGACCTATTGGAATTCCACTCGGCTTCTCCAACGGATTATGATTTTGTATTGCGATTTTGACTTAAAGCGACCACCGATTGATACCTTGGACATGTGATAACCTAGTCATAGAAATCATTAGATTAGATTAGATTAAAAAGATTAAATTAATGCACAAGGCACGAACCGACGGCGCCCCAAAATCAAGCCGCAGTCAGGTCACTATCCAAAAAGTAAGTCTGACGAGTCAGAGCGGCAGAGTAACGGACAGAAGGATAGAAAACACGGTAGAGGGAGAAGAAGCTGATCAATGCAGGGGCTGGGAGACGGATGAGAAGAAAGGTGGATGGAAGGACCATTGCGACTTCGTCATCGTGTGCGATTAGCGGCTCCCTCTGGCAGCCAGCAAAGGCTGACCGTGAATACACGGCACGGCACTGCGATCGAACGATGATGAAATATTCGCCAACCGACAGATGAATAATAAATGAAAACATGTCTAATCTGCCAAAAATCACATCGGCAATTTACATCCCTCGGAATGTAGATCATTAGTTGTTTAACAGTCACAAAGTACAGTTATGTGTATATAGATCTTGCAAAGAACTGGTAAATTGAGATGACACTTATAATCCCACTGCATCTTAAATATTTTGCTCCTACTCGTTCTTCGTTTATTACCTCCTCTGTCTCCGAATCTTTCCAGCCTTCCGACCGTCAAACTTCTCCATTTTTCTCATCATATACCTTCCTGCGTGCCTTCATTCGCCTATATCCTTTCATGCATCCCTCGCAATCCTCTACATCGTTCCCCTGTCAATCCTCTGCATTGTTCCCCTGTCCTTACCTCGCATCTCTTCATGTCTCTTTCGCAATCGTTTCCTCGTCCTTCTCTCTCATTGTTTCTTCCTCCCTGACCAGTTATCTCTTTGCACCATTCTTCCTTCGTCTCTATCTCCCTCTTTTCTTCCGTCTCTCTTTGCTGTCCAGTTCAAGGATAACGGGGAGCTAGAAAAGGCGACAGTCGAAGCAGAAGGTTCGGTTTTCCAATCGCTGCACGTAGTTCTAATCGTTCTGTGATTGGAGCCAGCATTTGTGTATAGCGTAGGTAGAGAAACGTCGCTCAGTGCAAATCCATAACGGTGCGGCCAGATGACAGAAAGGCGTGCGTTGGAGCGAGGGAGGAAGGGAAGGAGAAAGGAATGGGGTCAACAATAAGTCAAACAGGTGGACCAGTCAAGACTAAAATGTGGTCAAAAGAAGCACGATTTAATGCAGAAGTCGGTGATAGATGTCTCCACAGAGGCGGCCAAGCGAAATCCTGTCATGCGGTCTCTTGAATGAACTCCATCTGCTGTATTCCTACATTCAGATCGCGACAACGACTGTATGTCGCCTGTCAGCTGAACAAAATATGAATAGCTTAGCATTTATAATTGCACTCAGGCAGACGCCACGGCGCCACCTTCGACTGAAAAACTATCTATTTATCATAACCTCGTGTTTTCATCCTTCTTCCTCCTTTCTTTATCATATTCATCAGCATTAGTTCCATCATTATCAGCAGCAGCAGCAGCAGCAGAAGCATCACCCACTGGATGTCATTTGAGCGAGGCGAGAGAGATTGGAAATGTCTTTCGTTCTATGGTTTCTTCTGTGGTCTCACTGCCGACTGACTCTGTACTCATTTGCTAGCGCTCTTCTCTCTGTCTGCATCCGTGTTTGTGCATCTATCTGTCTGTCTATTTATCTGTCAACCTACCTGTCTGTCTGTCTGTTTATCTATCTATCTACGTCAGTCTCCGTGGGGAGCAAACTTGTCTTAGAAACAGTTGGCCAGATGAATAATTAATTGGGGTTAGGTCCTTGAGTGCAGGGGCTGGTACGAAGGCAACGAGAGGAAATGGGCGAACGTCTATCAGTGCAAATTCACTCTATTGAATAAAATTAAAGACATTATCCAAGGTCTGTCGACGATTTAATTTGGAAGCTGTAGAAAAGGAATCGAACAAATCATTCCGCACATAACATTTTTCCTTTGCATAGTTCGATAAAAAGGTGCCGATCTAGTGATTTTGCATTTACGCAACAACATACCTATGTATAATTCATTCACTCATTAATTAATTAATTAATTAGCCTCTTAAAGATATCAGCCTAGAAACACTTCAAACTCAAGCCTCGGCGAAAGACAAGTTTTAAAAGACGCAGGTGTCTTTCATAGGAAGTGAAGACGCAGGTCTAAATCGAGTAGCCATTTTATTTGCTTAATTTAAATTACTTGTTCCATTCCATGACGTCATAATTACAGGTTACGGGTTTAATAATGTCGGTCCAGGTATTTGGCAGCGCTCCTTAGTTTACCCACGAGTTAGGTTAATATAGGTTTATCTGTAGCCAATGAACGGGTGAGAAAATCATATGGAAGTTGCAGGGTAGAAGGTCTTTTGACTGCTGCAGAATCTGTGCTTTGTATCTGTGCTTTGCATCTGTGCTTTGTATCTGTGCTTTGTATCTGTGCTTTGCATCTGTGCTTTGCATCTGTGCTTTGTATCTGTGCTTTGCATCTGTGCTTTGCATCTGTGCTTTGTATCTGTGCTTTGCATCTGTGCTTTGCATCTGTGCTTTGTATCTGTGCTTTGCATCTGTGCTTTGCATCTGTGCTTTGTATCTGTGCTTTGCATCTGTGCTTTGCATCTGTGCTTTGCATCTGTGCTTTGTATCTGTGCTTTGCATCTGTGCTTTGCATCTGTGCTTTGCATCTGTGCTTTGTATCTGTGCTTTGCATCTGTGCTTTGCATCTGTGCTTTGTATCTGTGCTTTGCATCTGTGCTTTGCATCTGTGCTTTGCATCTGTGCTTTGTATCTGTGCTTTGCATCTGTGCTTTGTATCTGTGCTTTGCATCTGTGCTTTGTATCTGTGCTTTGCATCTGTGCTTTGTATCTGTGCTTTGCATCTGTGCTTTGCATCTGTGCTTTGCATCTGTGCTTTGTATCTGTGCTTTGCATCTGTGCTTTGCATCTGTGCTTTGCATCTGTGCTTTGTATCTGTGCTTTGCATCTGTGCTTTGCATCTGTGCTTTGCATCTGTGCTTTGCATCTGTGCTTTGCATCTGTGCTTTGCATCTGTGCTTTGCATCTGTGCTTTGCATCTGTGCTTTGTATCTGTGCTTTGCATCTGTGCTTTGCATCTGTGCTTTGTATCTGTGCTTTGCATCTGTGCTTTGCATCTGTGCTTTGCATCTGTGCTTTGTATCTGTGCTTTGCATCTGTGCTTTGCATCTGTGCTTTGCATCTGTGCTTTGCATCTGTGCTTTGTATCTGTGCTTTGTATCTGTGCTTTGCATCTGTGCTTTGTATCTGTGCTTTGCATCTGTGCTTTGCATCTGTGCTTTGTATCTGTGCTTTGCATCTGTGCTTTGTATCTGTGCTTTGCATCTGTGCTTTGTATCTGTGCTTTGCATCTGTGCTTTGTTCTGTGCTTTGTATCTGTGCTTTGCATCTGTGCTTTGCATCTGTGCTTTGCATCTGTGCTTTGCATCTGTGCTTTGCATCTGTGCTTTGCATCTGTGCTTTGCATCTGTGCTTTGTATCTGTGCTTTGCATCTGTGCTTTGCATCTGTGCTTTGTATCTGTGCTTTGCATCTGTGCTTTGCATCTGTGCTTTGCATCTGTGCTTTGTATTTGTGCTTTGCATCTGTGCTTTGCATCTGTGCTTTGTATCTGTGCTTTGTATCTGTGCTTTGCATCTGTGCTTTGCATCTGTGCTTTGTATCTGTGCTTTGCATCTGTGCTTTGTATCTGTGCTTTGCATCTGTGCTTTGTATCTGTGCTTTGCATCTGTGCTTTGCATCTGTGCTTTGTATCTGTGCTTTGCATCTGTGCTTTGCATCTGTGCTTTGTATCTGTGCTTTGCATCTGTGCTTTGTATCTGTGCTTTGCATCTGTGCTTTGTATCTGTGCTTTGTATCTGTGCTTTGCATCTGTGCTTTGTATCTGTGCTTTGCATCTGTGCTTTGCATCTGTGCTTTGTATCTGTGCTTTGTATCTGTGCTTTGCATCTGTGCTTTGCATCTGTGCTTTGCATCTGTGCTTTGCATCTGTGCTTTGCATCTGTGCTTTGTATCTGTGCTTTGCATCTGTGCTTTGCATCTGTGCTTTGTATCTGTGCTTTGCATCTGTGCTTTGCATCTGTGCTTTGTATCTGTGCTTTGCATCTGTGCTTTGCATCTGTGCTTTGCATCTGTGCTTTGTATCTGTGCTTTGCATCTGTGCTTTGCATCTGTGCTTTGTATCTGTGCTTTGCATCTGTGCTTTGCATCTGTGCTTTGCATCTGTGCTTTGTATCTGTGCTTTGCATCTGTGCTTTGTATCTGTGCTTTGCATCTGTGCTTTGTATCTGTGCTTTGCATCTGTGCTTTGCATCTGTGCTTTGCATCTGTGCTTTGCATCTGTGCTTTGCATCTGTGCTTTGCATCTGTGCTTTGCATCTGTGCTTTGTATCTGTGCTTTGCATCTGTGCTTTGCATCTGTGCTTTGTATCTGTGCTTTGCATCTGTGCTTTGCATCTGTGCTTTGCATATTGTATCTGTGCTTTGCATCTGTGCTTTGCATCTGTGCTTTGCATCTGTGCTTTGTATCTGTGCTTTGCATCTGTGCTTTGCATCTGTGCTTTGCATCTGTGCTTTGCATCTGTGCTTTGCATCTGTGCTTTGTATCTGTGCTTTGCATCTGTGCTTTGCATCTGTGCTTTGTATCTGTGCTTTGCATCTGTGCTTTGCATCTGTGATTTGTATCTGTGCTTTGCATCTGTGCTTTGTATCTGTGCTTTGCATCTGTGCTTTGTATCTGTGCTTTGCATCTGTGCTTTGCATCTGTGCTTTGCATCTGTGCTTTGCATCTGTGCTTTGTATCTGTGCTTTGTATCTGTGCTTTGCATCTGTGCTTTGTATCTGTGCTTTGCATCTGTGCTTTGCATCTGTGCTTTGTATCTGTGCTTTGCATCTGTGCTTTGTATCTGTGCTGTGCATCTGTGCTTTGTATCTGTGCTTTGCATCTGTGCTTTTTATCTGTGCTTTGTATCTGTGCTTTGCATCTGTGCTTTGCATCTGTGCTTTGCATCTGTGCTTTGCATCTGTGCTTTGCATCTGTGCTTTGCATCTGTGCTTTGCATCTGTGCTTTGCATCTGTGCTTTGCATCTGTGCTTTGTATCTGTGCTTTGCATCTGTGCTTTGCATCTGTGCTTTGTATCTGTGCTTTGCATCTGTGCTTTGCATCTGTGCTTTGCATCTGTGCTTTGTATTTGTGCTTTGCATCTGTGCTTTGCATCTGTGCTTTGTATCTGTGCTTTGCATCTGTGCTTTGCATCTGTGCTTTGCATCTGTGCTTTGTATCTGTGCTTTGCATCTGTGCTTTGTATCTGTGCTTTGCATCTGTGCTTTGCATCTGTGCTTTGCATCTGTGCTTTGCATCTGTGCTTTGTATCTGTGCTTTGCATCTGTGCTTTGCATCTGTGCTTTGTATCTGTGCTTTGTATCTGTGCTTTGTATCTGTGCTTTGCATCTGTGCTTTGCATCTGTGCTTTGTATCTGTGCTTTGCATATGTGCTTTGTATCTGTGCTTTGCATCTGTGCTTTGCATCTGTGCTTTGTATCTGTGCTTTGTATCTGTGCTTTGCATCTGTGCTTTGCATCTGTGCTTTGTATCTGTGCTTTGCATCTGTGCTTTGTATCTGTGCTTTGCATCTGTGCTTTGTATCTGTGCTTTGCATCTGTGCTTTGCATCTGTGCTTTGCATCTGTGCTTTGCATCTGTGCTTTGTATCTGTGCTTTGTATCTGTGCTTTGCATCTGTGCTTTGCATCTGTGCTTTGTATCTGTGCTTTGCATCTGTGCTTTGCATCTGTGCTTTGCATCTGTGCTTTGCATCTGTGCTTTGCATCTGTGCTTTGCATCTGTGCTTTGTATCTGTGCTTTGCATCTGTGCTTTGCATCTGTGCTTTGTATCTGTGCTTTGTATCTGTGCTTTGCATCTGTGCTTTGCATCTGTGCTTTGTATCTGTGCTTTGCATCTGTGCTTTGCATCTGTGCTTTGTATCTGTGCTTTGCATCTGTGCTTTGCATCTGTGCTTTGCATCTGTGCTTTGTATCTGTGCTTTGCATCTGTGCTTTGCATCTGTGCTTTGCATCTGTGCTTTGCATCTGTGCTTTGCATCTGTGCTTTGCATCTGTGCTTTGCATCTGTGCTTTGCATCTGTGCTTTGCATCTGTGCTTTGTATCTGTGCTTTGCATCTGTGCTTTGCATCTGTGCTTTGTATCTGTGCTTTGTATCTGTGCTTTGCATCTGTGCTTTGCATCTGTGCTTTGTATCTGTGCTTTGCATCTGTGCTTTGCATCTGTGCTTTGCATCTGTGCTTTGCATCTGTGCTTTGCATCTGTGCTTTGTATCTGTGCTTTGCATCTGTGCTTTGCATCTGTGCTTTGTATCTGTGCTTTGTATCTGTGCTTTGCATCTGTGCTTTGCATCTGTGCTTTGTATCTGTGCTTTGCATCTGTGCTTTGCATCTGTGCTTTGCATCTGTGCTTTGCATCTGTGCTTTGCATCTGTGCTTTGTATCTGTGCTTTGCATCTGTGCTTTGTATCTGTGCTTTGCATCTGTGCTTTGCATCTGTGCTTTGTATCTGTGCTTTGTATCTGTGCTTTGCATCTGTGCTTTGTATCTGTGCTTTGCATCTGTGCTTTGTATCTGTGCTTTGCATCTGTGCTTTGCATCTGTGCTTTGTATCTGTGCTTTGCATCTGTGCTTTGTATCTGTGCTTTGCATCTGTGCTTTGCATCTGTGCTTTGTATCTGTGCTTTGTATCTGTGCTTTGCATCTGTGCTTTTTATCTGTGCTTTGTATCTGTGCTTTGCATCTGTGCTTTGCATCTGTGCTTTGTATCTGTGCTTTGCATCTGTGCTTTGCATCTGTGCTTTGTATCTGTGCTTTGCATCTGTGCTTTGTATCTGTGCTTTGTATCTGTGCTTTGCATCTGTGCTTTGCATCTGTGCTTTGTATCTGTGCTTTGCATCTGTGCTTTGCATCTGTGCTTTGCATCTGTGCTTTGTATCTGTGCTTTGCATCTGTGCTTTGCATCTCTGCTTTGTATCTGTGCTTTGCATCTGTGCTTTGCATCTGTGCTTTGTATCTGTGCTTTGTATCTGTGCTTTGCATCTGTGCTTTGCATCTGTGCTTTGTATCTGTGCTTTGCATCTGTGCTTTGCATCTGTGCTTTGTATCTGTGCTTTGCATCTGTGCTTTGCATCTGTGCTTTGCATCTGTGCTTTGTATCTGTGCTTTGCATCTGTGCTTTGCATCTGTGCTTTGTATCTGTGCTTTGCATCTGTGCTTTGTATCTGTGCTTTGCATCTGTGCTTTGCATCTGTGCACTGTGCGCCAGATGGCAACAGCTGTGATGAGGCAGAGACATAGAATAAGAAAAATCACTCGAGGCAAGGTTAAAAATTAGAGTTGGATCGGATTTTCACCTGGGTTTGGGTTTAGTCTACTGCCAATTTCCTGGTCAGTGACAAGGCTGGGCCACAAGTTTGAATGTAGACTGTCGGCCTATCGTAACGTACTGTATTCTTAAATCGACATATCATAGTCGTAAACATGAGATTTCTACAGCGTCCAATGAAAGCTAAGTCGCGGGAACCAGCTTATTCACAGGCACTCAGTCCAAACAAAACCGATAAACAAGAATCGTGAGCATAGAGCGGCCGACTGCCTATTTGAGCCGTAACACGCATAAACTCTTGCTTCGGAATCTTCCATGGAACCTTCCTCGAGGGTTTGCCGAAGCAAGTGCAAGTAAATGGTTCCATCGGAACATGGATCGTCGACGTACCTTACCTCAAGGTCGAAAAGCCATCGACTCGAAACCTTGGCGTAGACGATTAGCGGCTTTGCAAGACCGACCGACGAATGAGCGAAGAATCGACCGTCTCAAGGGGATCACGGAAACCCGAATGACTGTTCCAGACTTTGTGGTCTTCTGGATTTTGGATTTCTGCGGTTTGTTGCGGCCGGCAAATTTCGCTGTTGTGGGATTGAATTATTTTTGTTGGTTAATTTATTATAAAAATATGCATGATTGCTGTATTGTCTCTTAGTATACGTTGGGCTAAATCCAACAGCCACTGCAATATGGGATAGGATAAGGAACGAAGACGACGATGCATAAAAAGTACATGAAAGTGCTGAATAAAACATGTAAATGCGGCTCATAAAGCAACTGAATTTCGTTTGAAAATCCTAATTCCGTTGGTGTAATACGATTATTATTGCAGCTAAGAGTCACAACCAGTGATCTCTATTTATAGTAACTCGATATCTAATGGGCGAGGAAAGTTCGGATTATCACTCGGTAAGGGCAGTATCTTAACAATCAATTCGAACAGTGACTTCTAGATTAAAGTATTTCAATTATTGAAGTATTTCAATTATTAAAGTACTTTTGATAATTTCGCTACTGACTTTACGCTTTGAGATGGTTGTTTCGTGCTGTTCAGTGAACTGCCGTATTGCGGGGTGCTAGGTGGAGTGGTATACAAAGGCATAGCGCCTATACATCGCTCACATTCAACACTAAATTATCAACAATAACCAATGAATTATTTAAAACCTGTACAGATTGTGACTTAGGTGACATTGAAATCTGTCGGCTTCATTAAATTTGGCAGTTAAGCCTTCATACTGGATTTCTTGAAAGAAAGCTGTAAAGTTGACGAATTTACCACTAGTTTCAATGTAAGCAAACTCCATCTGTCCTTATCTGTTTCGCCGTTGGCTATAGACCAATGAATTATAGTCGAAGCTCTATCAATCCAGTATCATTGCTAGACATCATTGGTCACAACTTTTTATATGCATGCATGACGATGTGTCAAGTTCAGTTGAAGAATTTGGTAGTGCCTTAAAGATTTTGTCAAAAAATACCAGACCAAAGCAACAAGTAAACACAACTAATCAATATACACAAAACAAATAGAATTGACAAATGGCGCTTAAGAAATCACCCGTCTATTTCGAAGCGAATCGTAACACGACAAGCAACTCAGACATAACCATGAATAGACAAAGCCATGAATACCCACCCATGAACGCAGCCCTAATGCACAAATATCAAATACACATGAATATGTCATTCAACCGAGCCTAAAGTATATGACGGGAGGATTGGTTGCTGTTGGTGCATAACGCCGAATGGAAAAAATAAAGCTGCGGTGGAATTCGTCAGTTGGATTAATCGGGACCAATGTTGGCGAACGTCTCTGGAACCTGCCGTTCGGCTGACTATTGTTTACATGTGGACCAACACACAGGATCCCGCACACAGGGATTACTCGGTCAGACGACAAGATCCAACTACGTCGAAGAAGAGGAGGAGGAGAGGAAAGAGGAGGAGGCGGAGAAGGTGGAGAAGGAGGAAAAGCAGGAGGAGGGCGTGGAGTGTGTGGAGGAAGGACCATGAGGAGAAGGTGAGAAAGAAGAAGAGAAGAAGAAGGGGGATAAAGAGAAGGAAAAGGAGGAGCACAAGAAGGAGGATAAATTGAAGGAAAAGATGGAAGAAGAGGAAGAGGGCAAAGAGATTGAAGCAGACCATCATCACTTTAAGCGACCATCGACTGATGTCTTGAGCATTATGATAACGGAGCTATCGTTGGATTAGAAGTGATCTGATTTATCTAGAAAGCTGCATACGAGTGGAAGGTGCAAGCTCCGAATAGTTCATGACTAACAGTGGTGTGAGGCAGAGCCACCGTATGGCTCCTGATCTGTTCGCTGCATTGCTGGACCAAATAATGAAAGCTACGGTCCAAGGCTCGATGCAACCTCTAAGAAATCAGGTTTCCACTTACCTAGACTTTGATGGCGAAGTAGCACTATCACTGGCAAGCAAGCAGCAGTACATTTGCTGCTTCATTCGGGCAATTTCCTCCGCCGTTTCTACTCACACTGCCTAGCTGTTTGAAATACTAGAAGAAAATACAAGCAATCAAACACTATATTGTCAGTCCATGTGAAAAGATGACGACGACGATGAAGACGAGGCGGTGATGATGATGATGTTGTTGTTGTTGTTGTTGATGATGATGATGACTGCAGTGACGATGACGACGTCATTCCAATCATCAAATATATATAAGAGCTGCAGGGAAAACAAGAACTAATTTTAGACAAGTTGCAGTCAATAGCAGCTGCTGCGACGGATTCTTTGCAGAACCAAGTGGCTCTTTTAAATAGCAAACATAGACCTGCGCTAATATAAGAAAAGAGAAGCCGTATAATGCGGTGCGGAGCTAGAGATATGGCCTATGTAGATATAATATGGCAATGCATAATACTTGAATATGAAGTCCCTAACGAGTTGATACATATGGGTTGCAACAATTGAAGGAAACTAAAACACTTCGGCCAGACTAATATCATGGACAACTTCAGTTAATGGAGGCTACAAAGGCAGAGAGGGAAGGAAGAGAGGAAGACAGAGAGAGAGAGAAAGAGAGAGAGAGAGAGAGAGAGAGAGAGAGATCGGTAGAAATAGAGAAATAAAGCCTGAATTTGGTGTCAGATATCAACTGACCACGGGTTTTTCGTATTTTCATGACTGCAGCTGCCTGCTGACTGAGTCATATTGCAATCCTCCGACCATTATCAGTTAAGAAACAAAACATTTCGTCCAGGACTATGCAATGACGTGTATAGCGCCGTTGGAAGGTTCAAATATTAGGCGCTTCATTAAAATTTCATTTGCATAACATATTATCGCAAATGTGCAGCTGAAACGCTACATTTTTATCATAGTTCTGTCAGTCAGGAGCTATCTTAATTGCAGCCAGATAGATCAATGATTTTGCACTGATTCACACTAAGATATGCACAAGCGAGGCATGGTAGCCAATTGGTTAAAGCGCTCGGTCTGTGACGCAGGAGTCCTGGTTTGAGCCTCCCTTGAGACAGTTACTGTGTAGGAATTTTGAGCAAGTCCTTCACGCACAATTGCTCAGCGCCATCGATTGTAGCTTATTCCTTAGATAATGGCGCTTAATATATGCAGAAATGATAACAATATAATAACGCATCTCCGTTTCAAAAAAGAGAATACAATGAGGAGGAACGGAAGGCGTGTCCCATCGCAGAGCCTGCAACGTACCTCCAGCTGCCTGACCCTGTATTCTGCACATTTAGATGCATACAGCACAGTGCAAATGCTTCAAGCCCCACCTACCGGCTGGACAGCAGATCTATGCGCTTAAAAAGTAGGCAGCTGAAGCAGGTCAGGGCTGTTAAAATTGGACGCGAATGAATATTTTATGCATATCCAGGGTAAACTAAAATTCACTGCTAAGTTTCTTCCTAATAGAAGCACACATTAATAAAATTAAAAGTAAATAAAGTTTGCTGTTTTCCTAGGGTATGCATGTACGCGTATGTCTATGCATCTATTTATATAGCGCATATGAAGCGACCGTAATTTACAGCTGACCTTGTCGCTGTAATCAGTTGGCCTCGGTCTGCATGGTTGGCTGTCGTTTGTCAATAAATCTTGGCGCCAGAATAGTCGTCAGATGTCGTCTGATTGCGTCTGATTTAACGGATGAAAGAGAAGCGACTGACTGCAAATTAACAAATCTCTTCGAAATTGGCATCTGGTCGAAAGACGAGGTATTCGTAGACACAGAATATCACTATACTTCAGGCAAACCCGAGGATCTGACCTAGAGGCCTTGTGGAATAGGCACAAGACATATCAAAATGAAATCGGAAGGCCTTGAATTCTGCTAATGTGGTTAGTTTTAATAGAATTTGTTCCAGACAGGACAGGCATTCCTCACCAGTCGGTAAGCTGGCGACAAATACATTATCCACATATTTCTAACAAGTTACATTTGCTCTAGAAATTAGAATCAGACCATCTGGCTTCCCATCGAGGACAGAATTACATTTGCTATCTTATTCATGAGGCAAGCCTTGATAAAGTCGGTTCGGCCCCAGAATGCACCATAGAGCTCGGCGTTCCGGTCTCCAGCGAGTCAAGGTGATAATTTCTACGGTTTCCGGGCCGTGGTTCCTTATTGGTCCGACGTTCCCTAAAGTCGATGGGGCACATCTTGTTTTCCTGTGCATTGGGTTGTCCTTTTGGAACAGTCTTCCACTAAAAATACCTACTGTTCCTTCAAAGAAAACTGAAAAGAAACAGTTTCAACCTATCTTAAGTCACACATCTTAATATCTCTTCGGCCTACACATCGATGTTTTAACGCCCCTTTGAGGTTGCAAAATGCGCTACATAAATAGTCAGATGCAGACATACATACAAACCAATTCGTTGATACATACATACGTACATACATGCATACATACATACATATGCAGGCCTACATACATGCGTCCATAAAATCCTTTAAAGCCGTGAAATGGATAAGCTCTTCGCTTGCCGTCGAAACTGCAATCGTTAGATGTCGATCGAACTTCCCTTCGCGACTGACAAACATAATAACCAAGAAAGTGGTTTACCAGTTATGATCACGACAGAACTCCACGCCATGTAATTTTAGGCATATACGCTTCCTTTTCGTCGGCCCTGCCTCCTCCACCATCTCCACCTCTGCTACCTCTTTCCTTCTTCAGCTCTATAGCCCTTTCCTTTTCTGCCTTTTCTTTTCGTCCATATCCCGCCTTCTTTCTTTGTTCCTTCCCGGCTTCTTTAAAATCCTATGAAATACATTCGTCTCCTTCTTCTTGTCCAACTCCCTGCACTCCTGTCCATTATCCGACTGAATTGCGTTTTGTCTTACTGCTGGTCCATCAGATGTCATGTGTGTAAACTTCCACAATAATGTCTAGAAAATAGCAGAGGCGAATGTAGCCACAACGCTCGCAGACATTACAACCTGTGATAGATCTGCACCCAGACCTGTCATTACTCAACCAAGTCATCTGGTTGTCTTTCTCCGCTTGTGTCAAAAACTAGAACTATGGTGGACGAAGTTTTTCGTTGCTGGACCCAAAATTTTTGAGCACTCTGTGCATCTGTTCGTTTTGTTCAACCTGTTTTATCATTTCCAGAGGCCCATCCTTAGAGGCCGTGAAAAATCAGTCCCCCGGAGGAGACCACGTCTCATAACTTCCAATAACAGCTATAACAGCTAGTGGCGTATCAGAGTAATGCAAAGAATTAATGCCTTATGTATTATTCGAAGGTTTTGATGAGCGATGCTCTGCGTTACCGAAGACAAGTATGATGCGACCTAATACAGTTTACAGGCGACACATAACTGGAATCTATGCGAATCGCGCACTGCAGCCATACTCTAAAGGCCCTTTTATGCATGCATACGTACATACATACATACATACATACGTACGTACGTACATATATATACACATATATGCATACATACGTACATACATACGTACATACATACGTACATACATACATACATATGATATATACAAATACACAATGTCCATGCACGTATGTTACTGTGAACATCGACATAGGAAGAGGGTGCAACAAAGGTTCATTCCCATATTATGTAATAGGCCTATATCTCATGTTATTTTTCATTTGTTCTGGAACACTTATTATAGGTCTACTCCGGCTACGCATCTTTTATAGTTGCCTGTTGTATATGCATATGTATATAACTGGATCTCCTCCTCCTCCAACTCGTCGATCAATGCCTTCCTCTCCAAATTCCTCCTCGCCACACATTCCTAGGACGCCTCGGGACTGTCACGTTGGCCTTTCGCCTTCTATCTCCGCTTCTTCACCCTCCGTCCTTCCAACGCTGACCCAGAATAACGTCATGGGTCTGAGGCTGGGGACGCTTAATGCTCACTCACTGGGCAATAAGTTTATGGAGATTTCAAACCTCATCTCCCATCACTCCCTGGACATTCTTGTCGTCACGGAGTCCTGGCACTCCTCCGCTTCTGACGTCTCAGTTCGCCGCTCTACTCCTAAAGGATACTCTTTCTTCGACGTCCCTCGCCCTACTGACGCTTCACGTGACCCATTATCTCAAAATTACGGTGGCATCGTCGTCTTCTTCCGTGATCACCTCCGTATCAAGAAGATTCCTCCTCCCTGTTTACTCTCCATCTATGAACTCCTATGACTTTCCTGTTCGACTACTAGAGGGCCTCTCACCATTCTCGCCCTCTACCGACCTGGTTCATCTCCGCTCACTCCGGCTTTCTTCTCAGAGTTCTCATCTCTCCTGGAAGTCTTCTCTACATATAACTCCCAACTGATCATCACAGGAGACCTCAACATCCATCTTAAGAACCCATCCTCACCCGACTCTGCTCGCTTCTTAGACCAACTCGCTCAGTTTGGTTTAACTCAACACATTTCAGAACCAACCCATACACTTGGTGGATGGCTCGATGTAGTCATTTCTCGTGATGACTGTTCTACCACCGACCTCCTCGTCGAACCTCCTCTCTCCGACCATGGTCTCATCCTCTTCAAGGTTCCCTTCCTCTGCTCCCAACCTTCTTTCGCTCTTCGTTCATCTCGTGGCTGGAGGAATCTTGATCGAGAAGCCTTCCGTGCAGGTCTCCTCGGTAGCTCTATCTACGCTGATCTCTCCTCCTTAAGTGAGCGCTCAACCGAGGATCTCTTCGCTCTGTTCAACTCATCGGTTCTTCCTCTCATTGATGCCCTCCTTCCTCTCCGTCCTCATCGGATTCGCTCGAGACCACTACGACCTTGGCTTGACAGCCAATGCCGCGCTTTACGTCGGAACACCAGACGTCTAGAGTGCCGATATCGTCGTACTTGTGATCCTGCTGATCGCCTTACCTGGACCCATCACCTTCGAGATATGTATTCCTTTTTCCGAACCAAAGAAACTTCGTATTGGGAGTCGCTGATTGACAGAGAAAAAGGAAACCCACGTCGCCTCTGGTCATCACTTGCTGACGTTCTAGGTCGCTCCTTACCTCCCTCCCCCCACTCTCAACATCCGTTCTCTGCAGACGACTACTTGGACTTTATGCGATCCAAGATTGACTCGATCCGTCGATCTACTGAGGATTCATCTCCACCGTCCTTCCCTACCACAACTGCCAACCTCTCGTGCTGGGAAACCCTTCAACCGGATGTCCTTCGTCGACTTACACTGGACTCTCCCTCAAAGTCATGCGAACTTGACCTACTTCCTCCATTTATAATTAAGGAATTTGTTGATGACTTTCTTCCTTTTCTACATTTATTATGTAATTCGTCAATGAGTCAGGGTTCCATTCCAGCGTCACATAAAAGGGCAGTTGTTTTCCCTCCCTCAAGCGCCAAGGCCTGGACTCTAACTCTCCTTCTAACAGTCATGTGTTAATGATTGCTGTTGTTGTCTGGTGCTAAATTTGTTCAAGGAAACCCTGCACAGACTATTGGTTTGTTTTGTCCAGTCTAATGGAAAAGTAACTACGAGAAACTTATAGAATGCATTGTCCTTGTGTACAAAGTAAAATTAATTTGTTATCAGTTTTGATCATGCAGTCAGTTGTTCTGTGATGATCAGATCTTCATAAACTGGCAGCCTTTGAAGATCTTTCTTCGCTTTCGAAATCTAATGACAAGAACAAGTTAGGCCTACCTATTAAGTGAATAGGCGTATTTTCTAATCATGCCTAGGTTCTTCCACTCAATTCAAAGACTGGATCAGCCTTGACTGAGCTTCTTATCGTTGTTATTGACAAACATCCTGCTCATCTGCAAACCAATAATGTAACCGAATTTTTTAATAAAACCTTTCAATAGCCATCGCCCAAAAATGCAATCCTCTTTATAGGTCTATATAATATATATATTTATGAGTGTGTGTGTGTCTTTAAGCTACATATATAAATTATGTTTCGATGCGAAATACAAAGCAATTTTTTAACATTATATATCTAATCTAACCTAATTTGATATAGTCTAATAACTTCTAAAGCGCTATTGTTGTACAGCATAAGGCAACAACCGTTGGTCGCTTCTAAGCAAAAATGCCATTCCAAATCACAATCTGTCACATAATCCCGATCGAAATCCGATAAGTCAGAGATAGGATTAACAGGATATTGATACTTTATTTTCTCTTGTTCCCACTTTACTTCTTAGGCAACCTTTTTACTGTGGGCATATTACCATCAAAAACAAAGATATTATGATTATGATGACGACGACGAAGATGTTGTTGTCATTGATGACGATGACGATAACGACGAGGAAGATGATGCATATTATTGATTATTAACATTAGTATTTATTTATTATTATTATTATTATCATTATTATTATTATTTAAATAAATTTTGAAGGTTGTAAATAAACGAATTTTGTTCTTTGAACTTCTTACTTAATAAAGAGCAAGTTGACTGCAAGTCAGTTAATGCTAGAAGACTAGTTAAAGGGGACAGAGAGGCAACCACAGGACATCCAAGGATAACTGGCACACACTATCGAAAGCAGGTGGGTCTTACCCTGATTTTTAGAAAGATAACAGTATCAACACCGCTGACTGCAGACTGGTGAAGTGCATTCCAGAAATTTGGTCTATCCATCAAAACGCCTTCTTGGTCAGAACTTTTCTTAGTCATGTCATGTTCCGATTAATAGAGAATTTAGACCTTTTGGCCGCAGCCCACAAAGGTTATTGTTACGCTCGAATATAATATGCAGACTGGATGATCGATCTAACGCTTGGGTGAAAGTTGTATTAAACGCCGTATGGAAGAGTGTTTTCACTTTGATAACGCTGTTATATGCAAATGTCAATAGAATGTTAGAATAACGTTGTTTAAGTGTTACTTTAACATTTGTTCAATAAATTTATCATACTCCTATTCCGCGCACAACGGTTCTGAGATTAATTTAGTGAAAGTGCTTCACTTCAAAGACACCAATTCTTCAACCACTTTAACTTTAAATCCATCAAAATTTGATTGCATGACCAAGTTTATTGAAAACATCTTTATTTAATTTATTTATTGCTTTTTGTGCTTCAGCTTTCAATAAATTGTTTCATTGCAATTTAGACTAGTATACATTCCCGTTTTAAAGTCAACTAATGACCTTTTTGCACCTAGCTGCGTCTAACAATACACTGCAACTGTGTGCATAAGAAATTTTCGTAATAATAATAATAATAATAATTATTATTATTATTATTATTAATAATATTATTATTATCATTATTATTATTTTTGCCCCGAGGTATTTATGATCCCACAGGAAGTTAAAAAATTATCTGGATGAAAAATTGCATTCTGAGATTAATAATATTATTATTATTGTTCTTTAAAAAAACAACTATAAGTCAATCTATTATGTAATGCTTAGTAACTTATTATTATTATTATCATCAAAAAAATCGGTCGCCATTTAACCCAAGTATCGGGAGACAAGAGGGAGACTTCTTTCCTGTTCCAACGCCTCTCCATTGCCATCCAGCGATCTAACGCGATTGTCTTTAATGGCACATTCTTGGAGCCAGATTTAAGCGAAGACTGGCAATTCCAGAGAACAATCACCGGCCGGAAGACAGATCAGTGCGACGAACATCCTACCACAGACCATGCTTCTTCGCTTCCTCATAATTTCCCTTGTCTTCTACCTGACCGAGAACAGTTGTCTCCGCGCGACCTTCCATCGATGGAAGAAGAAGCGATTGACTTCAGCTACGACAAAGCATTTACTATGGTTAACAGTAGAAAAGACGAACGTTATCTGAAGGATTTAGTTCAGAAGAGGCAATCAGACGAATTCATGACCTCAGAACTCGCGCTGGACGCAACGAGCGAGAGTACCCAGTCGCAAATCAAGTTCTTCATCGACAACAATACAACGAACAACAAGACGGCTGAAATCAAAGAAGGAGAGAAGGGCGTGCCTGAAGCCAAGATTAAAGAAAAGGAGAGAACCTGGAACTGGTCGTCGAGACCCAGCCGACGGGCCCCAACCGATCCTCTGGGTCAAGGAGCCACACCGCCTGTCGAAGGTCAGCCGGCGGGTCGAGGTCGACGCTCGGGTCAGTGAAGCCCACGACGCAGGCGCCTTCGAAGCAGACGACGACGGCGATGAAGAGGAGGGAGATGGTGGTGCTGGATGTTCGTCCGATCCACACCGGAAGTTCTCGCGCTTCATCGAAGAAACGCCCACAGAACGCTCTACACTTACGCGACCTATAACTCAGGGTTGCTTCTTCACCACGGCGCTTACAGACAAGATCACGAGATTCGGAGGTGCAGCTAGTCGACCTGTTTCCAGTGTGCCAGCCTGGACGCCACAGCAGCTCTAGTTGCTCCAGCAACAATAATTTCATAATTTATTATTATTATTGTAAATGTATTTATTGTATTACCACACGAGCAAAATGGTTTCAGCACAAATATTTTAATAATGTGAACAGCATTACTACAACGATTAGTGGAAATGTTTTCTGGTATTTAACGTATAATGATGATGTACCATGCTAGAACGTTTTATTACAAAGTATGTTAGAATTTTTTTGTACAAAAGTTATTCTACATGTAATTTTAAAAATAATGGAAACAACGGTGCAGCAAAAGCAACGTTCTGATATTCTTACAACGTTTGTGTTTAAACGATTTAGCTAAAAAATAAAGTGATAAGATCTCGTTTAATAAACGCTTCCCACAAACATTAATAGCCATTGTGATAGCGCTACAATAACAGCAAAACGACGTTACATTATTGTTACTGTAAACGGTTCTTTAACATTTGTGTAAAAGTTTTATCAACGTAATAAAATTGACAAAACAACGTTTAATCATCGCTCCACAACATTACACCAACCATTAGGCTAATGTTTAAACAACCCCTAACCAAAAAGGTACAGTATCGTTATTCTAACGCTCCTCTAACATTTGCCTGTAAGCGTTCAATGGCGTTGAAACAACTGACAATAATAAACGTTTAATAAACGTTTTACGGAAACGTTAGATCAACGTGTCCGCAAAACTATATTTTCATTAACGTTTGTGTGCTGCCTGGCGAACGTTCTTTTGCGTGTCCGGTGTTGCATTGGTCTTTCCAGACCATACCAGGTCGTACCTCATTCCCGAATGCAATCGAGACCTTCCAGGAACTGAAGAAGCTGGCACACAGTCATTGGCTGAATAAGTCATTCCAATTTAGTTGTTTCTTGTCTGCGTTTATCTTCGAACAATTCCTACCCGTCCCCTGCTTCGATACACTCGACACACTACAAAGAGCAAAGGTCAAACGGGACCACACTAGTAGACGTTTGTAGGCAAGAACTGTTATGAGATGCGCTGTTGTTAAGCTTTTTCATCTGTATGATACCATATTGCTTCGTGATCAATTGCTCAACTCAATATTAATTCGCGAATATCTTGATTTCGAGTCAGTTTAGACTGTAACAGTTTTAAACAAAATAACAGCAAGATTCAGCACAGAAAAGAATAATTAAACAATCTCATGAGTTCAATAGTTCAAATCACGGATTGTAATAAAGATCAGACAAAATATTGTCTAGAGTTTCTCTCTTTCTATACACGTTATACATGGTTTCTATGAAAGTAACACAATAGACTACCAAGGCCAAACAAGTCACTCCGTCCAAAGACATATAGCTATAACAGGTGCCGCATTCTTAGAGCTTCAACCTCGCCGTTTCCATCTTTGTTAGTGGTATTGCATGCTTGTATCATTAACGACAACGAACTACTCCATTAGAGCAAGCGTTCAGAAACTCATTCGATGTTCGGCGCATTAATTGGTCTTCACAGTCAGGCACAGCGAGAACCAACAATTCAGCTTCAGCACAGAACAAACTTTCGAGTATTTTAGTATTTCAGTACAAACAATTGAATACACTAGCTTAATCAACAGAGTTTCACAGTACAGTCAATTGAATGGCCCTACAGGCCCTACGATTAATCGAATACCATCCTTGTGTGTTTAAACGGCGCCATAGAAGTTCTTTGCGATAAAATAAGTACCGCAGTGAAAGCTGTTGAGAACCTTTCAGCACGACTGAATAAAAGTGAAGCAGGTTTTTCGTGTATATACATAAGTTGCCTTAGAATCTAGCTGCTGTAATGAAGGCCTACTTTATCAATAGGTGACAACATTTCAAGCCATGTTTCCCTTTAACTGCAAGCTTTGAGCAACGCTTTATTCTAGTTTAATCTCGTATTTCTTCTTGAAACAAAGAAAAGTGAATCTACATCTCTTGAACGCTGCTTTACAATAGCGCAAAAGGAAACATTTAGACCAGAAAAATAATAACACAATGAAGATACTAATGGTACAAAAAAGCACCTAGCATACAGTAATTTGATTTCATGAAGTTCATTCACCGGATCTTGAAGGTCATGGACGAAAGTTTCTTAAGCCGAAACATACAAAATGACTAGGAGACACAACGGCAGATGAATGATTTTAGATAAAAAACATCAGTGACAATCTACGAAAGTAAACCCTAAAACTTTCACATAAACAAACTGCGTTGCTCAGACTCACTGCTATTCTGTGAGTGAGCTGATGTGGGCGTATACCGTCAACACCAGTGACTTATAAGTCACGAGCAAGCTAAACGTTGATTGGCTAAAAACGGCAAAGGAAAATAAAGCAAACTGCTCGCCTTCTTTTTGACATTGGATTGATCTATTAACCTTGACCCCGCATCTGGTTCCTCGGACTTAAGTCTGATTTAGCCTATGCTACTAGGCAACAATTTTAAATGTGAATGCTGGGACTTTTAGGCCTAAGTGCAATGCAGTCACTTTCAAAAGAATCAGATCAGTATCCCATCTAGAGCGCCTTTGATGAATCTGCGATAGATAGATCGTCGAATGGTGACCCAGGAGTGGCAACAGATTCGGCTTGTTAAACTTCTGGAGAGAAGATGGCAGATGCTACGACGATTAGCCTACTACTCGGGTCGCTGTTGTAGTTTACAAGAGGCTGAATTGGCCCTTAGGAACTGCATTGAGTGGCTTTATTGTTACTGCAAAGACACGAGAGAACAAGGCAAGCGAAGCTCAAGTGCAGAGGTATACGATGCAGATTTATGTGGCCACAATGTTCATAGGCATTAATTGTCTGCTACAGGGCATCAGAGACTTGGCCCAGTATATAGCTTAATAATTTCCTCAGTAATTGTACAGTATATAAACTCATGGGCATAAGCTCGCCCATTTAAAATATTCATCATGGACTAAAGGTAGAAATTTTGTAATCGTAAAATTCAGCGTCACAAGCACTTTGTTTGTCTCGTTTCCATTCAAGGCCAAAACTGAGAATGTTCGAAGCAAGCCACATGTTAGCTTCCTTTATTGCACTTCAGCTTACTTCATTGCAAACACAAAGGTGTCTGATGTTCACATGGATTACATTTTACTTTTAGGTTAGAGTGCGTCCAAAAAGACAGTCAAACTAAATAAATCATCGTGAAGCTAACCTAAAGAAAGCAAACTGCGCAGCAAGCGATTCTAAATCTAAGATCCCATTGAAAAGTGGTAGTGTCGACCTTATTGGCCATTTGATTTCATTCCAACCATTTGAATTCAACAGTCCATAGCAAATACCCTGTAGCTTAGTCCATGGTAAACAAACAATATCGCATATTGTATGTTCATTGACTGATATTGATATGTTGGGCGCAAATTCGAAAATTCATTGTGTTCACAAATAATTATTGCCGGAGATGAAGTAAATGATGACGTCGACGATGATGTTATTGATGACGTCACTTCTGCAAAAAAACATGGATAGAGGAAAGCTAGATATCCTTTCATGTAAACCGCAAGAGTCCGAGGCGAGAAACGCCCCAGTCTCATTTTGACCCAGTGATGTATATACCTCATCCAAGTGAATCGCGCAACCCTCCGACGCTTATCTGAACCCCATAATTGGAGTTATTCCAAGGCTTTCAAAGAAATAATGAATGGTAGGCTGTGTTCAAGGAATAGATGGCTAAGCGTTGAGGGTGGAACAGTTAGAGGTCGGATGAAGGTCGTGACCATGGTAGCAGACACCATAATATGGACCTCGGGGACATCTGCGTCATTGTTGACCATCCAGACAATGAAGAAATTTTCGTTCCACGAGAAATGGAACCAATTTATGCCTGCAAAATACATCGCAATATACCGTAACATCATCATCACAACATCAACGTAGAGTAACAAGAAAATGAAAAAAACGCAGAGAACCAAATGGAAAATCGAATAAAATGAACGAAATAAGCTACTGAACTAAACCTACCATCACAGACCAAATAATCAGCCCAACAACAAAACATTCATCCATCTGTATTTTGCTATCAGTTGATGAGTCTTGTGCACTATGCGTCGGTTCCATCGAAGTCATTAAATCTAATCTAATATTATCCGGTAACTTCTGTGGCGTCACTGTAATATTGCTCAAGGCATCAGTCGATGGTTCCTACTAGCAAAATCGTTGTGCAGGCCAAAAGTGTGTCCGGTCGAAAGCCAAGAAGAGAATCCGAGAAGACGCAGAAACAACCCACGTAGGAAATGAGTTCAGGAAGAGATGAGTTCTTAGTCGCGATCTGAAGACCGAAACAGATTTTGCAGAGCGAACGTTTGCCGATAGGGAGTTCCAGAGTCTAGAGTCAGATCCGAGTAGATAGAGCATAAGACCGGGTGTCAGCCAGGTTTAGCTCCTGAATACACTTTAAGGAATTGCTTCGTCTTGTATCTGGTGTTCCAAGATTCGGGTGAACTGCTCGTTCATTTTGCCAGCACTGCTGCTATGCAACATGGTGCCATTTCAACCGTGGCGCCATCTGAAGCAGTCGTCTCCAGCTTCTCACTACAACTGAGTTACTGACACCTTCCCTATAAAACTAAAGACTGTTCTCTGTCGTAGGATTTAGGACTATAGGAGCCTTATAAGTTATGTATTATCAATCAGAGGGTCCCAGCAGGGTCATTTAGCCCGAGCCTCACGTGGAGAAGGGACCTCACATTTTGAAAAGTATTTATGTAATAATTATTAAAAGTGATTTTTCCTCTTTTTTATTATTAATTAACTACTGATCAACAGTAATTAGTAGGCTTATGCTTCGTATTTGCAGTGGCCCGTGCATCCCCGAATCTCTTAAATGCCCTGTGTTTTACATCACATGTAAAACGGAATTAAGGAGGTTAGAACGGCGCTGCTGTTGTAATGCTTGCAACTCAGTCCAACAGGACAACTTCGACCCCCGGATCCGGCTTATGAGGGCATTCCCCTTTAGACGTATGTAAACAAACGTGTTACTTATGCCTCTATACTTCTGATGCGTTTCTATAAAGGTGTGTAGTGATGTAGATTTCCCGGTGAAATATTTCTCTAGTAAAAAATCCGGTATTTTCGGATTTTTCACCGTTCGGAATGGCAAAATATGGTAAAGTATAATTGATGTAAGTGACGCAATCCTTTGGTTGCGCTCCGCACATCTGCTTATCCATTTCTAGGTTACAGTAAAATATTGAGACGAACAGGTACACGGCCCTGGTATTGACCTATTCACCAGAGTTTGCTTCTACATAGTAAATTCTTATTTAAAAAGTTATTTTCGTCTACTGTCACAAATTGCTAAGAATGCTTTTATCCTAAGCAATTCACTAAGCTCAGATGTGGACTTAAGCAATGAAATACCGTTAGCTACATAGCGGGTAGCTTTTCTCTAGAATAAAGATATAAACACAATTTCAATGGAATTGTTAACTAATAGACATTTAGTTAAAATGCAATGACTGGCTACACCAGCTGTTGTAGCAGAAGTAGATTACTTTTGTGAGCAAAAGCCTCATTACCACTCTCGTTATTCAGTGAAGATTTGAATATTTAGCCTAGTAATTTATCATACAGCATTACTATTGTGATAAATACGATTATTAAGCTAGTTCATACGTGCGAATTAATTTTGATGAAGATTTTAATAATGACATAATTGTTTCTTTGACTTCAAGTCACCGGGAAAATGGTAATGTGAGCCTTCACCCAAAGCAACTGTACAGCCTGGACTGAAGTATGGGCGTAGCAAGAAGGAACACAAGTATATCTCTTTATCAACTGAGTTAGAACATCAGTTGCCCACAATTAACTTGAGGCTAGTCTACTAATTATGTCATAGGCATAATAGGCGAACAGGACAATGTAATCATGTATCTGACAAAATTGGAGCTATCGGTTCATGCCTTGTGCATTATGCACGGGCGCTATAGAAGTTGCTAATTACAATTACAAATATCTCTGAACACTGTCCATTGTCAGCTTTGGATGGATTCTATCGGTTTGGTTCTGCGTGAATGCAGAAGCCCGCAAGTGATGACTCTTCTAGTTATTTGACTACTGATTTAGTGACTTTAACATCGTTTAGTCTATGGTAAGCAGCGCTCTTATGAACTACTTAACTAAATAACTGACTAACTAACTAAACCAATGATTAAGGAACAAACTAACCAGATACGTCTGCAACACCGACACTGAGTGTTACGTTAATAGGACGGTGCTGGGTTCTCGAACGTTCTCGGTTGTTGGTCCAAGCATTCGCTGCCCAGCTTCGTTCGTTCTGTCAATTGTTGTGTCCTTCAGGTCTAAGTTTAAGACTTATCTGTGTCGTATGGTTTACCCACCGTGGCCTAACTCTGTAGCCTAACACCGTAGCCTAACAGGTCTCTGGCCTGTCGAATTTCGCCAGCGTTTCTAAAACGGATTATGCTTTTGATTACGATTTCACTTGAAGCGACCTTCGAGTGATGCCTCGGGCAATTTCGTAACGACGCTATAAAGTCATTATATCAGATTGCATTACATTAACAGTAACATAGTGGATGTCATTGCTAGTGGGCATTCCAATGACAGGCACGCCGTCAACAGCAATGATGCCTACAGAAACTACAGTATGACATTTTTGGGGCAACTATATAGTGACTTTTTAACAGTGACGAAACATCTTCGTCTAATGATAAAGTGTTGCCAACTGTGGGACACTAGCAACACACGTCGTATGAAAGGGGCCTTGTTTGTAGCTTAGACTGGACGACGAAAACAACCGTTGCACTCTACCTGACGGGCAGAAGCATCAGGAGCAGAACAGGAAAAATCATCTTCAGGTAAGGCAGAGGAGCGAAACCAAAGCCGCAGAGAACAGCCAACTGAACGAGTTGGACGAACGTGAAGAGATGAATCTTGCGCTGAGGAACCGTTCGAATGTAATGGTTCGGTGGATAGGCAGCCTAGCGACAAACAAACAAATTATCATCAGCCATCATTACAACGATTCATAGAGCAGAAAACAGGACAGCTGCAAGCTTTCTTTCTCACTCCCTCTCTCTCTGTCTTTATATATATAGACATAGACCTATATATAAGTATCTCTGAAAATTTATACAGCGCCTTTGCGGAACCAGAATTTCTGATCAATGTTCAGCATTCTGTTGCTTTGCTTATTACTGCCAGGCTCTTCGTCTTTCAGCATTCATCTTCCTTATAACCAGAGCTCTGAGTTTTAAGGAGGTCTGTGTCAAATTTCGGCGCCTTTAAATTAAAATTACGTGCTTTATTAAGTCTTGGCGAAGCCTTAACCTTCCCTCGTGGTGTTTGAGTGAATTCAACACGGTCATGAAGGCCGTCGATATAGGATTGTCGAGTGCGGCCATCATGCACTGTATCTGCTAGAGGCGGCGAAAGAGAAGAAATCGATGTGTTGCCAATACATGATGCCGGCAAAGATGAGAGGCTTCTTTCAGAACAAGAATGCACCAGGACCTTGATGTGAGATCTATCGTTGGTGAACCATGTCAAATCCCTCTGCCGCTATATGACCCTTGTTCATTTCTCCATCATAACTCACCTGGACTATTGAAATGCAGCCTCGCAGGCTTACCGAAGGTTAGAATTTTTAAGCATCAATCTGTACTCAACTGCGCCTCCCGGATCGTGGCCAACTTGCCATATTTCGAACTAAATGCAATAGACACTGCGTTGGCTCCCGGTTAAGGGTAGAATTAAAACTTTCCTCACAGAGCGGGTCTAAATAGTCGGCTCGGTCCCAGAATACATCAAAGACCTTCTTATTCCTGTCTCGAACCACCCGAGTCGACAAACACTGCGTTCTACGGCCCGTGGAGATCTGGGTCCCGCGCTACCGTATGACGGCTCGGGCACATCGCGCTTTCTCGTGTATTGGACCGTCCTTCAAGAACAATTTTCCTCAAAAATTCGAACTCTTCTTCGCTCAAGAACATTCTCGATTTATCTTTTAGAACTGTTAGATAGTCATGTTGCAGCGCCTTTCTCAGGTCTCTAAAATGCGCTTTAAAAGTGTTTCGATACATACATACATGCATACATAGATGCATACATCCATTTATGCACACACAGTGTGCACACATACATACAGACCTATGCGTACATACGAAGGCCTATCTACACACATATAAGTTAATATAGCATAGCTAATTTCTAATTATATGTGCATGAATCTGTTGAGAGAAGATGGGTGCCGAGCCCTTCGCAAGCGTCCCTCTCTGTACCTGTTCGGTGAAGAGAAGGACGATCCTCTCGAAAAGTTGGTTGCGATGAAGCGCCGTGATGGCCAGGTAGAGAAAGAGACCGTCGAGCACTGGGCGAGGAATGAGCTTCAGCTCATCGATCGATAGCACCGACAGACCGATCAGCACGTGACACATGATTCCAGTCACACGAGTCTCACGAACAAAGATTATTCTGCGAGTCACGCAACATCACCAAATAATAATGCCAATTACACTTCTATTGATTCGCCTCACATTATCAGGACTATTAGATTTTCATTTACACGGTCATAATAATCTCAGTTTTAACACATATTTATAACAGTTACAGTATCATACTACTAATAATAAAAAAAGCAACAACAGCAACAATAATAATATGACGATCAAAACGAGATATAGGAGAATCATTTCATGATTCCAGTAATCAACATTTATTCGAATCTACCGAACAAAGTTATCACATTGCTATCTGGCAAAAAGTCGGTCTAGGTCCAGCAACTGAAAAAAACCTCTGCACCAATTCTAGTCCAATGTATCAAAATAGAAAGAAACCAGATGACCTGGTTGAATAACGATAAGCTTGGGAAATGGGGACTGATTTCAAGTATTTGTGGTTGGCCAGAGTTCAATGTTCTATGAACGATAAATCTCAATTTGAAAGAAATCCTTTACTGAACAGGAAGCCAGCGCAGAGACTTAAGTGGAAGGGTTATTTGCTCATATTGTGAAGTGTACGTTATAGCTGTAGCCAAAAAGTTCTAAACTCTGGAGTTTCTGTATGTCTGACTTTGTTATACCAGTAAGAAGCGAGTTACAGTAATCAACGCGACTGGGGACCAATGTGTTTGCCAAAGATATCAGTGAAGACACGGGACCTAAAGCCTAATTCTTCGTATGTTACGAATGTACATGCATGAAGACTTATCACTTAACATAGTCGGTTAGAGACACAGCAACGTCCAAGTTACGAGCAGCATCACTCAACTTGACAAGTAAGTTACCCAGTTTAAGCATTTAAGCCATTCAAATCTCATAAGTTGCTGTGAAGTGCCCAATAGTAGAGATTCAGATTTCGACGGGGTAAAGGAAGAGTTTATTAGTTGCCATCCAAAACTGCAACTTCTAAAGGGCAGTGGACAACAGCTGTACAGATGATTGACAAGACAAACTATGAAATGAAATGTAAATTTGAGTATCATCAGCTTAGAAATGATATCCTAGTGAACGATTGTCAGGCAATGTATCTAGTGGTGTAGTGCATAATGCAAGCAAAAACGGTCCACGCACAGCACCTGTGGAACTCCTCATGTCAATAAAGCACTAGACGAATAATTACCATTTAAATATATTGACCGAGTGCCTGTACTAAGAATGGCAGCAAAGCAACATACGGCGAGACCAAAGACCCCAAACTAGTGCTGGAGACGACACATAAGAAGAGAATGGTCCACAGTATCAGTAGCAGCAGACAAGTCAAGAAGAACAAATGCTGTCGTCCTATCCACAGAACACATAATGTCATTATATTATCAGCAGCATATACCCTAAAGGGCAGATTCTGTTGAATGAAACTTATGATATGTAGACTGAAAGAGAGATAGAACACATAATGTCATTATATTATCAGCAGCATATACCCTAAAGGGCAGATTCTGTTGAATGAAACTTATGATATGTAGACTGAAAGAGAGAAATCGATTAGTGAGTTGGAAGTTAAATGAGTTTGCATACGATTCATAATTACCCGTTCAAGAATTTTAGATGCAGAATTCAAAGTTGAGATGGGTCTGTAATTAGACAGGAAGCCGGGGTCGAGAGAAGGTTTCTTTAACAGAGGATGAACTATAGCAAGGGTAGAAGCAGATGGAAAGGATCCTTCATGCAATGAGAAATTGATTATTGATGTAACTATTGAACCTACGGCATCACAGCAGCACCCGTTCAGAAGAGATGTAGGAATGGTATTAAGGAGGCATTTTTTGCTAGGTGAAGAAAACACGAGTCTGCAAAACCTCTTCAAGACTTGCTGACTTAAAGTAATCAATGAGAGAAGGTGAAGAATTAGGATAAAGAAATTTATCACATACCGAGTAACCAACAAATTTCAGCCTTATACCAGGAACTTTATTTGCAAAGAAGGTCAAGAATTTGCTTGCAAGCTCTTGGGTAGCCGAGAACACACCAGAGCGATAAAATTTACTTCTCTCTGTGTAATAATTTATTCGAAATCATCGACAGGGTTTTTGGTGATGCAGAACTGATAAGTTTTTAAATCCCAAGGGATCAAATACACCTCGGGAAACTGACTAGCTACATCATCCTTAACTATTTTAGAAGCGAAGGAAATAAAATATTCAAGTAGTACAGTGGCGGATTTAGCTATGTGCGTTGGGGCAGTTCGTCCCCCCGCGCCCATCTTGGTTATATGCTGGCGCCCCTCAGACCAAACCCGTGCATGGTGGACTGCCAGAATGTGGTGCCTCTCTGCAAATCCTCTCGTCCCCCCCCACTCAAGCGATCTTGGAGCTGCCAGTGAAGCAGTGACTCGTAGAAGGAGGAGAATGAAGACCAAAGTGAATGGAGAAGGGCGTACGTGACTGACCTTTGGTAGACGTGACCTTGATTGACGTGATCCTCGACATCGGCCATTGCTCGGACGTGAAGCGGTGAATGAGGTAGGGCTCCGTGGACCATTGGGAGTCCGAAGTAAGCGAGAGCTGCGTTGAGCAATGCAACGACCATCAGATCCCAGTGATAGGCAGGACCCTTCTTCAACCTAACCAACCAACAGAACACTGCAGTCCAATCTGGTGTTATTGGCTGCATGCTTAAGCATTTTAAACGGTGTATTTTGAACCATCCTTCCTACAAATTTGAAACCCTGCAAATTTGAAACCATTTATTTGATTGCATTAAAATTTGACGTCACGACTGACTATGTTTGCGTGTGTATCTCTACCTGGGTATATATAGCTTGAGAGCAATCGATAGCGCCAACAACGAAATCCAGGAATATACATAACGGTGTTTGTCTTTTACTATTTATATGTATATATACACAAACAAGTGTGCACTATAAATGCTTGGACCTATATTTACAGACCACAGTTCTGATGTGTGTGCGAGGATGTGCCTTTTCTTGGTGAGTCCGTTCATAATGGGCAAACCATCTGTTCTTACACTCCACCCTTCAGGTTACACGTGGTCAACGGCAAGGTTCGAAGTGTACGGGAGCTCAATATTTGCTTGTTTACGTTTCGATTTTTATCGTAATGCCGTCAACTGCTGGGTCTGCATCCCTACCACCGATATCAGGCCAATCATCCTCTGGTCAATAACCCCCGGCCAATGACTCCAGGCCAATAGCCCCGTAAGATAAACTCCCCGGGCAATAACCCACATGGACAATAACCTCCAGAAAAATAGCCCAAGTTGAAAAACTCTGGCCAGTAACCCCCAAATATAAAGTGCATTAAAGTGTGATAAATAGATTGGCCAGGGATTATTACCCTAGAAACACTATCCTATCACTACCCTATCACTATCGTACCTGGCGGAAGATTGTGTACTTTATCAGTTTCGGTATTGTCTCAACTGCGTCCTGGCAAGAATTACGACCTCTAGCATACAGTATAAACGGGAAAATCAAACGGGTCAGGAGCAAGGATAATTGCCGTCTCCGGCCCAACAGTAGTACATTCTGTGCCTGTTGCACTTCGTGACCCGCAGATATTGCTGAAGAGCTTTCGAAAGTTGCAAAAGATTCGTCTTTCTATGTTATCTCATTAGTGCCTCTCTACTTCAACGCATTTGCGGCCTATATAGTTACACTAAGTGGGACGCGGTGGTGTAGTGGTATGGTCTGTGGCCTCGTAACCAAATGGTCGCGGGTTCGAATCTGCCTCAAGCCACTGCGTGGCGACCTTGGAAAAATTGCTCACCCACAACTGTCTGTGAGGAAGGCAACGGGAAACCACCTCTCATCTCATCCCCGAGTGACGTAAAGCCTATTGGACCTGCCTTCGGACAGATAACTCATCATTATCATCATCATTGTCATCATCATCATAGTTACACTATATTGTGTTTTACAGAACGACTTATAGTAATAATTCACTCATTCTTACCCCGCGAAGTATTTTTTACATTAACCTAAAGCATGAATCGTGCAATTACGGACCCATCAAGTAAATGTTAGTTTCAAATGAGTAACGCTGTATGTATGTATCTAAACATTCATATAGCGCCTTTAAAAAGGAGCTCACAAAGGAGCTGAAACACGGTTACCTAACAGATGTTAAAGTTATACCATGAGTTATTTTCGTCAGTAGAGTTCCCATTTTCAGTGAGTACTGTTCTAGAAGGACAGTCCAATGCACATAAAAAACGATTTCTGATGTGATGTATGGCAACATGGAACCAACATGTCCCCACGCGCTGATCAGCGCAGTGGTTGTCGTCCACCAGCTGGGTTGATACATTAACACAGAGCACCCTGATGAATTCTGGAACAGAACCGACCGTCGGTGCCCGGTCGAAGAGGGGGCTTTTCAATTTGAGTTTATCCTCAAGCGGGAGCCACTGCAGATGGAAGGGGGCAGCATAGTTGTTAAAAACGCTAATTAGAAGTGGTTACCGTTAGTAGGTTTCGGGGTTAAACTGTTCATAGCTCAGCATGATATGATAAGCTATAAACTCTTTATTTTTTTAACAGCTACAGCAGCATACCAGGCATAATTTAAATTTATAGAGTCTCTGTGTATTAGCATTGTACTGTACACGAGCTTGTTTTATTTTGTGTTTGTCTTCAAATTCATTAATTCAACCTCTATAGCCATTTATAATATTGACTTTAGATTGTAAGTTGTTCAGGTTTTATTTAGTTCAAGTTTTTAAATGTAGAATAAAAATCCGAAGAAGTGAATTGAAAGTAGACTACACGTGCCTCTTGCAATAAGTGATACACACGTATTGGTCTATTTACTTCTTCATGCTTATTTGTAAATTCACATGCTGTAGACTATTCGTTGTATATGAAGATATATAGCATATAAAGCTCTGCAGAATTCAAGATATTGAAAAAATGGTTAATTTGCAGCCAAAGGCTTGACAAGATTTCAGAGTTATTATCAATTTTAATAGACAACAACAACTTAGCAGGAATAACTTTTGTTCACAGGATCTTTTGTTGTCATCCATCGTCAAGTAAAAGTTATTAACGCAAGTGCCTCTTATGAAAGGCGTCAAACTTAGGGCTCTACATGCACAGTCAATAGCAGAGTCGTGTTTTTCATCAAATCTGTTTAGATTAACCACCGAGTCTGATCGAGATATTTATTTAATTACAGAAATATATGCAATTAATTTAGAAAACTTTTCAACTCATACATGTTTTCAATTTGAACATTATTAGCTGCCTATTTGGAAATGACAAGTTGAAACATCTGTTATTTTAGATATGTTTTCAATTTAATTATATTTACGCTGAGAATGGGAAAACGGAACCATATGATTGAATTAACTAGCTAAATATTTAGAAATTTGAATAAAACTAACATTGTTTTATTAGTGACTAAATAGCAAGTAAATTTTATAATATAAGCAATCCCTGTTTAAAATAATGTCACAGTGAAGTTAATACTCTTACAAACTGACTATTAGCGAAAAGGACAAAAAGGATATACGCTTTCTGCGACAACCCTGCGTTAAGGCCAAATGAGAACATGTCGAACATAAACTAGAGTTAAAATAGATTATAGTTAGTATAATAGTTAAATGATATCTCTAACCATTTTACTTTTTTAGTTTGGATTATACTTGAATAACAGTTTCCATTAATCAGTGGAGTAATTGTAGGACTTCTATCTGTCCGTTTACAGTATATTTTCATTTTAAACTTATAGTCAACTGCCTATTTTTAAACGGCAAGTTGAAACATCTGTTGCACTGATATATGTATATTCACAGAGAAGTGTTCGATCTTTCTATTTAGACTGACACATTTTACAGGGCATAATATTATAAAACTGATTAATGTTATAAAGGTTGTCGTAATAGGTCCTAAGTCTTTAACCTGGTCATGACGAAATAGACCTGACCTGTTTTCTGAGCTGTTGACCATTGCTCCTGCGATCGATTGGTCCATGAAAAAGAGCAGAGACAGCGAGAAACCGAGGAACATCGATCCCATGATGGCCGGCCACGACAACTTCTCGAGCTGCGCTGGGGTGAAGACCTCGCCACTGATCAGCTTAAACTTCTCTACTATCAACACACACCAGCAAGCTAAGGCGAGGTAAGTTATAATAAGGCAAGGAAAGTTATAATAAGGCAAGTTAAGTTATAATAAGGCAAGGGAAGTTATAATAAGGCAAGGAAAGTTATAATAAGGCAAGGGAAGTTATAATAAGGCAAGGAAAGTTATAATAAGGCAAGGAAAGTTATAATAAGGCAAGATAAGTTATAATAAGGCAAGGCAAGTTAAGTTATAATAAGGCAAGGAAAGTTATAATAAGGCAAGATAAGTTATAATAAGGCAAGGTAAGTTATAATAAGGCAAGGTAAGACAAGGTATTTTGTAATAAGGCAAGGCAAGTTATAATGGATTCGATGGAGGAAGGGCGAAGAGAGTCTTTGGAGTGGCAATGACCGTCAACTATGGAAGGGGTGAACTACCTACTAGTTGAGAATGTTGTCAAAACCTCGTAAATAGCATTTTTTGCGAAATGCGTTTTATTAATAAATTACTTGCATCATTGCGCATTTTATGCAAAGGCTCGAATTCTTTTCACAAATGGAATGAATTCATTCGGCGTATTTTTTCCGTCTTTTGCAACATTTCAATCTGTTGAAATTCATTTAATTTGACATTACATAAGTATAATACAATAATATATTAGTAGTAATAGTGTTCTTGTAACTGCAATTTCGTGAAATACTGTTTTCAATTCCATGCATTCGCAGAATTTCATAAAATTCAATTACCCACTGTAACAAATTTTAATAATTTTTTCCTGGGTAGTAAGTGTTATTTCCTAATTGCGTATGCCTCAAAAGTATAGAAAATGGCTGTTATTTCTCAAAAACTTTGGTTTTGTGACTAGGACAGTAATATTCTGAAATTTGCCTACTTTACAAAAACATTCAAGATGAATTCAGTGCTGAGTAAACTTGGAGTAACTGCTAGAACTTTCTAGAACTTTTGAGAATATTCTAGAACGTCCGAGAACCTTCTGGAACTTTCCAGAAATATATAACTAGCAGTATAAATACAGTTCAGTTTAGTTGTAGCTGCATAAGTGGATACATATCTAAGATGGTATCAAAAAGGCTGCAAGCATCCGGCAGACGCATTTTGCTATGTCTGCGGTCAATTTATCAAGACAAGAGCGAAAAAGTACTCCGTGGAAGCATCTGTGAAGCCTACATGTGAAGCATGCCTGTTGGGGATCAAGACAAACCCTGAGCACCTCATTTCACCTGCGAGCACTGCAAAAAATGCTGGAGGTAGATTGAACAATTGATATTCGCTTATGTGGCGACATTTTATGTTATAAAAGTTTTAAAAGTTTGAAATGTTGTAATTTCACAATTTTTTAAAAGCTTCAAAGTTATCGAACAGCTATGATGTATGAATATGCTGCGAGAATGTCTTATACATTAGTCATGGGGGAAATACATGTTTTATTATCACAATTTCATTTTATTCAGGATATACTGGACTTTGAACGTCGCTACCAAGGACAGAATAAAGAGAGCAGGATGGGAGACTACATTTGGGGCTGATTCGTAAAATTGATTTACAGTATAATCGTAAATCTCGAAAAAACTACTCACTCCTAAATCGTTTGTGGTCAATTTTGTATAACTGTAGTGTAAATACATGATAATATTGATTTATATATTGTTATTTTTACTTTATTTGCACGAAAACACGCAAATTCGCCTGTTTCTTCATTGGATATAGGTAAATTTCGAAATATCGTTGTCCTGGTCACAAAAGCAAAGCTTGAAGGGAATAACAACCATTTTGTATACTTTTGAGGTATAAGCAAGTAAGAAATAACACTACCCAGGCACAAAAATTGTGTTACTTAGTGTTATTAGCCTAATTTCAGTGAGGCAAAATAGAAATTCATTTTATGGCAATTTTTTTCAATTTTTCTAGCTGTTAATGATGCTTTCCCCTTCCAGTAAAGTTTCAAGAAACCTACTTATTAGGTTTTGCAAGCCCACCGACTATATATGTATATGTATATATAGGCTTATTGTTGAATGTTTTGATATTGATTGATGCACTGTCTTGTCAGTTTCTCGTCATTGAAAAATAGTAGTAATATCCCATCTCTTCTCTATGCTGTGGACTAGAATAAATGACGTACAAGTGGAAGTTGTGGCATCGTGCACTTGGATCGCGGACTATTAGAAACACAATTATTTCAGAGTAATGGTTTTACCGCAGTATTTACAGGACGAGGACTAAACCAAAGACTTGATTGGCAAATATTGGACAGAGCTCTCTATTGTACTGTGATACTAAAGATGACTTCGAAAAGTTGCTTCGTTGATTATGAGCCGTTGTGTACAGGGCAACAGACAGCTTAAGGACTGATCATCACCATTTAGCGAATAAAATACAATTTTTTATTTTTAACATACAATGTTCTTATGACAATAAAACAGCACTGCACCCTGTATAGTCGCAAAAGTACAAACTGCACAAAAGAGCAAAGCTGGAATACGTACTTGAAATATAAAATCAGAGGAAGAACAAAAACCGATATCGATATCCCAACATTTAATTACAGAAACCGAATTCGGTTTTCTTTTTTACCAAGAAAAACGCTACCGACTTTAAACATCGACACCGATCAAATTCTAATGAACTCTAGAATTCTCGTTTGAAGGGATCATCGCAGCTCTGTTACGCTGATATTGCTACTGTCCAAATTTTGCGAGCCAGCTGATGTCCTCGGCATATGTCCGAACTTGTATTTATACCCTAGCATGGATATATGCCACTTATATATTAGTAAAATAGCCGAAAATATAAACCACTTACATTTGACGTCTTTGAATACAAATGAGCCGAGTAGTGACATGGCCAGAACTGAAACCGGAAGTGCACAGTCGGCCAGCAGGGCCCTTTTGTTGCTGTTCAGAAAAGGACTAAAAAGTTACAGGTCAAAAGGGCAAAGGTTAAGAGTACTAATGGAGCATGGATGCTATAGATGTTAATTGTTTAATCACATTAGGCCTACGTTAAGTAGATTTACTGGTGATGCGGTAAGCGTGCAGACCCGACAGCTAACGGCAAATATTCCCTTGAATTACCTTAACCAATGGGAATGACAGTCTTCTCTTAGTAAACTGTATACTGCATATTTATACTAAACTATGCAGCAGCACCATCAGTGCAATTAGCACCGTGCATCAGAGCCATGCTTTAACACCATCAGTGCAATTAGCACCGTGCATCAGAGCCATGCTTTAACACCATCAGTGCAATTAGCACCGTGCATCAGAGCCATGCTTTAACACCTTTACGTTCCGTTATAGACCCGGTGCTTCAAGTTAAACCATGCAGCATATAGAAAAAAAGGTTGTATGGTTGCACGGTTGTTGGACACGTGATGTCGATTTTGCACTTCAGGCTGAAATAATTTTCAGCTTAAGATCCGAGCTCTTTTGAATGAGGCTTCCAATAAAAAACAGAGATTGCAGCAAATGACTTACGTTTTCGTGAAGTTATAGAGCGAAAGGCTGAGCCAGAGAGTTCCAAGCATCAGCAGCAGATAAAGGAGGCTGTTCTCTCGAAGGCATTCACTGGTCGTATTCTTCGTCGCGTATCCCGCATCGATCCTCACAGCAACTGACGACGACGACGACGACGATGATGATGATGGTGATGATAGTGAAGATGAAGAGGATGAATTATCGATCGTCGTCTGAAGCTCAGTCATCAGAGCATTGGCAGTAATCGCCAGGCCACGGCTGACTGCACCGCTGACGTCATCTGCTAGGCCACGGTTGACCGAAGTGCTTGCGTCATTTGCCAGCATCGTCGACTCTTTAACAGATGTCGCCGTCGCCGTTGCCGTCATCGACAGTTTATTGCAGGCGCTCGAAAAATAATTAGTCCTAAAATCTAAACAATAATTATTCCTAAATCTTGAAAGTTTCTCTTAAAATCTCGAGATTGCAATAGATCTTTACTGCCGTTTGAGTAGCTTTTCTAGAAAATAAAAGCTAATTTTTATAAATTCTGAAAGAAGAACAATGCTTTGGAGTCTAAAACTTGTAAAATATGTGTAATTTTCAGTAACAAAGTACCTAAACATTTAAAAATCTGGAAAATAGGTTGCTCTAAAATTTCAAATAAAATTCATCTTAAATAGGCTATAAAACGATTTAGAATCAAAATTATAGAAGCAACAGTCATTTTCTTAAAACTGAAAACTTACAAATTTCTAAATAGGAAACATCGCTTTTATAATCTTAGAAGTTGCCGAAGCTTAAACGCAATAAAGAATTAAATTGTATTCTGCATGGCCAAAGATGAGGAAGGACATTAAAGAATGGTGCTGGTCATGTGAACAGTTTCAGCTTAGGTCAGGAGAAATGGTTATAGATCGGGTACCGATCACATCGATTTTTCTCATGAGGATATACCTTTCAGACATCTTGACACGGATTGTACTGGACCGATTGAACCAGAGTTATGGGCTTTAGGTATTGTTTATGATATTGGTATTGTTATAGTTATTATGCTTTAGGTATTGTTTATGGTATTGGTGTTGTTATTGTTATGCTTTAGGTATTGTTTTACTGTTGCCAATTTATAATATGTACACGACAACAAACAGTGTTTTACTTTCAAAGTTAACAGCAACAGCTTTTTGCAATGCATTGTAGGGTTATTTGTTACCGTTGAGGTAGGCCTACCATCGGTCATTTCAAGTGACCAAGGCACATATTTTACGACTAGTCTGCTACAAGAATTGAAAAAATTCATGGGGTGCAGTGCAAGTTTCAATACACCGGGTCACCTTGGCGCGTCTGGATTAGTGGAAAAGCGGAACCAGTCTTTAAGTTAAAAAGGATGTTTCACCATGTGATCGTCTGAAATCCCAGACGATGACATATGTTGTATGTTGATTTACGGTATGAACGCTGAGGGGAGTACTAAACGCGATATGAGGGTCCCTCCTCATTTGGAGTTTTATGGGAAGGTACACAGAAACCACTGACAATTCTCAAAGAAACATGGTCCAAAGTAGTTTTGATGCCATCTAAACTGGGACGAAAACCAATAAATCTTTTGAAAGAATCATGAGACAATTACGCGGAATCTATAAAATTTATGGAAATCTATGATGAAGAAAAAATCAAATCAATAAGCGGTCAAGAGCAATAAGAGGGAAAAAGAGAAATTGGAGAGAACCGGGAGAAGCCGTGATTGTGATCGCCGAAAAAGCAAGCACTTTCAGCGTGTAAAATAACTACATACCATAACAAAAGAATGAAATTTCTGCTCACCGTTAATGACGTCTCTGAAGGCATCGGTTGTAAAAGTGATTGCCATGAATAGGGCGAATATCTCTTCTGTTGATCTAGAGTTTCACGAAGCAACATTTTTCTTGTCCAAATTAACTCACAGTAAAGGTAAAAGGAAAAGGTAACGCACCTGTTGACACTTCTCTACAGAAACTTTACAAAAGCGTTGTTTTGAGGTCGAAAGAACATTCGGCTGATGTGCAAACACGACCAAAGCAATTCAAACACATGACGCCTTTTGACCTCCCACTCGCAATCTTATACACTGAATCGGAAAGGATGGGTAGCTTACTGGTTACCAGGTGGCCAGTTATTCCATGAACAGTCGGCCAACCGAGTAATGACATGGCTCAACGTTATCTCACTTTACTGCATCTGCTAGACACTTATCGACAGCGATAAGCGGCCAGCCATTGTCGGTAGAAATCAACTGTTTAGCTCAGCCACAAAGCACATTTGAGCTAAGTCATATTATTACCTCTGTTAAGATTTCTGTTTTGTTGGTTGATCGGTACCAAAGGTCTCCATTTGCCCATGTGCGTAAATCGAACATATTAATTTGCGTGTCTTAAACATAAATAATATAATAATAAGCTAAGGGTTACTATATCTATTTCATATTTATCAGATCCTAAGCCATGCCTTTTCTCTTCCCAATCTTTCTTTTCTGCTTAGTTACAAAAATCGTAAATAATACTTTAAGCGATCAGCTTAACGATTATTCTTGCTGTCTTTCTGACACAGAAAAGTACGGGGTTCTCGGGATTCTCGATTGTGGACCCAAAATTCTATAATTGACTGCTTTTTTCTGTATGTTTCGACAAATCTCTGATATCGTTCAGATCTGGACTAAGTGCCATCTTCTTCGGATTTTCTAGGCTGGACTATTCTGTGTATGAACAAACTTGTGATTCCGCACAGCAAGTATATAATAATTGAATAAAACAATTATACTGAGCAACTTAGGGTTTGAACAAGAATGCGTACTTATTCAAACTTGAGATTCTGAAGAAGCACACTTGGGGCATTTCACGTGAAGGAAATAAACGTGAGGCTGCATACCTACCTCGTTGACCACTTCATGAGTTTGCTGGCATCAGTGAACGCGAAGATGAGCAGAAAGAAGGAGTTCCAGAGACCAGTGCAGGCAAACATCGCCGCGAAGTCGAGACCCCAGTCCTTGCAGATGCTGAAGATGACTGCGACACAAGATACACGCGAGCATCATACACGACGACCGATTGAATGATGCTTCCCTTGCACTTACGGCGCATTTACCAAAGACGCTGCCGCAGCAGCCGCCGCAGCAACTGCCTCCTCATCAGTCAAACTGAACTAATACGTGACTTGCAGATAAAACGGAATTAATCACTCGAAATACGATGTCATGTGACATATTCGAATGAAACGCTACAGCTACGTCTACTGCAGTGTTTGCGGCTAATCCTATTTCTCACATCCAGTCAAGAAACTTCCGATTATCGTCCAATTCCAAATCATCATCATCAGATGAGAAACTCAAACGTTAGGAAAAATAGTTCTAGGCTGTCTATCTATCTGCAAGGAGGCGTTGAGTACATTTGGCTTGGCATGTGTTAGTTTGAAAACTTGTTGTGTTTCTTCTTGTTTTGTATTCGCTATTAGTATTAGAACTACTCTAAAATATTTTGTACGCACATTTTCTTGACTCTGGACTCTCGATTGCACAGAAGCAGATTGCAACTGCATTTGTTTTTCGGTTTTGCGTTTGCGGTTCGATTGAGTGCCTGCCATATGAAACTGACAATTCTTTGTCCAGCCATGTATTGCAGAGCGAAAGGTTGCACAATTATTGGACAGCTGAAATCATCTTTTCAGCAGAAAGATAGTTCAACCTTAGGATTACGTCTCTAATCGAATACTATTGATTCGTAGGTGTGTACATGTACAAGTAAGTGGTTTCTTCGTTCCTTTGTAATTACTCCTTTGTAAAGAGGCAATAACACCATTGGTGATGATCTCACTCCTATACTCGTTTGACCATCCGGGTGTTGCTCATTCTGCATATACCATCATCACCATCATCATCATCATCATCATCATCATCATCATCATCATCATCATCATCATCATCATCATCATTATCATCATCATCATCATCATCATTATCGTCATCTTCGATGTCAGTCCACTACACACTTCATCGTCTCTATTCGGCTGCTTCCTCCAGGGTAAGTGAGCGGTTTTTAAAATCTGAAATGAGACCTGTCGCAATTAACACACGGTTGCGCTGTCGGGTCAGCTTGCGTTACGCATTAAAGTGCATTTAAAGTGATATGCCAAATATCTGTTTACCTTTAGTGTACAGAGCCAGCGGAGCTGTAGTTAATAGGATGACCATCGGCTGACCACCACAAATGGCGAAAAATATGCCTCCGATTGTCTGAGAGTAGATAACTTTCTTTACATCTGAAAAAAGAGCATTTATTTAGCTACAGAATATAGAGGCGCCCGTCTACTGCTGCAACAGTTCTAAGGTTAGCAAACTACTGACAACTTAATATTTGCTGTTTTAAATGCGTCGCCTGCATTGTATTCCACTTAACACTCATTCTCAGAAGTTCTGCGAAGGTTTTTTAAAACTAATTCAATGAAAAATCTAAATGATCAGTCTATATATTCACTACGGGTGTCTGCAGTATTGTAGTTAATAAAACACCAACATTAGATATGTTACGTCAATGAACAGTTTGGCCACACTTTCTGTGTGGTCGTTGTTGATTACGAATGCGTTCGCCTTTCACCTCTGTTTCATGGTCCCGATCGGTGCTTCTCGTGGGCTGACAATTTGTGTAAAGCCACATAACCTAGTCCGTAAGGGAAGGGAAGGGAAGGTCGGTAAGGTTGTTTTGTAAATGCTTCGGTCCATAGATTATTTAAATAACTCTCGTCATTTATTAAGAGAGGTGTATGATGAATGACTGGATGCCTTGGCTTATCTTATCTCATCTAATCTGGATCTGTTTTTGACCAGCAAGCAATCAGCGATGTTTTATTCACCTGAATGCAGTCTACGCCTACTGATCAAACATTCATGCTGCTTTTTCAGGGGCCTCTCAAAAGCGCCAGAATGAGTGCAGTCAGAAAGCGGTAAGCGCCTGTTATTCTGTTCTCAAAGCTTCAATTATTAAAGTTTTCAAATAACGGTAATCGTTTTAAGAATCCCCTGGTCACTTGCGGTCACGATCTGGCAACGCAGCCTCTCTGCGATTGCAATGAATAAGACATGAAGTAGAATGGAACAAAACAGTCTGTTCCATCGTCAGTTCGTCGTTCTATCCATCCTTTTGTCCTTCCTTTCTCCTATTCATCCATCCTTCCAGTTGTCATTTCTTTGCTTCGCTCGTTCTATTTGTCCGTCATTCCATCTCTCCATTTTTGGTCCTCCCGTTCTCCTATTCATCCACCGTTCCATTTTTCCTTTCTTTTATCCCTCCGTTTTTCTATTCATCCATCGTTCCATCTTTCCTTTTTGTTCCGGCAATTCTTCTATTCGTCCATCGTTCTCTTGTGTGTCTGTTCGTGCGTAGTCAGCCACTGACCAATATATCCTCCGGTGTTGTCGAAATTGAGGACGCCGAGAGCAATTGCCGGTAGAATGCAGGCGAAGTATAAGAACACGGTCGTCGAAATCGTCTTGTGCAGCGTTCCATGTCCGCAGAATCCTATACGGTAACCACAGATATGCATTCATGAAATCTTATTGCTTACTGATCATGTCTCATTTATCGTGCAAGCTCAAGTTCATGGCAACAGAGACAGTTTTTGAATCTGCGCATCCAACCCTCTAGAATTTATCGACTTTGAATCTGAAATGTGCATTTAAATTCGCCTGACCTCCTTCTGGGAAAGTGATGATCTGGTTAAGTCACACAATACATAAAAGTTATGCAGATGGGTCAGTGGCTCTTTTCTGTGACATGTTGACAGACAAAATTGATTAATATTGCCAGCAAATGATGGAATTCTGTTCTGAGAAAAGGCCATCATCAGGTCGTTGCCCATCCGGCGACCGCGAAACAGGCCAAGTAGGATCCGAAGACAGAGGTTTACAGTCTTTTGGTCTTAGCAGAGTTAGGTCTACATTCTATCTGGACAGGTCTACTAACTGCAGTAGTTATGTATTTAGATCTACATAGGCAAACTTAAGTTTGTCTTTCGTTGGTTGTTTACGATAAAAGATATGTCTCCTTTTCACGTCAAAGTCGAAAATGTGCTAAATGCGCCTTTTGTGAAATTTCTCCATATAAACCTGACATTTCTTCATATTAAATATAAAAACTGTGTCGCTTGTATAGTCTGAGATACATCCTCTCCATCCAAACGGGCAGCGGTGGTAAAGGATATCACCCGATCAATTCATTGAAAAATGAGCGGGGTCGAGGCCATACGGTCGCTTTATAAACCCATACACTTACATTTACATTTTAGAAACAATTCGAGATATAGTGGCGCTTCTTGGGTTTCGACCGGACGAAAGAAAGATAGCTAGTTAGGGGTAGGTTAGGGTGAAGCGCAGAAGAACCCTCGCTAGACTCTGCGGAGTTCAACAGCTAGACTTTCTACCTACGCTCTGTCTGTGTTGGCCCTCAGATTGCGACTACAAGCCTAGGTTGTTGACGCAGACTTTTTCTTGCTCAGTGAGTTGCCCTTCTGGGTTTCGTCCGGACTGACGATGGGTTTTGGGGAGCATTTGGAATTCCAATACAAGGACCATCGATTGATGATGCTCTATGTATTTTGACAACAGCGTTACTCGAGTTTTTGCTAACATGATCTGCTACAGGCGCCATCTGCAGAGATCCTGCGATTTGAACCTAAGATAGATGAATCAGTTACAGTTCTTTTCTGCAAAGAGACAATGCTGTGTTGTTGGGTAGCATAAGGGCAGGAGGTGGTCACTCACCGTCTTTGTAATCGGACAGGTAATGAGGCAGACGTCTCCTGAGATCCGCCCTCAACCCACGCGCCACCCAACAGCTGTTGACCTCCTCCTAAATGACGCAGAAACATCACAGCACGCATCCGCTTTATATACATACGTATAGGCTTTCACGCACATGCATATAAAAATACATGCACGCATGCATCGTCACACACACACACACACACACACACACACACACACACACACACACACACACACACAGCCTATGCGCATCTGCTGTTGCTTTGCCAAATGAACTGGCCGTGCTGTTCTGAAGAAAGCGGCTGCTCGTCGTCTTCTGCAGCTAATAAGAAGAAATGGACGACGCCGAGGGTTTTTCGGGAAGTCGCGCGATGAAGTCGACTACATTACGCGAAGGAGCTCATTATTAGGAAGAGGCGATCATCTGTTTCCGGATTCCACTGGCTCCTCCTTAAAGTGGAGTATCTGCTGCCCAGGGCCGTCTTTTCCATTAGGCACAGTAGGCACTGTGCCTAGGGCCTACGAACTTTATAGGGGCCTACGAAAGTCAAACATGAGATATTGAAAAAAGATTTATTGATTGACCCGAAAATAGGAAAAGGAAATACAAATTTAATAACCTTAAAGTTTGTACTGAAACAGTTTAAGTTAAGCTGTGCTACATTATGTTAACTTTGCAGCTCTTTGCATTAGCAAAATCACATATAATGTCCTCAGATGTCAAGTCCTGCATTAAGTCGCGTTCAATTGAAAGAAGTGCAAGGGAAGATAGACGTCAAGAAATAATGTGAATGTGTTTAGCTCTAATGCAGCAGAGGTGGCAGTTGGGGCCTACGAATGCGAGAGTGCCTAGGGCCTATGACGACCTGAAAACGGCCCTGCTGCTGCCTCAGTATCCGGTCCCACATAGTCAGTCTATATGTGTCTGGACTAACAAGCTTCAGGGAGCCACCTCGAGTTGTGGTTTTTAAGGTCAATTGCTCGGCGTCTTTGTTCGATAGATGTTCATGAGATAATGGCTCAGAATAAATGTCAGACAATAAACGATAAACAATCAAACGATCAAGAAAACGAACTTGAAAAGAAGCACAAACATAGGTACTTAGTAACGACAAGCATTTGCGTTTCTTCATAAGGCTAAAGGCAGCGGAAAGCATGTTGTTTAATGAGGTATGGGTTGCCCATCGCTCATTGACTAAGCGCCCCTTTGGACAGTCGTGGTCTTTGGTTGATGAATATTCGACTGAAGTGGACATACGACACCAGTAATCCATCAGCTGGACAGCCCCCTCCCTTACGGTTACATGGCTCGATAACGAAGTTCGAATGATGCACCGGGGTCGAACCCCGGACACAAGAGTAAAAGACAGTCTGCCACCCATTCACTCGGTGGATGTGGAGCGTTAGTCCACAGCCCTGCTCAGGAGTTTCCTAGAGTGGCGCAATATAAATGTCCGTTACATTGCGATATATAAACAGTGATGAAAGACACGCTCACACACTCACATACACCCCTACAAAGACATGTATATCTATACAGCGGAGATAGATGAACGCTAGCTGTAGACCCATGTGATTCCGCAGAAGTGTCTTGCATATCAACCGGCGTTAAAAGCTGTGTGCTTTAAAACTCGCTGCAACGGAAGGCACACAAGTTAAGTTTCAGAGATCAAAAATAATAATCAAACAGCTGTTCTCTCTACAACCCTTACAACTGGCCAAAACAAATTTCACATCCTAAAGTAACTGTAGAACATCACCTCCAGCATCAGGTGTACATACAATTCTTTCATAAATCCTTGCAACTGTTTACATTGATTCTCTACATTCTCTCCAATTCTCCATATTCTTTGGTTTTTTCACACTCTCGTGATTTTCCATTTTCTATCCTACTCTTTATATTCTCTATAGCTTTGCATTCTCCATATGCCCTCGTATTTTCCGTGTTCTCTAGTTCTATCTTACTTACGGACAAACACATACGCCTTACACATAACCTACTAAGGATAATTTACTCACGCATAAGGCATAAGGCATGCATGATTGGTGGCTATAATTCACTGATACTGTGTACACTATCAGTTCATGACAGCAGCGGCGGTGTTTCCGAATACGTGCAGCCATCACACGCACGCACGCGCACGCATACACACGCACACAAACATTCATAGGACTCCATGCATAGAAACATAGGGTAGAGAGGCGAATTTGCACACGCAAACGCACAAATGCACCAAACATACAGGCACGCATCATTAGGCACTAACTATCACCGACACGACTACAGGATACGTGGATCACAGACGCACATTTTATTTAGGCTACTACTCATGTATGTGTATATATATATATATATATATATATATATATATATATATATATATATATATATATATATATATATATATATATATATATATATATATATATATATATATATATATATATATTGACGCATTCCCTCCAAAATGGCTCTGTACAAATCATCACTCGACGGTCGTCTTTAGACGAACAGAAAGAAATTGAACAATAGGGGTCTAATTCTCTTGAACTTACGGGGACATTACCGGCAATTACCATAAATGTATTAATTTTACAATTACGAAATTCATTCAATGCTATTGAACTGAAACGTTATATGTAGACAGCCATAAAATGTCACAAAATAAAGACACTAAATAAATAAGTGACACGCATTAAGATCGAGACGACGAACATAACTAAAACTCTAACAGAAACAGCAACTCGTACATAGGGAGACTGTAGGCTCACATTAAAAGCATGTACCAAATGTATTTGAGTTTCCTTTAAGTGACTTACGTTCGTAATTGTGAATCCGTCAGACTATTAAATCAGAAATAAAACAAGCGATATATCAGATTCTAAGCCCTTGTGTTAATATAAGGGATACGCTGTCGTATAGCGAGTTTGACTGCTATACTGAGTAACAGGTGACCCTAAATAAACGGCATTTCTGTTCCTTCTGACTGTGTCTTTGCATCTCTGCCAACTGCATATGCATGTGGCATGTACCGCTCTTGAACTGGGATCAATAAACGAGATGAATGAGTGAAGGGATGAAGAGGATGAGCGTCAGCAACAGATGCCAGGCCCAACAGACGTCAGCGCAGAATAGACATTCTCTGTTTTGATTAGAATTTAAGTAACAGCATCGACCTAATGAGAACCGTCGTCTTCCAACTTCCTTTAAGGGTCTGAGACTCACAAGGACTCACGCTACATAAATATTTCATTATGTTCCATTAGGTTGCATTTCACCCTCCTGAAATCGAAATAACATATTATGTAAATAAGTAAGTAAGTGAGACTTTTGTTTAAACGCCATGTGTTCATCGGGTGAGCGAGGAATCGTAGGCGTAAATGTAATGGTGAAATATGTGTAGACTGCCGTTGAAAGCCTCAGGACATCCTTGCCATTTTAATGTGATCTAAACTAATGTAATCTAATTTAATCTAAATTAGCGTTGTGATAACGATTTTTCAGACGATAATTCCGCATGTTTTAAGAGCGTTTGTGCTGGGAGTTTCCGTGACGTCATGGCGATGAGTCATCGGGTTGTTTACTTGTAGTAAGATTGATTTGGCGGCGATAAGAGTCGTTGTCATGTTCACAAAGCATCACTCGACGGTCGTTTCGTGTGAAAAGACGGAATCCGTTGGAGAAACCAGTAGATTAACCGGGAAACCAGAAGTCAAGCTGTGATTGGCTAGTAAGTAAGTAATTAATGCATTTGTTGACATGCCTTATATCCATCGGCTGAGCGAGGAATTGGAGCGTGGACGAACACACAAATAATTAAATTCATATCAAGGCAAACAGGAAGATGGTAAGCAAGTTGAAGCAGTTGAGTCTTAAGTTTACACCTGAATAACATTTAAATAACCCGACATAAAGCGCAGAACTGAGCAGTAAATTCCATAGCTTTGGACCAGCCATCAAGATTGCCCGAGATTCCAACAACACTCTGGTGCGGAGCAAAGCAAGAGGTGGGAGATAACAGAAGATATAACATGCTACGCCAAATAAAACACAAGGATGAATAGACGACCAAGGTGAAAAATTATTATACTTCCTTGAACTATTATAGTTCCCTGAACTATTATAATTCCCTGAACTAGCAAGTGATATCTAATTTATAAACACAATTAAAAAACCGAACAACACGTAACCCAATTCCGGCAGAATGTTTCAAGTAGATCTTAATAATGAACATGGACTAATTTGTATTGCAACAGTTGATACGATATCAATTGATAACGTATCGGTTGACATAGTATCAGATGATATAGCATCAATCCATATATCATAGACCTACTGTGACTATTATGATTTATAAAGTAACTAAGTGGCCTATTAGCATCATTTTAACATTTGCATTTCTTTTTCTTAGTGCATCATCATCAAGTGGTTAGCGTTCTGGAGGTAAAACCAAGGGTTCTGTGTTCAAATCTCCACTAAGACAAAAATATATAACCAACTCAAACCTTCGAAAAGAAAATGTCGTCTGCTGCAGCACCCCACCCGATGATCAAGCAGTTTCAGGCCTCAGAAGGAGCAGCGAGAGTTTAACAGACTAAGTTGTGAGTGTGTGTGTGTGTGTGACATGGACTTTGAAGGCATCAGTCAGTTGGACAAGTGCGTGCGTGTCAAGACGTATGCGATCACATCATTGCGACAGGTGCGCATGATTGCAGCGTCCAGACAAAGCTAGTGATCTTTGTCGAGGCATAGGCCCTACATGAATTCACAGAAGTCATTTACACATGGCGTGTGCATGTGAATGTGCACACCACCGGACGATGGGTGTCGCCACTCTGCATTAGAGCGTCGTGATGTTCGTAGTTACGTGTGTTCTTAATTTAAGGTGTGTTCGGTGCTCGGCAAAGTACAGTGGGGCTTCTGCGATGCCTGCTTCTAGTGAATTATCACTAGACGATTAAAATCATGTCATTTTGCTTCTGCTGTAGCGCGCGGAAGGGAACAGCAAAGTACTGTTGTCTGAAACTCGGACAACTAGTTTCCTGATTTGAGGTTGCAACTTGCAACGTGTTTTCAGTTTTACTCACTGGAAAGCGTCAATAAATAACATCTTTATTACTAAGATGTTTAACACTTCAACCCAACATCACGTTCTGCATTAAGCGCAACGGATAGAAAAAAAGCTGAAGGGATTTATTCTGCAGTAAACTCCATTATATGACAGATGACTAGCAATTGAAGCAATTCGATTTAGGATAATCACGGACTGCAATTTCTCTCCGAAGCACTCGATTTGCCTGCGGACTTCTCTGCATCGTTTCTGATGTTATGGTGCTATAGATTTTCTCCGACATATATTAAGCAGATGATGATGACATGGAAAATGCATTTAGATCAAACGTCAAATAATCAACACTTTAAAACTGCTTTCTTTCATATGGACTGGAGCGATTCAGAGTAGAAAGGTCTATTTTGAGCGGGGCGTTATATAAATGCTGTTAATAAATGAAATAATTAATTAATTAATCTAATACCATTGTGATCTAATGACTTTTGCTAAGGTGGAAGCTTCGCAATGCACAAAGTATCAATCGGTCGAACAGCCAAACAAATTTAGCCGAATTTGCAGTAAGTACAAAATGACAAATAGAGCAGAAAGGGAAAAAGGGCCGGGATGTCAAAGACTCGCTCAGTCAAGTGAACAACTGGGGCAAATGTTTCCAAGTCTTAACCGTTCCACTAAAGAGCGATTTTGCATAGGGAGTTGTTACAAGACACAGCCATACTGCCATAGTAATCCAATCAGAGGGCCTGGTCGAGTTGCAGCAAACTGTACGTACTAGTTGAGATAAACTAATATAAATTGTGGATACTGTGGCAGAGATTGAAGATATCATTGCGTATCGTTTACGCGCCTTTGAGGCTCTCGTTAATTGCGCGTGTTATAAATGTCTGTTTTTAATGGCACTCTGATATTGACGGAAGTCAATACATGTAGTATATATAGATTTATGGTACTTTTACAGGGGTTGAAGATATTGTAGGAATGAATGAAAGTACCGTGAAGGTACATGCTGACCATATCGTCCATTTCGATGGTCGGTTCCTTGGCCATCTTTTGATTATCGTGACTGATGTGTTCTTCAGCCAGTTCTTTCATGTGTTCCAGAAGTAGCTTCTTGAAGTCTTGCTCGGTCCGTGCTGCCAGCAGCCGTAAACGAAGATCCATGTCGGCAAAGAGCGTTGAGAAGGTCCTGCCTGTCTCAAGGGCGTTCTTTGTTCCTTTCTACAAAGTTAATCAATCAAACAATCGGTCGAAATTGATTCAATAAACTGAATAATAATTGAACATAAACACAGTCGCTTGTTCATTAATTTTTTATTGCCACTTTGCAAACTTTATTGATTCATCCGAATATCCTTTCAGGAAACAAAACTGCCACAACAAAAACTGATCTCCGTATTTAACCTCAAAGTCTCATTAACTGTGACAAGCGAACAATTGAAGTTCTACAAATCTAACTCTATACTGACAGGCACCGAGTCACCATATTATTAAACATGAATAAAATTCATTGAAATAAGGCGATAAGCTAAAAGACAAACTTGGTTAAATCTACGTGGAGTAAAGACTTAATCTAAGGACCTGTCTATGGCCGAGTCATTCCTTCCCAACTTAAAAGAACAGCCATAAGAGTCAAGACGAGGAAAGGCGCATAGAAAGCGGGAAACGGCGAAGACGACGTCCGCATTAGGTAGATGGTAACCGATGGTAACCGATGGTTACCGATGGTAACCGATGGTAACTGCAGTGTCTGTCCAACGTCTCTGCACTGAACCTCAGCGAAAGTCTTCAACGGACCGAAGACGCCTAGAAGGGTGATCTTGAAGACGTAGAGAAATTAAACAACATCTTGGCCGGTTAGTAATTGTGTGAGTAATCATCTGTGGAATGCCAGACTATCATGGCTAACTCGACCCTTCATCCTTTCGGAGTCAGTAGACGAGAACAACGCATCTTAGGAGATTAAAGAGATGAGCTGCAGTTGGATTGCTGTGGTCATCATTGCGCTTCAGCCGAGAGATCGTTCAAACTGGCGAGGCCAAACTTTTTATGATGAGTTTATACAGAGACTGTTACCTTTAGCTTTTACCTTTAGATATACACAGAGATATGAAGAAAAGTAGCTGTGAAGAGAATAAAAGAGAGAGAGATATATAGAGAGACAGAGAGAGAGAGGCAGATACAGAGACATTTAAAAAGAAAACCTCTTTTGTGGGTGTAACGATGAGCACCACAAACCAGACTTCTTGGCTCGATCGTCCGAGGTTGGCTGGTTGCCGGAGCCGAGCGATGGCAACACTTCTGCGCTGGACGGACGGAACCGTGCAACTACAACGCCAAGACAACTGCTCTGCTGAACAACAGCACTAGTCACTAATAATAGCACTGGTTGTTCGGTTGTCGCGCAATTTTCTAAGAATGGGTTGTAAAAGAATGTATATGTGTGTATGTGAGTATGCATGTATGATTGCATGCTGTAATTTATGTATGTATGTACGCATGTATGCATTTACCGATTGGTATGTATATATGCATGCATGTATGCATGCGCGTAAGTGTGTATGTATGTATGCATATTTGTATGAATGTATGCATGTATGAATGCATACATGTATGCATGAATGTATGTATGTATGTATGCATGTATAAATATAAGTGTATGTATATTTAAGTGTATGCATTCAAGCGTGCATGCATGTATGTATGTAAGTATGTATGCGTGCTTGTTTGTGTATATGTATGTATGCATGCATGTACATATGCATGCATACATTTATATTTAAGTATGTATGTTAGTTTGTATGTAAGTTTGTATATATGTATTTCTGCATGCATGCATGCATGTATATATGTATGTAAACATTTATGTTTGTATTTAAGAATATATGTATCTATGTATGGGTGTATGTATGGATGTATGTGTGTGTATGTTTGCGTGTATACGTGTATGCATACATGTAAGTATGTAAGTATGTGTATCTTTGCATATAATGTATGTGTGTGCATGTATTGTGCATTATGTATGTATGTATATATGCATTTATGAATGTATGCATGCAATGTATGTGTGTGTATATGTGTGTGATGCTGTGATGAGATTAGAATCGACAGGCAGACGATGACTGACGTTTACTCACAGAACACAGAGCCATGACTGATCGTAGTCGAAGGATCTGCCCGAATACGACCGACAGGTGCCCTGTATGGTCTTCGCCAACTGATGCACTGCGCCAAAATTACACATGCCACTTTACTCTCTCTCTCTGTATCTATCTATCTATCTATCTATCTATCTATCTATATATATATATATATATATATATATATATATATATATATATATATATATATATATATATATATATATATATATATATATATATATATATATATATATATATATATATATATATAGATAGATAGATCACTTTTTCAGTCTCGGTGACTCTTTCCATGTTTCTCCGTGTGCCTGTGGATCCGCCCTAAACTCTATATACGACTGTAACTCTGCCTCTCTAACGTCCGTCTGCCTGTCCGTTTATATATATATATATATATATATATATATATATTTATTTATTTATATATATATATATACATGGAACTTGGACAGATTACAGAACATAGGCGGACTGTCCTTCTGTATCGCTGAGTGAATTAGGCCGACTGGAGGCGGACATGACAAGATGCAGACCAATGTTTAATGGTGTTCTTTTGGGTGGCATTCAAGCCCCGGGCCTTGAATTCGATGCACAGCACTAAGAGACGCTCCAAGAAGATTTCTCACGTATTTTCCCAGGTACGTTATATTAACAGTAACATTATGGACGGCGCATGAGTAAATTTTTCTGTGAAAAGCGCTCTAGAAATGTATCAGTGAAATTCTAGCCAATATATCACGTTAATACCTAGGTCTCATTACACTGCGATATTAAAATTTAAATAATTCCTCTAATAGAAAAACCTACTCAGCAGCGTAATACGTTACATGGGACGATTACATTACACATTTAGGCGTCAAACATTAAATTACTACTCGTGTTGACAGATTACAAGAAACAGTTAATTACTGAGGGTAACTGAACATGGTTAAAAATCTGCCTCCCTATTTATAGCTTTTGTTGCTGGAGGCTACACTGGCCTCATATAATGACAAAACTTGTGCTTTGTCATTTCGTAAGTTTAGAACTATTGCAGAGCAGGAAGCCCATTAAAGAGCACTGGCATCGTTTTCTATACCATAAGAAATTATCAGAGAACGTTTAACTTGGAGCGAGTATGTTACGGAGAAGAAAAATTGTGACATAGACCTATACGTATTTCGCATCGTGGGCTGTCAGTCTGAGTGATTTGGGTTCTCATTGTCTTGGTGGCTGGACGAAGGGATCATTTCAAATGATTTTAAATGTTAATTAAGCTCAATTAATTTCCTTTTGGGCAATCGCTTTAATAACTGTATATTTCAGGATGCATGTTTAGTAAGTATGAAGATTTACCCGAGTCGTGTGTGAAGAGTAGTTTCTTTGCTTCGACAAACGCAGATGGATGCTCTACCTGGTCCAGAAGATGGTGAAGCAGACAGTCCATGATATGTTCTAGGTTGGACTCCTGGAGGTCAAGCAGCAACTGTGCTTGGCTGAGAAAGTTCTCGACATCAACAGAGGCTCGAATCTCAGCCGCAAAGTCCTTCATCGGAATCTTCTGCATTCAGTAAATCACTTTGAATGATCAGAAGATGTGCATTCAGAGCAGCTACTGTATGATGCTCTGCTCTCGTCATTCAGTTACACATTTAGACAGATAGGCAGGGGAAAGCGACTCAAGGCGATGCAACAATATTACATAATTCACGGGAAGGTCGCAGTCCGATTGAACTTAAGCAGTAAACACAGTACATAGTGATAAAGAGATTGATGGATTTTAATGTCTTAGTATGATTGTTGCTCATCACTCTAAAACATGTTTCGGTGGTAGCGGTGCTATGGATTCTGCGTCTCTTCAGGGTTTCTCAGCGTCTAACTTCGTTGCGATGTCGTCTCTTTGTTTCAAGTTTTATTTACATCAAAACCCTATTTACAGCATCTGACTATCCAGATTTATTGAATACACTCTCAGACTTTCGGCCTAACGTAAGACTTAAGAAGAGACATCGTTCTCGTCGTCTTATCTCGTTCATCGTAGCGTCGATTGAGAGTGGATTCTTCTACTGTTGTGATGACCGTCTACCTTCCATTATACACCCTTCTTCTTCCTTTTTATGCTGCAGTCTCCTGTCTTCATCACTAATTTTGTACCTACTTACTTGACTAGATTTAGCGCTAAGCTGACTAGTTGTCATAATTTGTTAGGAATTAGCTAAGAATGACTAGACTTAGTATAATCTTAAGCCGGCGAGCAATAGAATATCTAAATAGTTAAATACAGAAGGCCAGTTTAGATAATTTATGGATATTAAGTGGGTTTTACTGGGGATTTGCTGCGTCTTGACTAAGCAGGCCCAATGAAATCCGTTGTTCAACGAGGCCAGTTCTAACTGAGACAAAGCAAATTTTAAAGACAGCCCATAGTTTGCCAGACGATCGTTCCAACCGTTGAAACTGCAAGGGCGAGCATGACAGTGAAGAATCTGAAAATTCTGACATCATTTAGCTGGAATGGAAATTTGGTTGGATCGTGTTTCCTTTAGAATTGTCAATGGTCCGCGGTTGTCTTCTCATAAACCAACAAATCATGCAGGAGGGAACCCGGTTGTTGCATTTGGCATCTACCTCAGCGCTCATACAGTAAAAGGCGTTTTTTGATGACCACGTGGTGAATCATCTTTTCCAGAGATTGATTCTACCTCTCGTCGCCTCCAGACGCTTCAGGGATTAATAAAAAGAGGCAGCTCTCATACTTTCGGGCATGTGCTACGAAAGAGCTGAGACTGCCTAGAGAAAGAAATCATCCAAGGCACAATTCCTGGATCCTGAACGGGGGGGGGGAGACCCAAGATGACATTTATAGACAACATCAAGTCGTGGACTGAATTATTACAAGACAGGAGGGAAAGAAACAGACGGCACAACATTTTTCGTGGTGCGGCCAACTCGTCCTCGGCTCGAAGACGGTTGAACACGAAAAAGACAAGACTCTCGAGCTGTCAATTTACACAATTTAAAATGTGTTTTTGACACGAAAATAGTCATCAAAATGGGTACAGCCTTTGATTTTCGTATATACAATTGAATAAACGAAAGTTCAATGACAACAGTACTTCATATGTCAGCATACAGTTGGTAAATGCAGGAATCTTTCGACTGTATTCGTTGAAATTTTTGAACTGAGCACATGACAGACTACGTCACAAAATCTTCTTCGCGCTCCCTAACAATATATTTGCGCTAGCTTTTATAGGCCCTTTCTTGACACATCAAGAGTCACGGCGAACGCCGACGAATTGGCGTATAGAGACAAATTTGCGATGTTACATCACAGAAAAATCGCGCCTTAGCTCGGAACGCCCACCGTCCAATTACAAACAAGTCAACAGCACCATGACTGATCAACGTCATAGAAATATCTTATATCAACGCGCGTAAATTTACTCAATTTACGCGATTGAGTAAATTGCAATTGAGTAAATTTACATTTACTTAATGGTAAAAAAATGCGATCGCAGTTGACTAATACTGCACGCGGTTATAGATGATGAAAGTATCTGTACTTAATGCGAACACTTACTGAAGGTACACCTTATTATACCTTCAGGTAATTTTAACGCGCAATGCTATATCATCATGGTTTGATGGTTTTTAAAATCATGGAGTTCTTAAAGTTGTTCTACATTTTTGATTTTAGGACGTTCGACTTGATAATGTTGTTGCAAATTGCATTCTAAATCAAGGCATATATTGTACAGATGAAATGAAAAATCATGATTACGCTCTTTATTACAAAAATGTTGTTGTCACTGACGTATTTTTTCTCGCGGAGGCAAGAGAGTGTCACGGATCTCAGTGTCGAAGCAGAATTCTAGTATCACAAAATTTCATGTTATCCCTATGTTCCATCTTTAGTATGGCGATTTTTTAATGCAAATCAAGATGTTCTTTAAGTTTAAGACTCAAAGGAAATGCAATTTATTACTCTTAATCTGCAAACTTTCTCATCCATGAACACTTACAAGAACAGCAAAGACCCTACAACTTCGCAGTAGAATCTCTCAAAAGACCTAAGCTGCTGGTTATTTATTCATTTTATCTTCATTTAAAACTGGTGCTCGTTTGTAAATGCAAGAAGTATGCTCTTTAATTATGACTGTTGTATGACTAATAAACTTGCGCTAATTGATATTATTTTATTTGTAAATGTTTACAGAATACTTTTCAAAATAAGCTTAATTTAATATAAATCATTTTCAGCCTTGCTGTATCACGAATTCCGATCTGTTATATTGACTATCAGGACAAAATGTTGGAGACACTTTAAGATATTCTTGCAGTCAGTTTGAAACCACTCACTTTTTAAGGAGTGAACGTTGAAAGACCTCGATAGAAGAATAATAAAATCTAACTAACTACCGCCAAAAACTCTGTTCAATAGAAAAGACTTGCTATCTTGATTCTGGCGACCAGTTGGGTTACTCATACTTGCTTTTAATCACCGACAGCCATTTTATCTGAGTTTGTATGCTTTATTAAAAAAATTCTGCCAATTAATGCATGCTACCTTCAACGTGCAAGGCTTTGAGCGAAAGGAATTGTTGCTGCCCTATCTACTTGCTGAGCCGCGTGTCGGCTCAGTGCTAATCATAAATATGCGAAAGTCATCTGCTTGTGATCTTGTGATGAAGGCGATCTAACGGTCAGCATCGCTCACAGATCTTATGAAATCTTCCTAACGATTAGCTACTTGATGAGTCCGACCGCGCACATGCTTAGACGGCGCATGCAGCAGCAGCAGCAGCAGCAGCGTCGAGGCACAGCAAAGCCGGAAGGAAACAGAGACAGGAACAGACTGAGACTGAGACATGCAGATAAAAATATTGAGACATATAGAGAAACAGCGACATAAATGTAGGCACGTAAAAGAGTAAGAGAAGCAGGCAGCTATATATAAATATATAAGTATATATATTAAGCGTGATATATATATATATATGTGTGTGTTAACCATGAGAAGCGCTAAGACATGGAGTATATGAAAAGAAGAGAGAGGGATTGTTGCGACAGAGAGCAAATCTTGCGCGGAGAAAAAGACAGGTTGTAAACACAAGGAAGGCGATGAAATAAGACTAACGGATAATGAATGAAACTAAGAGGGACAAAGAGAGCGACAGCTAGAGAAAAAGGGGGTTAAGTTAGATATGTTTAATATTGATTAGGCTGATGCGCTGACAATCCATTTCCTGTAACTTGTCGAGGCTTCTCGGGAAGCGAAGGCTCTGTGGCGGCTGATTCAGAGGCATAACTACTCGTATGAGAGCAGATGCGGATTAGACATCACATAAGATCCGGTTTAGGATTGAAACGACGCACTCTCCAAACAACGCCGACCGACCGACCGATCGACCGAAGAGCAAGGAACAATGGTCGCAGGCAGTGCCAAACAGCATTGCATTCCACAACATCTATAACCTCTGATTATCGAGCGGACCATGTAATTCCAGGCGGCTGGAATGTTGCTGGCGATTAGGGTTAATACATGCAATGCATTTGGGGGTGATGCTGTTAAGGTCTCTGCAACTAACAGTAGCTAACAGCATATGGTTCATTTTTCAGACAGATTGCAACTTTGGAGATAAACTCCAGTGGCAAGACATGAGCATTGTTTGCATGCTCATGAACGTTTTGTTCTTAATGACCTTGACATCATTTAGGATAGCGTTAGCAGCGCTTTGTGAAGTACTTAAGAGGCGCTATATTAACGAACTAATGGTCCATCAAGATTTAAGAAATGCATGTTTTGTCTGTGTCGCTTTAGCACATGGCTGACATCTAAACATCGTCACAAATAGCAGTTTTGTACTGTAAAATTTAACCTACAATAAACCTTTTGCAACCCATTTCCCCAGTTATCTTTCTGGAATTATCTTATGCTTGAAGCGAAACTGTCTTCCTCCGACTTTCTAAGCGTAAAACACATTTATGTCGATATATGCGTCTGAACTACGTATGAAGGCATTGTCAAATCTTAGTAATTACGTATTCTTTTGCAGTATAAAATGAAACAATGTCACAGATCCAAACATGTTTTGTGGTTTGCAAGGCACAACAACAGTCTGACATTTTCACACAAAGCATCAAGAGTCGCAATCCGCTGTACGTCAGGTGTTGCGTAAACACTTATCAACCCAAGTTAAAAAGTCAAGCGTCTCTGGAACCTCATTACATTCGCACGACATCGTAGCTGCCAGTTAAGTAGGTTCATGCATGGTTTGGTAATCACCAAGTGAAGTGATAGATGTTGTGTTGAAGCAGGTACTATCTCATACGATCTCACACAATACAATTCATCACAAAACTAAAACCTTTTGCTTAACGAAAGTTTATTTGAGGAACGAAGTCAGTGAAAAAACCAGCCAGCCTCCACAAATAAGTTAGTTGCTAAACTCACTGGACGTTGTGAGATGCTCTAACGATTAATTAGCACAACCATCAGCCCACTCTGTCTGTTCGTAGCAGAGAAGAATTATTCAGCAGCGTGTTCCAAACATCAGCACGAATAGTGCATCAGAATCGAGAACAGCCTAAAGCCAGGCTGTGAGGTGTGGTTGAAACCTTTGTGGTATATGGACCTCTGAATTGGCTTCTGATCAAAACATCGTCCGCCAAGTCATACCTTAAAGGGACTAATGTTACCTTACCTTGTATCCTATTCTCTTTGCCTTACAGTAGTATGTAGACAACGTAAGCTAACTCAACTGCACTTTGTCGCTATCCGATCTTTAAGATTCAGTTCTTCAGAAAGACAGTTTCCTTTCGATGTGCCATTACCATGACTTTTTTCTTGCATGCGACTTAATCATCATTCACATTCTTTCAAAGTGCGGAGAGTTCTATAACTTCATTCTTTGGCTCAAAGTAGCTTATATAATATATATATATATATATATATATGACACAGTCAAGCAAATGGCCATTCAATGGACGCATTTTTACATGATGCATCCGAGATTCGAACTAGGCACGTTTCATACAGTATTTATAAAGGTTTCGAACGAAGTTCTGTCCCTACCTCATATCTCGCGTACATCAGAGAAACCTCGTCATCATCTGAAACAGTTAAATTCATCCGTGAATGCATGCACGCATACCTACCTACCTACCCACCTACCTAATTAACTATGTGCATACACACATTTACATAAGTACATACATATATTCACATACATGGCATTGAGTGAATTATGATGGACTATGGCAACAATGGATTGAGCCAATTGAAAATGAATTGCCAATTAATTAACGGAGTATAATGACGTGGCATAGAACATTGACCGTCGGATTTGATCGCTGATCGTAGAAGGTGAAGGTCAACTCGATGGTAGAAGATGACCTTAAAATATCCTCTCATAAACTACGATCAATTCAACGACTGATCGAAAGCAACCACAAGATCTCTCCAATGCTTATGCTTTATACCTCAAATGATGATCTATTACATGCCATTTGTATAATGATGCGACTTACGCAGCTGTCGTGGCCAAAAAAACAGCAAACATTAATGTAGAAACTTCGTAGCTTGCAACTGAAAGTTTTAGCAAAAGATTAGAAATGAAATATTTAAACATTTAAAAGAGCAAAAAACATCAGAAAGCTAATTTTTCTAGCTTTACAGCTGATCATCTGCCCGCTTTGTAATGCTTTAAATGTATAAGCGTTCAATTTGTGGATATATATATATATATTTTATTTCTGATGTTGAGTCTCTAGCATTCATTTTAAACTGAAAATTGCGTCAACAGTAATATACAAAGCAAGTAATTATAAGCAGTGCCTAACATTTAAAATATTGAGACCGAAATATTATTATAATAATAAATAAGTTCAGTATTTATACCAGTGCATATATAAACACAATAGAACTGATATAAGCTTGTTGTTACTGCATCCAGCATAGACAATACCAGAATTTCTCGCATCGATGGGTGCCGGGGATTAAGAATGTAAGGTAATTCTTTGTGCAAACTAGGGAACCAGAAAGAGGTCACGTGGTTAAGGCATCAGATTTTTGTTTGTATTTTTAGAGTAAACAACAAAGTAGATTTGTGAAGAAACGCATATCAAAATTAAAGATTTGTGTGTTAGTTTTCGTGTCAACTTCACCTACAATGGGTATCCCGAAGAAAAGATTATTGGATTCGTGTCAGTCTAGGAAGCAATCAGCAGTACCTCGGAGTCTTCGCCGACAGCCAAGATCGACAGTGCATGATCAAGCGCACGTCACTCAAGACATACATTAGCACCGATAGGCGAGAGGGTGTAAACAAGTGACGTAGACCGATATCTCAGCAGAAAGCTTGCTACTCGTCCACATAGCCACTCCGAACTGCGTCTCTCTGCATCATCTGTGTACTTGGTTGGTCCTAATATAATCTCTGCTTAGAGAGGACACTGTTGTTGAGAATCCGATTATTTATATAAAATGCTCAGACATACAATGCACAACTGACCGCAGTGACTCTCTGGACTAACTCAGTGACGATTTGTGTCGGTGCTTTGGAGTTTGATAGATCTTGTGAAATGGAGACTCCTTGTCGAACCTTGAAACCCGTTAGGAAGAAGACCTGTCCGTGCATTCTCTAGATAGTTTCTGTGCGTTCATTACTTCTGCAGACATCACCAATGCAATCCGCCTTTGTGTTGCATTTTACCACCTGGTTTTGTCGCATCTGTCTGTACCTTACCATCTACAGAAACGGAGTCAGTTTTGCACCTGCAGAATTGGATTGGTTGAGCCGCGGTCAACAAACTGTTTCTCTGGCACAGGCTTTGAGACGCCGAGCAATTCCAATACGTTATCGTACAATACTTAGAGTGCCATAATTAATGCCCTATACTTTCATCTGAGACTATTCGTAATACGACGGAAGTGTCTGACAATGACTCCCCAATATCAGCAGACAATTTGTGTATGCTATCAGCCGTATTGTTTTCTATGCGTCACGCAGACCACGTGCGTTCACATTATAAACTTGAATCCGATTATGTCGAATTGATTCTGAGTTGTATTGTTTCGTTGGCATTTCCGAACGAGACGTTTATTCGGAGGGCGCGTGAAGCTGCGTAACGGAGAAGCCTCGGATTGATTCATTGGTTCCATAGATGCACAGGCTACTGGTCACTCGAATCAGCGCTCAAGATAATGCGATGACCTGTGTATCGCACAAACTGAACCGTGGAGATCTCACTTGACGCAGTTTCCGCTTGATAGAGTAAGGATCGAGCGACGTAAAATCTCTATCAGGCGGCAGCGGCCCTCAAGATAAGCAATCCATTTTTTCTGATGGAACTTCAATCCCGCTAAACCCATTGCCTCGACGGCCCTCTATAATCTGGGCATAGAAAGAGCACAGGTCATCTAAGAAGGACACAGCATTGGGTGGCAGCAGACATGGATTTCTCAGAAAACAGCTACACGCTTTAAACGCCTATTTGCTAAATCCTTGTAAAGAAACGACTCCTGAGATCCGCAAAGGAGAACGACTTCTCAGGGCGAACGATTATCTGCTCACAATGGACCTCAGTGGACCAAAAAGGCTGATCATCTGAGATAGGAAACAACGAGTCACTGTCTGCTACACATTAATTCTTAAACGTCCAGATCAACTGTAAAGCTCGCCTGCTATGCGACATCACATTTCAATCGCGGCTGAAATGCTATACATATGCTACATATGCGTCTAGTCTTTCATATCAGTTTAAGCGCTTGCAGAAGCTCGTGATATGGACCGCATAAATGTTCGGATCTATATGCCTACATATATACACATGTATCGATTCTCATAATGATGCATGATGATATAGATACCCACATACACATATAAATTTCCATACTAGAGATGAGCATCGGGCCGGGCAGAGTCGGCCCAGCCCGGCCCGCGAGAAAGAGAGGGCCGGGACGGCAGGGTCGAGTTTGGCATTTTTTGAATGTTGCTTTTCACATTTCTCAGTCCTTATGCAAAACTATTAGATTTAGATACTATTAGATTTTGTCTATTTTGTACGTTTAAGTTAGCATTTTAAAATGTCCAATACTTACACCGAAGAAGTAATTTCTGAACATTAAACAAACAATCTGCGGTTAGCGGTGCGCCGCCTACCGATAATCGATAAGCATCGGACCGGACCGAACCGGGCCAAGCCACAATTTTAGGACGCGGTCCGGACCGGGCCCTGCTCGACGCCGACCGGGCCCTGCTCGACGCCGACCGGACCCCGCTCGACGCCGACCGGGTCCTGCTCGACGCCGACCTGGCGGACCGCGATTGTTCGGCCCATGCTCATCTCTATTCCATACATATTAACATTTTTCACCATAAAGCACGTGTTACGTTTTTGTCAACCGATTTGCACCCAGGGCTAATACAACGAGCCTGACGTCGATTTTGACATCCCTGTCGTACAAGTCTTTCAATTATCTATTTTTGAGAGAAACGTCCTCAGAATAATTATACAGATAACTCACCCATCGTCATTGAACTTCCTCCAGATATCAGCCTGCATCCTCCTCCTCCTGTCGAGCTCAGGCTATTCCGCGCTTCAATTTGATTCGATGAACTCGGGCTCTTGTTACGGTTCTCTTCGCAAATGATCGTTACTTCTGTCGGTCGGTAGACTTCCAGCGAGTTTGAAACAGCGGCATGGAACGTCACTTCCGGTGCTGGTTGCAGCAGACGGTCGCTGGCAGCAACGCTGTCGACGTTTTCGCGATCGGGTGACACCGGTAGTGGGTCAAGGACGACGGGCAGTCTCGTCGGCTGCTCTCCAGGACACGACTGTCGGCCGCGAAGGGTCAAGTGTCGCCAGGAACCGGATGAACCCTGACGCGGTTCTGGTCCACTGGATGGCGTCTGCGACCCACTGTTCTGCCAGTTACGCTGCGTGACACCTGGTCGAGACGAGAGGCCGTTGAGACTAGACAGGGCGGCAGATGAGACCGACTCAACGATCGCCGACACGCATGAGTTGGGCTTCGATCTCGACTGGACCGATGAGCGATTGAGTATGATCGGCTGCGACCGAGATCTCCGGTTGAAGGCTGACCTCCGCTGACCCACGTCGAACGTCGTCAGTGAACCATCTGGAACGACCAGACGATTCGATCGGTCTTTTCCAGCCATTTCGGACTTTAACCTTCAGCTACGAACATCTGTAACTTCACAGTAACTCGTGCGTCTTGCCTCTGTGAACACGGCAGACCAAAATCCATTACTAGAACTCAATGCTATTCGAAACATCGTGAATTAGTATTGTCACGCTCCTATATCAACCTCATGTTGATTGACTTCAGCAAGTATAGCTATGTCTAGTGAATTGTAAAGGCCAAGATCATATTCCCGAAAATTTTAGGGGGTTGGTAGGATTTGTTGGCATGATGCATTATCCACAAAAGTTGATGGTTATAGCCAATATGTCAGGTATGAATCAAGGCTTTGATTGTGTGCTTGTCCTGTGGTTGTAACTGTAATTTTAATCGCAAACTTATATAGCGCCACTTTAAGAGCAACTTCTCAGAGGCGCTTCCATCCCGACAAGACAAATCTTCGATCGAATAGAAAAGGTTTTCAAGCGCTTATGGGAAGGAGGCAGAGAAAGATGAAGGAGCTCATGTCACGTGGTGCTAAGCAACTTATTCCAGACAGATGGACTGACCACAACGAAACTTTCATCGTGGACCGTGGATTTCGAGCAGGCGGGACAACAAGGTCACCATGAACAGCAGAGCGAAGATTTCTCCGCCCAGGGATGGATGAGACCGAGACATTTAGCTCCTTGAGAAAATATGGAGTACAGCCTGCAAGACAGTAAAGCATAGGCATCAAGATCTTAATGATTTCATGCATAGGCAACCAATGAAAGTACTGCCACGTCGTGTTGGAGTAATTGCCGATCTACTGAGCCGAAGCAATTAAGACATATTGTAGCTGATTAATGCGGGAAAGGTTAATTGAGTTGATAACTGCAATAACCCATGTTCCAAGTTCTTAATGTTAAGGTTCACTCATTTATCAATGATAAAATAATAATTGTAGGTATGCATTACATGCTGCAAACTTTATGAACATAATTAGTAAGTCATGGGGCGACATATTATTCTATTGGTCCACTCAAACAAACACCTTTGTGAGGAGCTGACAAAGGGAAATCTAAAACAGCACCCATTTGTTTTCATTCTTTCTTGTGTATGTGACATAAGTATCTCCTTTCCTTGAGATAATATGTCGCCCTGTGACTTACTATGTTGTGATAATTTTTGCGATTTTATTTTGACGTTTGCTCGATTTATGATGTGTTCACGACTTATTATGTCAATCCCTTATAATTATCTCTAAAACTAAATTAAAAGTTATGTGCAGAACGTAAATGTGCCGTGCGGACGAAAAAATATTTTGCACGCACTTAAACTTGTCATCTTTGTCGGTTTGTGAATAGCATACTATTCAGCCAGCACACACACCTTCAGAACAGGAGCTTGTGTTTCAAATAAACAATGATTCATCGCAGGCACCCACAACCAACCGAAAGCATATGACTAACAACATGTCCAGGGCTCGTACGCATGACCAGGGCTTATGTTAGTCACCGACTAGCGCCTACGCTCGGACTAATTAGTCTCCAATTAACAGCCTTCGAAAAACGGTATGCGGGAGGCTGGCTTAGCCCACGGAATAACAAGTCAGAGACTAACATACGAGAGGTAAATTTTACGCTGGGTTTTTCCCATATTTAAGTGTTATTTTATTAGTTATTTTTGGTGAGACAGCATGAATATATTTATGTTCTCTAGCTTAATATGTATTAATATTCATAATGCATAGGCATATACATTAAGTTTCATGATTTATAGGCATGAGGCGGTCGTTTCAAACACGAATCATTTATTCGTAGTATTTTTTATTCGTAGTATTTTTAGCTAAATTAAGTTCAGGAAAGTTTACGGGTTTGAGTTTTATTGTTGAAACAATTAAACGAATCTAGTGGATTCCAAAGGTCCCTAAACACTCGTTGACGTCAAAAACTACGTCGAATCGACGAATTGTGTCACCGACTTTTTTAGTTACTACATCAAGACTAGGCTAATTTACGCATGGTTGCGAGAGCATTGGGGTGAGTCCAAACGTAGCGCAAAGACCTCATCGTGAGTTTATTCGGTAGACGGACGTAAGCCGGAGTTAGTCTGGGTCTTGCAGTTACGCCGTTGTTGTGCATAAGGCCTCATCCCATATTTTGGGTATCGTCCATATCGTCGAAGCCAAAGACATCATATCACACCTGACCAAGTAATTGTTATCGTGAAAAATATAATCCACTGGGTATTAAAATATAGGTTTGCCCTATATAGCCTTTATTCAAATTTATTCTGAATAATTTCATGATTACTAATATCAAACATACTAACTTTATTAAATTTATTAGTTATGATAGTTATAAATTAATAGTGATAATGACAACAATAACGATTAATAATATCATTATTGTTATCATTATCGTTACTAATTGCATATATTTTTAAAGAAACAACATTACACACAGGAAAACATAATAAATACACCATAAGTAAAACATAAGTAAATACACGTAGGCCTATGCACGTAACTGAATATTTCAATAGCGCCATGTGGTACCTCACGACGACATACCTCTTCGGGAAGTCGATCTAAACCAGTTTGTAGGTCTACTAGTCTGGAAAATATGCCTATATCAACGGACGCAAATAAGTGATAGCGAAGATTTGTAGCTGAGGTCTGCGTGCGCCAAGTTAAAAGTGGCAACTGTGTAATGTAATGTAATCAAAAATTTATAAGGCGCCACTTCGAGGTAAACGCCTCAGAGATGCCTCTGGCCCTCCAACCCAGAAGCACTGGGGAATAAGAAGGTCTTCAAGCGCTTGCGGAAAAGAGGAGGAGATAGACTAAGAAGTTCCTGGCGTAGGTCATTAGGAAGCTCATTCCAGAAAGCGGGACCAACTACAGCAAAACTTCTGCGCTGGGGCCGTAGCTGTTCGGACCGATGGGACAAGCAAGTCGCCCCGTACCGCCGAACGAAGTAGGCTGCGGCCCGGAATGGAGGAGGCCAAAACAGAGCTCCCTGAGATGAAATGGGGCGCAACCTAAGAGGCAATTACGTACAAGAGCCAGCATTTTAAATTGTATACGCTCCTGGATAGGCAGCCAGTGAAGCTCCCCTGAAATGTACATTCATATAAGCAGAGATGTGGCCAAACATAGGGATACCTCCCATCAGACGAGCAGCAGCGTGCAAGATAGATTGTAGTTGCGAGATGCAGGAGAGACTCAAGCCAGCAAAGACAGCATTGCCATCGTCAATCCTGGAACAAATAAACTGTGGGTAGATTCGTGCTTTTAAAAACTGTAATGATTCAAGTACTATTGTAATTGGACTGTTCGTTTAATTATAATTACGAAAATCTTTAGTTAACACTACGCTACGAATTGGGCAAGTCGACGTTCGAATTTCGATGGCTGACAACTTTGAAAGATCGTCGACTGTATGTTTCTCTGTTTAGAGTGCTTCAATGCTAAATTTTAGGTAAAAACGGGTGTCTTTGCATAAACCCGTGAAAGTAATGGCCGTTAATAACTTAACATCAGATACTAAGGAGGCAGGAATACACTTAGGCTATGCATTTCTTGTATGCTTGGTAATCAGTTACAACTGCTAGGATTGGGACAGGGTTCTCCAGTTATCTGTGTAGTGTGCATGGTTCCCTGCTACAGGGTCAAGATATATCGCAGAGCATCCCTTAAATACGACCCACATAGATCGAATGTCTTGAAACAGATGCTCAGCCGTCAGTGTGGATAATCAGTCGCCGTGTGTCACGGTGGCCGATTGGTTTGCCTCGTAACGCCGACTGTGCGAATTCGAACCTACCATCAGACGGTTACTATGTACTTTACGCCCAGTTGCTGAGCGCTTTCGATTGATGCTATGCTTCTTAGATAGTGGCGCTTTATGAATACAGAAATAAAAATAGCATAAGTTTCAGATAGGCTATTAACCTATTACTCGTATAATAGGCTTATAAATGGTGACCTACATGCAAATTGCATATGACATGAGCATATGCAAATTAGTAAACCAATGAAATCATGTAAGGAATGGATCTCAAAATAACAAATAAACCAGAGAATTTAGTTGAGAAAATCTAAGGAAGGAAAGAGAGTTTTATTACTCGTTTAGCATAAAATGTTTGCTTGTTCTGTCTGTTTATCGGTCTTTCTCTGTCCATCTTTGTCTGTCTGTGTGAAGATCTCTCTGACTGATTTACACCAGATAACGGGTCCTTTTTGGTAGCATACGCTGCTTGACGGATACATTGCGTGCTTCTACGCAGATTTCTTCCTTTCTTTGCCCTTCTTTAAGCCAATACACTGTAGAAGGAATCTACCTCTTTGCATCTCGTCTTGTTGTTCATGCATTCCTTTTATGATCAGCTTATCGAAATAGACACGATTTTTTGCACAATGCATAGTTCATTTCCAGTCTCTCTGGCAACATATTTCGTCAATTTCCGACATAATCTTTTCTGGCGCCATCTGGAAACTAAAGTCATCATGCGACTGTAAAAGGGAAAAGTGAACTGGAGTAGTTGGGGGCTCCTCATATATTGCGGATGGACCTGAGACAATCACCAATAGTTGTCCGATGTATGGTTGACTGGATGATTTGCATTTTGAGACTGGCTGGTCGCTCGTCAGCTCTGTCGCTGACTGCAACGGACTCGTTGTTCTTCTCAACAGAACAGAGGCCCTATCTTCCGATGCAGACACTGCAATTAAGAGATGCTGATGGCTGTTGCCGCTTCCCCGACTGAAGCGACGGCTGTTCCTGGACTTATACCAGCCTTCAGACGCCTTCGGCTGTAGCCTCAGAAGCAATCGCCGAGTAATACAAGCTATAGACCCTGTGTCTGATGGTCGCCGAGTAACCTGAGGAACAAAGCAATTGCATCGTTCATTATTTTTACTGGTTTTACTTTTTTCGGTTTCAAATTTATACAATTTTTCCTTCAGAGTGCTTTTGAAATTGGTTGGATGTACAGACACAGTCTGAATAAGGCACTCCATGTTCTGCACTGTCTGGAGAGGAAATCATGCCGTTTCAAAGTTTACAACTGATCGCAGTCAGGGGTGGCGCTGGCCAGAGGTCTGGAGATATGGACCCTATCCATGGCCTGGATTACATACAAGATTACTAGAAATCCGGTGAGTTGTGGCGTATTTTGGAGAGGAGTCTACAGCTCGTTAAATATCCTTTCCCAGCTCTATGCATCTAGTGATGCTCTTTCTCACGCTCAACTAGCGCCAAGACCGTTTTCCATTGGGGTTTCGCCCCGGACTCTGCTCGGGCAATTATGACGCTCTCCAAGACTCACTACTAGTCTGGGGAGGGGATACCTCTTAACCCCCTTCCTAGCCGCCCCCGAATCGCAGTTCTTATGGTCGTAATGAAAATAATACTTACTGCAGCATGTACAAGCACCTATATGCACAAGTAATAAGAAATTTAAAAGGTTGATAGCTTCATGTTGGTATTTTAGTAGCATTCTATAGCGCATCGATCCTATGTACAGCAAAGAAAAAGGTTTATTTAATGTTACGTCGGTAGTTAACGAATGAATAATATATATGCATATACATGTGTACAGTGTGAGAGAAGATAAACATGCCAACGGAGAGTGCTCAAAAAGGTTGGGAGGTTAGTGTTGGCCTATCAGATATTATTTGGACAAAATATGTACAACACAGTGAAATACAAAACTAAATTCTGTTTTTAGTGGATTATAAGTTTTAAGCTTTTCAGATCGATATAGATTTCCAAATGGCAGAGTGCGATTTGTGTGGGGATTGTATTTATGTACATATCTTTATACTGCAGAAATATTGCTTTTTGTTCACAGTAAACTCATTTGAAGACTGCTAGCATTAAAAGTGTACTGTGCCATTTATTATGCCATACAGTGTGCGATGTAGCCTACCAGACCCCCATCCGCTATGAAAGTAATAATCAAACTGTTGCGCATATCACTGATGTTAATCGCTTCCTGTAGTCTCCAAATTGGAGGAAAATTCTCTTCCACTCGACGATGTCTGATCTACGCACCTGGACAACGGGACAACCAGAGAATACAAACGACTCCAGGTAACGTGTAACCGATCAGAGCGAAGTGCTGGAATAGTTTGTTTCAATTGTCAAGATCCTAGGGTCAGCGGACTATTTCTCAGGGAAGGGCAGGGCAGGTTTTATCAAAGACTATTCAAGCTGCTGCTGCTGGCAACTGCGTCTCAGCTGAAGTTGAGATAACATCAGTACGTTTGTAGACTTCAGAGCATGAGAATGAACTAAAGGGACTGGGCTGTTTCGTTTGGCCAGTCTTTGGGTTTGCAGCATCTTAAAAAATTTTCCTACAATGCGCTTTGTAAATGCACAAACATCAAAGGGTTCGGTCTGTTCCGCGAACAAATTGGTCTATGCGTTGAAATTCGTGGCCGAGAAGCGTCCCGGGCTGATGGAGGGAGACCAGTGATGCTGATATTCATCAAAAGACGCTCATTAACCGGAGATTATACTCTGAAATATTATCTGCTAAATGCTAATGTCATCAGGTGCCATGACGTGGCTTGAGAGTTGTCTGAAGACGTGAACTATTACTGTTTCCAATAACTAGACATTTCATGTGTTGCCTGTTATATTCTGACAAAACACAGTTGCAGGGCAAAAAGTTACAATTTACTTCTAAGAGCAGCACCAGTTTAAGCGTGCAATGCAACCTCAGGGTCTGTAGTAGCGACGAAGTTTGTTTGCGGATCGAGCAGACACGAACAGAAGATGGCAGATGCTAGAGGGATCTGCTAGCGCCGTCCGCGTTGTCTGTGCTCGGCCTCGTTCTTCGTCTTCGGCTGAGTGGATTACGAGGAGTCGCTGAGTCTCCACCGCTGCAGCGCCTTTGGCCAACGCTGACATTTAGATGAACCGCCAGCGACAACAACGACCCAGGATCTCGAGCATCAATAGCTGCTGCTGCTGCTGCTACTGCAATTGCGGCCATTGGCCACTGCAACAGGCGATGACATGGACGACAGCCGACCAACTATAAATTCGCAGCTATTTCATCAATAGACCTACAGGGTCGTCCGTCGACAGGCCGAGACTTACGGAGACAGGCCGAGACAGAGAGAAATACGGAGGGAGAGGGGAAAAGATGGAGGGAGAGAGAGGAAGAGAGAGAGGGAGAGAGGAAATGGCAAAGCGCATAAGAGCCAGAGGATACGTCGATTGCAACTTCATATCCATCCTATTGCAGCATTAAGTTGCATCGGTCGTTGAAGAATTTCTTTGACATAACTTGACATCAAATTCCGATGCGTCCGTCGTAAGTCGAATCATCGTTCGCTTATTGATTGCAACGATACATCAAATACGGGCGAAAGTGTTAGAAAGATTTCGTTTCCATAATCTACACTCAAGTCTTTTATGGGTTGATTCAGCCGATCCGAGGGAGAATTTGATCGTAATGAGAATGAGCTTGACCTGCTTCTGCCTCGGCTGTAAATATGCTTCACTTCATCATATGACATCAGTCGGAACATTTAATGCGCAGTAAAGTTGATGTATTTCAAAAATATACAGTATACTTATGTGCATATATTACAAAACTCTGGTGGAAAACTTTGCATGTGTAAACTTTGAGCATATGGCAAAAAATAAGACAGCAAAAATCGCATGTCAACATTTCAAAACTTTTCAAAACTTTTACAGTTGTGATATCAATATTGCAGATACAAAGCCAAATGTAGCATAAAACTAAAGTCTGCTGACGAAATATAATGTAGATATGTGATCTGATTCTACGAAAATTCCGATTGTGAAAAAGAACCTATGTCAGTCTGGCCTGAACTTGGTCAACTGGAATTTTAAACATCTATTCTGCACTAACATTACCCGCCTAGAAAATGTTGAAAAATGCTGAAAAGGAGGGACCTCCTACATAGGACGAGCTTAGCTATCAACCTAGGAAGTGCAAGTCGGTGAGCACACGTGTACCGCGAAACAACTTCTGGCTCATCATCATCATCATCATCATCATCATCTCTCTCTCTCTCTCTCATCTCTCTCTCTCTCTCTTTCTCTCTCTCATGCCACTACTATCAAGGAACAGTGAATAAATACGTCAACTGTTAACCCTAAATGTTGATCATTTCTGTTGGTTGTTTTCCACATACAAGCATTGTTCGATTACCGACGAACATGTCCTTCACGAATATCTTAGAAGGCGCTACGCAACTGTCCCGAATCGAATAACATTTATTTGAGACAGAGTTATAAGTTATGATCAGTCGTTTGGCGCAACCGTGTATTGCGAGCTCTGTCCATCTGGTTAGAATTTTGAGTGTGGCGTCAACTGCCAGCCATGGATGGGTTGTCGTTGGTCTTTGCGTCTGTTTTGCAAGAGTCAGCCGTCCACAAGCGCCGGACTGTGCAATCTTCTTCCACTCTTGCATTAAGCAGTGCTTGTAGTCAGCAGCGTCTTTCGAGGATGCTCAAAGAGAGCTATATAATTGTTGAGCTGCATGGGTTGCTATCTACCATTGTCTGCACTTGGTATCCATTAATCTAACGTGCATAGTGAGTAGCCAAGAAAACAGATTACTCCACAGGAGCAGAGTCGACGGAGGTTTGTGACAACTATAAGAATGTCTCGAAGAGTCGAAAATCTCTAGACCGACTTAGGCTAAGCGGCCTTGGAAATAAAGCCCCTATCCGTCTGTCTGACTGCCTGTCTGTCTGTCTGTCTGTCTGTCTGGGATTCCTCATTTATTTTTCCAACGACGATCGTTCGCAGTTATGCTGACAATTCAGACCTATTCAAGGTCTGTAGGTAATCATGTATGCATAGTTGCATACACCTGGCATTTATATGTTTTACAGAACGTGTAGAAACTGCAGACGATAATTGTCCATTTTTTGCCTGTGCTCATCAGCAATAATTATAATTATTAGTCCTCGTCGTATGTTTTTAATCTGGCTGTCATATCTTGCGGCCGAAGCGCAGTAATCGATCAACTGAGGGATGACATTTCCGTTCGGACCTAAACGAACGGCCACCATAACTTCACTGGATGCAGAGGAATTCGTGTCCATAGCAACGCACAGGTGGCTAAAGGCAGCCATTTTACTGCACAACGACCACGCAGGACGGAAGCGCATCCGCCTCTCGCATCGATTAATTGAAGGCGTTTATTGCTTCATCAGCAGCAGAAAAATACAATCACAATGCAAGAATAGCATAAGTTATAAATGTTTCCGGTGATGCTGTTAAAAGGACAACCTAAAATGGTTAGCAAACCCTTTAGGTGTATGGTTGTCCCCTTACAATTAGAAGTATTTCAGCTGGCTAAACGATTTATATATTTTTAATTGCTTATCAGTGAATATGACTGAAAGTAAATACATAGAAAAACTTAACTAGCAAGAACAGTTGAGTCTTTTATAAATGCACAGTGCACTGAGCATGCACATTTAATGCTTTAATTTTATTTTGAAACGTGACAAAGACAATGTACTTGTTAAGGTAGCAGGAAAATGATGGAAAATGCTCGCGACCACAATTTTGAAACTCTCTTTCAAAATTGTGATCGCGAGCATTTTCCATCATTTTTACTCTCTTTCAAAATTGTGATCCCAATCATTTGGTAGAAAACAAATGCAGTTTGTCATATAAATTATACATAGACCGAATCTCCGTCATACTAAATATGCATGACATAATACGAAGATACATTCGTATAATAATTTTGGTGCTATTACATAAAGGTATATGGATGGATATATAGTACTTGGTAGCAGATGCTAATGCATTGCACCTCTGAGTCTGGAGGTGCTTCAGATGAAATGGGTGACTTTGGGTGACATGTCCTCTGCCCCAATGATCGACGCCTCTGCCATATATTCAGCTAAATGGAAAGGTTTTCGGACAAACGGATTTCTGTCCGAGGCTTGTGCTTAAACCGAAATATCGTCTTACCTTAGAACCACGGCTCTAAAGTCTACATATCTGTATTATATGAGCATTGAGCAGATATAAATGTAGAAGCACAAAGATAATGTTTCATTGGCAACAGAAGTCATACAGCTTGCTTACCTACTTACTAACTTACTTATTTACTTGCTTGTCTACTCACAGCAACAGGAGGGTTTTTACGGAGAACACGAGACATCAGAAATCCGGGCATCGCTTAAGCACAGAGTGTATGCCAAGTTTGACGACGAATTGTTTATTACACACGAAAAAGTTAAATCGGACCTCGTTCGCTATGTAGAGGGGAGAGCACGTAACCATTCGGCCACGATTCCACCTGTCCTCTATGCACGTGAAGAGCAGAGGACCAGAAAGGCAAGGCCTTCGATGGCTGCAGATAATGACATCGTAAAACGGACAGCAGCATCTTTACCATGCACGAAAACATCTTCTCAAAGCCGCAACAGCTTTCAATGGGAACGCATTTCCATAATGCAGCCATCTTTTATGGCTGGAACGGTCGTACGAAATAGAAATTATTCTGCGGCCGAGTGCGTTTGCTCCGAATTATGGGCAGTTTCAATTCTAATGCAGAATTTAGAACACAATGAATCGTTTAGAGGTCGTTCCAAGATTGCCTGAGCATGTCTCACCGAATGATGAATTGACATCATCCAGGTAAAATCTGTTGCAGACTAACAATCTAATAACAACCAACACCGTCAAGATGATTCAGAATGACGCTGTTGTTGCTGCCTGTTGTTGCTACGACAAACTAAGTCGGGGTAACAACAGCAACAACAACGACAGAACAACTACTAATGTTTAGCGCAGTCATTATGCCCACCACTACTTGCAATACAACTATTTTACCGCTAGACGACGTACTGACTGGATAGCTGAATGTCTGTATGGCTGAATGTCTGGATGGCTGAATATCTGGATGGCTGAATGTAATGTAATGACGACAATTTATATAGCATCGTAAGTAGCAGGCTACTTCTAGGGTGCTTCACAAAGTCAAAAGTCAGTCCAAATACTAGAAGTTATTCAGTAAACAGAATTTAAGCTGTTTTTATTAGAGGTTGACACTTTTGGACTTCTGAATGGATACCGGAGGGCTGTTCCAAGCACGCGGACCAGCGACCCGAAAGGCCCGATAACCCACTCTAGTCTTAGATGCCGGTACAAATACATTGGCGGACGTTGGGGTCATCAGATAGTGGCCTGATGCTGTGTGCAAGATAGCGTGGTGCGCAGTTGTTCAGACATTTGTACAGAAGAAGGCAAAGTTTAAATTTTACGCGCTCCCGATCTTTAGCCATGTATGGAATTCTGGATGGGTAAAAATCTGGATGGCTGAGTGTCTGGATGGCTGATTAGTTTGGCTGTAAGGAAAACTGTATAAGGCTAGATGGCTAGAGATGGATTCCAGGGTCTGCATCTTTTCCTGCACCTGGAAAAGCAAAAAGGGAAAAAGGGCCTGAAATACTTATTTCAGAATTATTAAAAATCCATAAGTGATTATTGGCTTGCAAGCCCTTTGACTTTGAGGTCACCATTTGACCCTGCTTCCAACCTGAATACTTCCGTCTACCTCTGTGTCTCTGCATCTGTATCACTTTGCGATTAATCAGTTGGTGAATGTCTGCGTATGCATATGCTTGTCTTTCTTTGCTGACATTTTACATATGTCGGTTTTATTCTGTCAGTCTTCTGTCTGTCTTGATTTGTCTGCCTGTCTCTCTCAAGCACATGCCAGTGAGTTAGTTATATGGTCACCTGGACATCTATATGGCGCGTTCTACAGGTCGCTTGAAAGCGCTCAATATTGCTACCACCAAATTTTATAATATTTGCAGCAAACACATTTACGTAAGCCGCCTATTTTGGGCTCCTAGTGTAAAGAAACTGTTTGTTCTTTTCAAATCTAATTCAAAGGGAACGGTTTTAAGAAATTAAATGATCATACCTGTTATTCGTAACGCCAAATGAAGAAATATTAAGACTTACATTACATTAGCGGCACGAACTCCTTTGAGAGGTTCTTGAAAGGCGCTATACAAATGTTCATATACATAGATACATTAATATTCTTTGTGGCCGTTACCATATTGCAGGAATTATTGCAGGAATTTACTTATTAAATCTAGAATAAAGAGGATTAAGAACACAGTTTAAGAGGAAGCAACTACTACTCATTAAGGCAAACATGACGGAAGTTACATATATTTCACTTAAGAGAGTGTGTGTCGGTTCTTCTTTAACTCCGCCAAGTCTTGCCTTCATTATGTAATATATGTAATCGGTATAAAGTGGCAGCGGTAACACGCTCCTAGGCGTCTTAACATGTTGCATAACTCCGAATTTTGCACAGACCTTTTGTGAATCAGCTTTCTCTTATCTCTTTATCTCGTTGTCCATCTCTCAGCATTCTGTGTGTGTGTGTGTATATCCCTGCTTTTCGTCTCCAAGCTTAAAATTAGCTGTCTCTCGTTCTCTTTTTGTGCTCATGTCTCTCACTGTGTGTGTGTCTCTGGTTTTGTTTCTCTGCCTTTGTCCACATGTTTCTGTGTGCTTTTGTTTATCAGTCTCTTTCTCTGTATATTTCCATGTTTCTCTGCCTCTGCCTTTCTATCTGCTTCTCATTTGTATGTTTTCCTCTGACGAAATGGAAATAGGTGAAGCCAGCTGTGCATGCAGCCTATAGGCCTAACTGCATTCCTCCTCTCACAGTTTACGAACTGAAATGAGGCAATAAATGAAATGACTCTTTCGATCGATCAGAATCATTTTATACTTCTAAAAGTTTCTGTCTTTCAAAACGAATCCTCACTTTCGCCCATTCAGTTTGCTCAGCTATGACATCATACTGAACTGTAGGCCTACTAACGCTTTATTTAGGCTGGCAGATTGAAAAGGGTACCACAGAAAACTTACAGAATGAAGTAAAGTAATAAAAACATTAATTTCTTTTTCAATTCCACTTTGGAAAGAATATGAATCGTTTGTAAGATTCATTTTCTATACTTATTAATTTTTTATTTCTATGTACTCTAGGTATAAATATTATCTAAGTGATTATTTTTAATATACATGACGTCGCGAATTCATTTAAATTAACTTAGACGGGAAAAATTGCAAATTATTTTCAGAAGGAATATACAGGCTTACGATAAAGAGATTCAGTGGATATTTGTTTCTGGATGTCAAAATAATCTTAAAAGTAATAAAAGCACATTAATGTCAAAAAGATGGTCAGACAGTTGTTGGAACTAGCAATACAAAATAGATTAAATATTGATCTAAAAAGTTAACAGCAGCTTATTTAAGAGCGTGGTGGTGTTTTTATTGTGTATGTTTTCAGAATGGGGCTACAGATTAAAATTCAACAAACGTGATTTTTTCATATTTTTTCATATTTAGTAAAAGTGGCATTTAAACAAGTTCATAAAAATAATGGCTGATTTTGTAACTGTACTGATAAAATTAGTCATTTATTTCACTTATTTGAAATTTATGTTGTCTGTTATCTCACAAATGCTGAAACAGTTGGTTATCTCCTGACGGACGGACGGACGGACGGACGGACAGAAAACCTGAAGATTGAGACTCAATTAAAATAAACGTTAAACGATACCAGGAAGACGGTACTTAGCTTAGAGCCAAACTTCAACCTAGATCCTCCCTGTAGTGTTGTGCTTGATTCGCTTAATGCCTTACTGGCTAAGAACTAGTCAAGCGCTGCCCGTGCATCTTCATCTGCTTTTTATAAAAGATCACATGACTGTATGGCTATGGGTCATAGTGGCCGTCTTTCCTTACCAGACAATTTATGTCCGCTTTTATAACACATTACTTTGAAATTGTGGTTGGTAGAATCGCACCCTAAGCCATCCATTATTCGGATGCGAAACTGCCTCCAGCTGCTAAAGAGTGTTGTCTCATCATAGACCTCGTTTCCTTAATTTCATCCTCTTCTTCAGTCGTCACATTGTCTCTAAATCCACCGTCTTGTAATTGGCATTCATGTAGCGCCTTTTAGAGAGGATCTGCAAAGAGCTGTTAACGGATCACGATCTCATTAATAAAAGCAACGTTGCCATTAACTTCCTTTTCTTACTGGACAAATTATGGTCGTTATTCACACAGCAAAGCCTGAAGTTGGCAGACACTGTTTGCTCTAAGAGTGTAAAACTGTTTTCTTTAATCCACTTGCGACCATTTGGGTCCTTCTTCTACTCTCACTATTGTCTCTCTCCTCCCTCTCCACCAACGACCCTGGAGCTAGGGTTTCTTTATGGAAACGCCTTGTTGTTAATGCGCTGTTGTTAAAACAGTGCTGTTGTTAAAACAGTGCTGTTGTTAAAACAGTGATGTTGTTAAAACAGTGCTGTTGTTAAAACAGTGATGTTGTTAAAACAGTGATGTTGTTAAAACAGTGCTGTTGTTAAAACAGTGATGTTGTTAAAACAGTGATGTTGTTAAAACAGTGCTGTTGTTAAAACAGTGATGCGCTAAAGCCAGAGGTTGTTTTCCGCTCCATTCCCAGTCACTGACCCCAAACTAAACCCAGTTAATCTATCAGCACACTTTCTCTCATGTTTGTGCAATTCAGTCAATCAATCGATCGATTAATCAATCAACCAATCAAACAATCAGTTAATCAATCATTCAATCAAGTAACCAAGCATTCAATCAATCATCCACTCAGTCAATAACTCAATCAATCAGTCACACAAACAAGCAACCAGCCAATCATACAAGCAAATCGTCACTCAATCAGCCAGTCAATTATTCAAAGTAGGATGCTACAAAAGAAGAAGATGATTCGGTCATGCACGATCGATTTCATCGAAGAAAGGTATCGATTGAAACACTGGATGACTCTACAGGATGTTGCTTATCCACCATAGGCTGTTTCTCTGTCTTAGTGGACTGGTCTTCTGGATACTGACCTGACTGCAGCTTGGTTTTGGTGCGCCATCGATTGATGCTTTGTGCATTAGACATCGGCGTGAATAGAAGTTATTAATTACTTAATAGTGAATATTAATGTTGGCTTTTGACAGCGCTGACAGGTACTGTACGTGTAGAAATAACAACGATAACATGGACAGGGAGAGAACAAATAGAGAAACAAGGCAAATAGGAATGGGCCAAATCGAATAGGGTATGTGAAGCAGATAAGACAGAAACAGAAGAAGCAGGAATACACACACACTTGCACACACACACATAAACACATCAATCGTGCACGACCGAATCAGTGTCTTCTGTCAGATGCACTTGCTTCTATGTCTAAAATGCAGGCAATTGTGACTGAAGCATAAACCGGATTGTCCTCAAATCGGCTGAGGCTGAATGCGCTAAAGACACAATTCATCTGATTTGGCACACGACAGGCAAAAGCAAAGATGGACACAGAGGCGACAGTGTCGACATTTCCAAATTGGAAACCACAAGACGTCGTCCGGAACCTTAGCGTTGCTTCTGGATGAGATTAACTGTATGGCATTGTCCTTCCTGTTGTAACGAAGGTGTCTCTCTATGCACTGTGTTGAGGATTGGAGAAAGGAGATCAGCTGTTGCGACTTGGCTCGCTCTCTTCCAAGGCAGGTCTCGGAATTGGGTGTCCCGATAAACTAAGATGATGAGCAATACTTCAGACTTTCATTCGCGACACACAGTATAGCATATCAAGAAACAATCTCTTCGTATATACATGCATAGGCTTAAAATCATCGCTTATATACTAATACAAAGGTCGGCCGTAAGCAAAAGTCATTGCCTACTTTGTCCATTTAAAATGCGCGTCTAAGATGTTCTGGGTTCAATAAACTTTCACCAATGCAGCGTTAATCGCATATTCAGCCCAATACCAGCCATGTTCCTCTCTATCTGTGTGTCTGTCTGTCTGTCTGTCTGTCTGTTTCTCTTTAACATGCACATATGCATATGTACATACAGACGTACATACATGCACATATACATATGTACATGCATACGTACATACATGCACATATGTACATACATACATACATACATACATGCACATATACATATGTACATACATACGTACATACCTACATACATACATGCATGCATACGTACATACGTACGTACGTACTTACGTACATAGCATGTATAACATGCAGTCGGGTAACTTGAATTGAAGACGTGCAGATCCATCTGTGACTGGTTAGGGCGTCGTTTTGTCGCCTAGTTGACAATTAAGCAGAGGAATGTCATGTACGAAGGAGATGATCAGAGGGCCTACAAATAGATATACGGACAGAAGGACTGCCATCGTGTACCTTGGCTTAAAAAGCACAAACCTGAAGGTCGTCTGCTGCATCAGACTGGGCAATGGGAGGCAGACTGCATGCAGCTCTACACAGAGTCTATCTTTCACTGCATAAAGTGATGCAGCACTTTGGTCGTTTTTTTCACTGCACGTTTCGCAGCGGTAGACTTTCTGTTGAGGCCGGACTTCTGTCGGTCTCGCTTGTAAACTGAAGCGAAGGTTAGCAGGTTGCAGCAAGATCTTAGTTAGCTGAACAGACATCTACAACTTTGTGTTCTTTCTTCCTTCCATCGGGCGAACATTCTTCTCCAACTCAATCACACTCATAAGTGTCTCTACCGTCCATTATTGTTACAATCTACTGTTTATTAAGAAATCCCTGAAAATCCTAAACCAAGATCTCACTGAGTCAAAACGAAAGGTTGTTTTAACTGATTTTAAAACTGTTGCTAAACAATACACCTTAACGTTAAGCCACGTAAAGTCTCGCAATGCGCACCTTTATAACTAATAATGAAATGAAGCTTCAAAATGTAAATGTTTCAGACCAAAACACACTGTATTGTAATGTTTGTGTTTAATTGTAATCTTGAATATAATGCCACATAACGTGAAATTTCAGGGACAAATATAACTCTATGAACAGTTGATGGTACAGATGAACTTCTCTTGGATATGATGATCAAACGGTGGTTGAGCAGAGCTTAAATGATGCTTTTGTCGCAGGAGTGGTAGAATTATCCTAGCAAGTAAGCAGAGTCCAGGATACATCTTCTTCTTTATGATTTATGAAATCAAATCATCCTTAAGTGAATAACCCAGCGGCAGTGCGTCGACCAATTGCGGCGGCGCGCCAAGGTTGGAAATCTGGGGGCGGTTGAGCAAGCGAGTTGTTTGCGTCGATGGCTGGGCTGAAGTCCATAGTATGCCGCCAGATACGTCGTTCTTTCCGTTTTAACGCGATTCGTATGAAAGCGAAAGCAAATACCATGTTGCAAGCGCAGCTAAATTGTAACTGAACTCCAAGAATCTAACATGATATCAGGCAATGTGTACATATGAAGTTGTATGTGTTTAGTTTTATGTATACGTATATATGCATACATTTCAATCTGTGCATAATACATATACTATATACATGTATATGATGGACGCTTAGTGTAAAAGCCTGACGACCATGGCCTCAATGGATAAACTGCTGTTGTTAAGTGATGTTGTCGGGTGAGACCGAATTGTGGCCGTAACAAATCCGTCTTTGTGGATAGAGTGCATTTCGATTTGCAGACATCGGGGAAAATGATCGGCACCAGTGCATACATTTTGCAGTGATTGAGACTGAAGGAGACGCCGTAACCACTAATCCATCACCAGCTATGATTCATGTCTCGTTTTATTTGACAGATCTAGGAAGATCGACCTTCCTTCCCAATATGCTGCGAAAATAACGCCCGTCAATATTAGAAACTATTGTCCATAAGCATTTGTCTGTATGGCAGTAAATACAGTCAGTATCTTCTTCTTTCTTCAAGTTCTCTGCTCCCGGGGCATCATTTCTGATCCTCCGATGACGCCATCCCTGACGTTTTGAGCCTCCCCCTCAGTTTACCGTATCCGTCCAACATCATCCAGTCTAGAATCATTTGTCTAGGTCTTCGATTAGCAGTTTATCCATCGAGACCACGATGGGCGTCAGTCTACTCTCGGGGGTGGAAATGGGGACGGCAAGTGTCTCAAAAAACCTCTGCTACCCAAATGCCCACCATGCCACCTTCACAAGGTCCCTCTAACAGAAACACAGTGCGTGGTGGACGACCGAGTACTCGCCGGTATAAGCGAGCCCCCCAGAGACAAAGGGTCTGAAGGACGGACGATGAAAGACATCGACGCAGGAGATGATGCCTCAATAAAAACGCCGGAAGAAGGCAACGGGAAATCACCTGTCTAAAACCTCCCGAGTTTACTGACAATGGCAAAAAATACATGTACAGTATAAGAAAGATAAAGCAGTCGTTCATTTATTGCATACCTCAAATAAAATTAGTTCCAATTAGGCCTAAATTGTACAATCTGATATCCGATCTAAGCAAACAACTATGTGACTTCGGCAGCTCTTGACCTTCGAATATATTTCGGGTGATAAATAGTCCTTTGATAAATAGTCTTAGTCAGTGACCTAAACGGTGGCATGATGGCCGAGTCAATTCACAATGAAAAGATGGCTCATTCACTTTATCAGTCACTCAGTCCTCACCCAGTCACTCAGTCACTCAGAAACTAAGTCAGTCAGTCATTCTTTCAGTCAGTCAGTCATTCAATTAATTAATCAGTCAGTCAGTCAGTCAGTCAGTCAGTCAGTCAGTCAGTCAGACACTCACTCTCCCTCACCCACCCATATACTCATCCATATACACATAGCTCACTGGCTAACTTACGCACTCAGTCAGTCACTCACTCGCACACTGATTCATTCACTCACCCACTCACTCATACACTTGCTCTTACACTCACTCGTTTACTTGGTCACTCACTCACTCATTCACATTCAAATACGAAGCTTTTAATTCTCTTGAGCCCAAAATGGATTGGAATGGATTGGACACATACTGAGAAATGATTCTCTCCTGAGAAATATCATAGAGGGTAGAATAGAAGGAAAGAAAGGAAGAAGAAGACCGAGACAAGTGATATTAGACTGGATGATGGTGGACGGATATGGCAAACTGAAGGAGAAGGCCTAACGACGTCAGGAATGGCGCCGTTGGACGTTTGAACCTGGCCGGGGCAGAGAACTTGAAGAAGAAGCCCAAAATGGATCGAGCACTTGAGGCAAACAACCTCTAGTAGACCTAAATTTAGTAAACCAGTTGCCTTAATTGTATGAAGTCGATGAAAAGCATTCTTTGCTGTGATTCAACTCGCTACATACAGTCAACCGAACGATGAGAGCAACAACTCATAAGTGCTGGAATATCTCAATATCTCAGCCACAGTAACTCCACATATCCGCCCTCTCATTCGATCGTCTATGCGAAACAACTTCGGCAACATTCCGTAGATTTTCATTCAAATATTGCATTAAATTGCATTGCATTGTATTATGTTTCTGACATTGCAATGAGTTGCGATGTGTTGTAATGATTGCGTTGTTTTCTATTGTATCGTGTAGTATTCCTTAGAATTGCATTGCAGTTTGTTATGTTTGATCTTATCATATCGCATTGCATTGCGTCGCATCACGTGATGTTTTATTGTACTGAATTGTATTGTATTGCAAAGCGCTGTATTGTTTAGTATCACATCTTATTGCATTGTGTTGTAATATCTCAAACGAATGCTTACCAACATCATCAACATCGACAGCAGCAGCAACTATCATAGCAGGGGTAGTAGGATGTTCCAAAGCATTTTTGTGTAAAGTCCCATGTTGGAACCAGCCATTACAGTCCATCTAGTAAAAAACTGATATAGTGAAAATTTTAGCGAGCTTGAACTATGTTTAGGGGTTGCACAAAATGATCAAAGATTTCTGGGTATTGGATATTCTACTGACTTATGGAAACTAACAGGAATCAACTCACAAACATAGCAACTTACGCATTTTAGGATGGCTTAAATTATCAATATTAGATAACTGTAATAGAATAGTAAGTCAATAATCTGCAAGTGCAGTGACAAATTTGCTAGTCATGAACTGACATCTGATATCCTTGCCAGTGTTCAGTGCGGTGACAGCACAGATTGTAATTCTGTATTTGAATCAAGTTCGGCTACAAAGTCTTCTTCTTGGAGTCAAGAATTTTGTGGTGATGATCGTGAACAACTTGCAATAAATATTGTGTTGTTCATCATCATTTGTCAAAATTGAGTTGTAATCCTGGATCAGCTTAACTCCTGTCTTGGTCGTGTCATTGACAGCCTTAAGCGCCATCACGATTTGCAATGAAATAAGACAGTCACTTTCATTTCAGCTTCTAATGAGAAGTGTAGGAATGAATCCTTCAGTTCAAGGATCTGAGAAGATGTTTCTGTGCTGGTGGTAACATGAGGGAAATAAGTGGGCTGTTAAGGCTAAAAGATTTCGGTATTTCAGTCCAATCGTTCTTCCTTTCTCAGTGAACTTCATGTTTGGATGAAACAAGACCAACGCAACTGTGACTTCACTCAAGTATCACAGATGATGCCTAGCTGGACTGAATTCAAAGAGTTAAAAATATTCCGTTGCTGTGAAGTTCCAAAAAGGAGAAACCCGTCCAAATTGAGTTTTTCCTTTTTGGAACTTCACAGCAACTGAATTAATTTAACTCTGTAATTAGTCCATTTAGGCATCGCTGTCATACAACGCAGTTGTTCAGCCCACAGTTTGGGTGTTGTGTTTGACTTCAACCTGTCATGCAGTGAACACATTAATTCTTTAGATGGGTCTTGTTTCAGTTTGAACTGGAACTGAACAGAACATCTACATCTGGAATGAAAAGATGATGCTTGTCATTCACCTACCCCTGTGAACGGCTCCTTGAGCTATAAGGTGAATATTATCGTATGGAATTCTGCCAAAAAAAGATGATGACTAGTTCCATAAATTCTTTGTAGTCATCACCTGAGTAAATGGACTTCAAACTTTGACTTTGCAGAAGCAATAACTCGCTCCTTGAACTAATTAATCTTGGCCAGATCCGCTGAGCTGTCTCAGAGCTACTCTCGTTACTCCAAGTCCAGCGGCGAAAGGTGACATATGGCAAATACGGGACCAATGGAGGCAGCAATTTTTAGAACAATGCATCCTTTTCAGCTATGATTTTCATCACATGGTAATGACGTGTTAGACGAATTAGATTCTGGCAAAGTGCTTTTTTGCCTGTGCACCAGCATGCTAACCGGTACTGCTGGCCGCTATGTCAAAGCACATATCCTTGATCCTGTTTCGCAGATTCCATCTTTAGGGCATTGGATCACGACAGTTGGCCCGAGCTTCCCCACTGCTAAAGTTAATTTAGGTGCATCAAATAGTTTCTCTACTTCCAACAGCGGACACAATAGTAGGCAGTTGATCCATCTTCTCTCAGCCACTGCTATAGGACAACATTTGATCATTCCAGTGAACAACAAATGCAGAATCTTGTGAAGATTGAAGTTTCATGGTGCTGACAAAATCTTCTCAAAATAATGGCCTTGTTTGGCGAATGATACTTCGACTCAATGACATGGTCTAAATACTGATAGAGCTTGAGCTGCAGCAGTCAACATATGCAGTGCTTCAATGTGAGCGACTTTAGTCTGATTCAAAGTTACAGCCACCTAATCAGTTGCAAAGAGATTCTTGCTAGGGTTTTTACTAGGTAAATGGTACTTTCTCATTCTGTTTGATATATTAACACACTCTGAATCATCAGCTGTGTCCTTATTGTTACTGGTTAACTCCAATTCTACAGTCATAGATACTAAAACTTCCATCTCTTTCTTTGATCTTTCACAGCGTACCACTCTGTCTTACTGGCTTGCAGTTCCGTTTTCCGTATAATAATGATTGAAACATTAATCTAGTTTATTTAAGTCAATAGAAGTTCGACATTATCCGCAAGGGAGTCCTTCTAAGGGCCTGTTGCATGGTCCACCCACAGTTGCAGTTGCTGCTGCAGGTGACAAATGACATCGCATCCTGTTCGTGCGCAGCATCCGAACCAGGTGAAGAAGACGACTGCAGCAGCAGCAGCAGCTTCTTTCCCGCGCGTGCCAATTATTTTCATATTCAACGAGACGACGGCACCAGATGTCGCTCGCTTTCCTGGTCATATGTACTTCACACGCCAGTCAACAAACTCATTTAATAATTTATATCGAATCATTTTAAGAACTAATTTCCCAGCGTCAGTAACATATGGTGGGGACACGGACTGTGCAAAATCTCATGAGCTGATTGTCGTTGTAAAGTGCCTAGCAACTTTTTAAAATCAGTGTCATCACACTTTTCCTAACTACGGTAACCATTCCGCAATGCTATTGACTAGCTTCATCAGCTGAAGGAATTGTGTCCAATAGCTGAAGTACCGTATACTTACTTTCTTGCAAGGTATTCAGTCATTAGCTGTTGTATGCTGAGTCTCAGTCCATGCATCATGTTAAATCGGTCACCTGTTGTCGAGACACCTCAAACGAAAGGAAATTTTGACTACATGCTAATGCTATGCAACGCAATGTCGACAACACGACATCTGTTGTGTTTTAACGCCAGCGTAATAATCTCTCAACCTCAGAGTCGTGCCGAGTGAAACTGTTCTCGACGCATGCGCGTTTAATAAATGAGCGGTTCATTTGCCTGCTCTTTAATATACCTGTGTGTTTGTGGATTTATATGGTTTTTTAAGTTATGGCTTGTCAACCTGTATGCCCATGAGCGTCAATATCTTGCCCCCGTATTGAGTCGATTTTGAAAACACTATAGGATCTAATGGAAGATCATTTCGGATAGATACTCCCACGCCGTTGAGAAGGTGGATCTTGCATATTGTTGAGAAAGAAGCAAAGACTGTAACCGGTTCATACTAAGCTGGGAAACGGATGATTTTAGAGTCAGTCGAAACTCTATCATCGACAATAAAGCTAACAAATGCTAGCTTGATCCATCTGGCGCCGCACTATCATCGAAGCAATTTTCTATTCAATGCGATTGTTTCTATTCTAACCAACTCTGATGCAATCAAATTTCGAAATCATGCATACTGTCCTATGTGTGGCCGAAATTAATATCAGAGATATCGCCAACAAGCAGACTACCGCAAAACGCGTGGAATTCGCATCAGTGGAACGACCCTGGCCTAGATAAGGCGTCGTTCGTGCGCGTGTTAAAGAAGCTGTTTCCGACAGCCGTACATCGGCCAGGGGCTACCTTCCTCTGAACCGTTTTTATGCAACTATAGGACCATTAACATTCGTTTGGCTGTATTTCTGGCGTAGATTAAATCGTCCTCTCAAACTTCAAAGACGAGTCTGCTTCCGTCTGACTGAGAGAAATGTACAGAACGCTTCGATATTCTATAGAGAGGCAGTGTGATTGTATGTTCTATTACAGGTGCGATGCGTGTAGTCTGCAGTTAACAGTGGCGTGATAAGCAGCAGAATGCTTTTGAAGGAAAAGAAGTCAAACCTGAAAGCTGACGCAGATGACTGAACCCGGAGTGACTGGTTACTTGAAAATGTGTATGTCTCTATTTGGCCGAACTTTGGTTTAGGACGATAACTTACTTGAGTCATTTTATTTATGATGCGCAACAATCGTGATTTACGATCGAAGTTTCTGAGGCGCGTCCGAAATGTCTCTTGGCTTTGGTGACATTCTGAGTGCTTACCGACTGATGGAAAATCGCATCCCCTTCAAGAAAGCCACTGATGTCGAAAGCTGCAGAATTACTAAGAAACTATCAAACGATTTGGATGTCACCGGTCGTCATTCTGCTTCCGGATGAGAATGCGTTGATGCTGCTGCTTTGGACGGTGTATCAATGTTCCGAATAAGCGACTCACATCTGCCTGACAGGAGTCGAATTGACGCCGACGATGATGGGTGTCAGACGACGATTGTCAGGCAACGAGTGCGTTGTCAGTGCGATGGATGTTAGCGGCCGTATATAGCGCCAGTAGACAGAGGGTCTGTCAGCTGCTGCCAGAGGCTGGCGATGAGGCATAGGCGCAGTTGACGAGGCGGCTACAGAAAAATCAATACGCAGATCATCATCCAAGTCAACGTCGTCGTCGGCGCCTCGTCTGTTGTTGCTGCTGCTGCTGCCTTCGGGGCAATTCGTGCGACGATCCAAATTCAAAACTCAGTTTTGTCTTCTTCTTCTTCTTCTACTTCCTCCTCCTCCTCTTCTTCTTCTTCTTCGCGTTCTTCTTCTTTTTCTTCTTCGCTTTCTTCTTCGCGTTCTTCTTCTCCAGCTGGTTGGTTCATTGTGGAGTCTGTCTGTCTCTTTCTCCGAACTCGCATCTGAGAATGATTTCAGATTAGATCAGATTAGATTAGATCACGTTAGATTAGATTAGAACACATTAGATTTACAGATAATTTCTTAGTCCATGTTCTGCATGCAATGTCCCTTGGAAATTCTGCTGGTTCTACATAAAACCAAGAAGCCTAAGAAGTCGAGCGTCGTTCCTCCTAGCTATAGACTGATCAATTCAAACTACTCTCGCCTTCCAAAACTTAAGTCCTTTATTCTGTCACACATAATTTCATCTTAAAACATTCTTCTATGAACGCATCCCTTTCCCATTTCTGTCAGCCTAAACATAATCCACCCTTATTCTATTCTGCACCTTCTCTCTCTCTCTCCCTCTCTCTCTCTCTCTCCACGTCTCTCTCTCTCTCCATGTTTCTCTCTCTCTGGTCTCCTGGCAGCAGGACTTGGTCCTTGACATGGCATCTTTAGACAGCCCCTCACACTTGACGAAACGCTCGTTTCCCTGCGCTAAGCTTTAAGTAGCGCTTTAGAAATTTTGAGCTTACGTTTACGAATCACTTGCTACCTGGATCGCTTTAGTCAAGCATCGGTGAACAATTGACTGATTTCCCTTACACATCAGCACATCACATCAAAATACATTTCAACGCATCTAACTGCAATACAATGTTCATAAGCAAAAGTTAGCTCATCAGATGTAGCTGACTGATGTATGCCAGGACTCAGCCTGTACCCGATAACACAGAACAACCCTTTCTCTGCTCTATACGAGCAGCTCCGTTAAGCTATTGAGTCTTGGAATCGACGTTGCCAACGCGCGACAGATGGTTGTGGGCGGAAAAGGTACGATGGGCAACACATTTCAGTTTATGACGTTTCATTTGCGTATAGTCCTTCGTCTTAATATCATTCAGGTGATCTTCTGTGTACCTCAGAACACAAATTCCTTGCGTACCTTGCCTTACCTTATATTATGTGACTCTGGTTTCACCTAACTGGTATAGTTTACCATTCTTCACGTCAGCTGACGGAACACTCTGTCTTACCTGATCAGCGATGATTAAATCCCATGGAGGTATTTTAGTAGCATGCAGACGAATGTTTCTTCAACCGGAGGTTTATTCAGCTGCATTGTCAAAGCGGATGGTCTCGTCGTCCTTCAAATCCATTCGTCAGTCTCTTCGTCTAAGTCTGACCTTTCAAACGGTCTGTCTCGGGTTCCATGTGCCGACATATGCCGCTTATTAGCATTCTAGTTACGCGATCAGGTAACACATTGCTGCTCATCTTTGAAAAGCCCCTGCACAATAATTCTCGTCATTTCCCATTCCTCCTCCTTTCTCTTCCTCACCGATTCTCCTTCTTCTCCTCTTCATTCATTTTTCTCTTCCCCTCTTTTGCTTCTCCTCCTCCTCTTTCATCGTCTCCTTTCCCTGCCTCCTTTGTCGAGTCCTCCTTGCTTTCCTCCTCTCAGTCGCTTCATCTTTCGTGTCTAATCGGCTCTTCCTTTTATTCCTGTTCCTCCTCTGTTCTCCTGCTCTTCCTTTGGTCTCCTGGTCCTCCTCTGGTCTCCTGCTCCTTCTCTGGTCTCCTGCTCCTCCTCTGTTCTCCTGCTCCTCTTCTGGACTCCTGCTCCTCCTCTGGTCTCCTGCTCCTCCTCTGGTCTCCTGCTCCTCCTCTGGTCTCCTGCCCCTCCTCTGTTCTTCTGCTCGTCCTCTGGTCTCCTGCTCCTCCTCTGGTCTCCTGCTTCTCATCCAGAGGAAGAGCAGGAGACCAGAGGAGGAGCAGGAGACCAGAGGAGGAACAGGAAGTTGAGAAGTTGCTAAATTTTGCCGTACATAAATATTCAGGAAACTTTTCACATGACCTATAAGTTATATAAGCTACGTTTGTGCGGACTGTCGTAGCTAGAAGAATGATATAAACTAATGTCTCCAAGTTTCGAAAATATATTAGTGATTACACAATTATCATTGGGTTAGGTAAGCATCTCCGTGTCCTACCACAGATGTTATTTCTATGTCATCCACATGTTTTCTATGTCATCTATGTTATTTACTATGGCTATCATAGTAAGACATGCTATTCAATAGATACTTTAACGTAATAAGAGTTTGACCACATGATTTCGTAAGAATATGAGTGATGAAGATTGCTTCAAATTAAGCGTGCGAGATATAATTTATAGGGAGCCAGATACTTTTGCCGCTGGTCGTTCGATTCAGCAGTCATGCGATTAAAGTTGAGTACGGTTTTTTAAATTAGCAGGTGCTTGATTAAATCTATCGCGTGCCTTTTAGGAACGAATGCGAATGGCAACGAAGACTAAGAAGACAGAGACACATGTAAACAGATAGACATACACAGATTTAGGCAGCAAACACACAGACTGACAAAGAGAAAGATAGGCAGACATAGGATGAAGGGACAGATCGTGTAATTAGAAAGACATAGTCGGTCCGACGCACGGACGGTAAAAGAGGCTAACAAAAGACGGACAGACTGGATGTTAGTCTCGACTAACAGGCCGACAGACAGGCAAACAAATACATGGAGAAAGACAGACATACAGTACATACACACATACAGGCAGACATACCGGCAGAATACTGATATGCAGGTTAGATAAAGTATAGGGGACTGAAATCGGATACACGGACAAGCAAATATGGACGGACGGGTAGGAAGAGCTGGTGGATGGACGTGGCTATCTTCACTTTGTGACACAGTTGATTGTATAGTTTCTTTAGTATCCTTGCATATTCTCTCCTACGTTCAGAGATGTCTGAGTCGCGTTTTAAACTGTTCTGACGTAGCTCTTCTGGCGATTTTGTTCCCCTATATAGTTATAGTTCGGTCGTCCATTTATCCTGGCCAACAATTAGGACATTTGTCCAATCCCAATTTATGATCCGCTTATAACAGACTGGGAAATGGCCAATTCAGTTTGAAGCAATCTTCGATTGATGCCTTGGGCATTATAAAACGGCGCTATAGAAGTCATTAGATTAGATATATTCATACAACGATCAACATGTTGAACCGCTTAAATGATTTTGCATACTGAGAGCGATTCGTAATGCTAACGAGCAAACAATTTGTCGCAACCTGTATATTCTTAATTTCTGCTAACAGTAATAATTTTCTTTAATTTGAAATACATAAAAGGGGAAACTGAAATGCATTACTGCTAAATCACAAGTAATTTAATAACCTTTACTGTAAACCAAAACATAATCCTTACTCATCGCTTTGAATTAGGCCTACAGCTTTGCATTTTCAGGAAGGAAGGAAGGAAGGAAGGAAGGAAGGAAGGAAGGAAGGAAGGAAGGAAGGAAGGAAGGAAGGAAGGAAGGAAGGAAGGAAGGAAGGAAGGAAGGAAGGAAGGAAGGAAGGAAGGAAGGAAGGAAGGAAGAAAGGAAGGAAGAAAGGAAGGAAGGAAGGAAGGAAGGAAGGAAGGAAGGAAGGGTGGATGGGTGGAAGAACTCTCGGCATTTATGGTGTAAAAACGTAACGTCAGAAAACGTAATTCACCTGATTGAGCTGCAGTGAAGCAAGACATGATGCTCAGTCAAAACAAAATCGATAGGCAAAAAGGGTCCGGTTCCAGATCAAGATCCAAAAGTCAGACGCAGAGACAGCGTGGCAGCTGGTGTTTGGTGTTGGACAGGAGAACGAGATAAGAGGAAGAAGGGGTGTCAGGGTATGATCTGTGAAAGAGGTATGTTTTGAGTTTTGATTGAAAGGCCGAAACAGAAATTGCAAGCGGTGGAGCATCGATGAGTTTGTATGATGAGTCGGAAAACTGTCGCAATTCTGGGGGAGTTTAGTTATGTTTCTCATTTGAAAAGCGTGTTCCTGAGTGCAGTGCCCAAATAAGCAAGGCGAGTAAATGCTTGGATATATTGCTGTTTTAGAGCCCCTAACGAAGGCAAATGTTCATGCCATGACAACGTAGACGCCGCCAGCACCTTTCGCTGCTAATTGAAAACTTTAATATGCTTCATGACGTGCAACGGCACGACCTATGCAAGTCTCATCTGGTAGGTCTCCTCCACTGTAGAGAAATCCAGGGTTTCCATGCAGCCATCACTTGCCAGAAACTATAAACAGCAAATTACTATGTCTGCCTATGCGTCTATAAATGCCATTAGCTTCTATTTATAGCTTCTAACGCCGAAACGTCTCTACAGAAACCTAATTGCAGACTACGATGTCAAGATAGCGGTTTTGATCACTGCTCCATTGCTTGACGTCGATCTGCATCTATAGCCTGACCTTTTGAGATGAACTTATTAGGGCACTGCGTGAACAAAGCAAGCGCGATTTCTCATAGGAACAATCGGGCATAGTGGTTCTAATCATTTCCAAGGAATGGGTCCTTCACCTCCACTGCAGGGACAGACATGCTGCTAAAAGTCTAGACTGGATTGCGTCAACAGTTGCAGCGATATGATAGCACGTCTTTTCCAGATTAACGATGAAATTCGTTGTTGGTCGCTGCGACTGTACGTGGCGCCGTGCGTCCTTCATCAAGGCAGCATCAGTGCAGAATCTAGACAGTGACATGGTCATGCACGGCTTGGACAAAAACAAGCGAAGTACAAGCGATTATAAGTCTAGGTAAGGTAAAGTAAGCTAAGCTCCTGAGGTCAAATCAGATCAGGTCAATGTTCATTTAACAAACTTTTAATATAGTCCATTAAATTGTTTCAGAAGGTCGCAGAATCATACATGCAAATAAATTGAGAACAAAATTGTAAACTTGTGGAACAGCTTGGACGAGAGTAGGCCTACATGTAGGTTACTATCTCGGTTAACACAGCATAAACTTTTAATATCAAGTTCAGAGAAACTGTCGGTTAAGCCAATATGTAGTAGAAGTTTCGAAATAAACTAACCCTCATCTGAATGACTTTGAAACAATCGCACTATAGATACAGTATATATGTTACATATAGAGGCGTCACTCTACTGTCGAGTCCTGGAAAGATCGTGGCCACAGTGATGCTGAATCGTATAAGGGTTGATGTAGACAAAAAGCTAAGACAAGAAGAATGAATTTAGACCAGGGCCATTCTGCTGCCAGCAAATTTTCACACTTAGACATATAATTGAGAAGACTCTAATATAGGAGGTTCCTGTACTTATTAACTTCATTGATTTATAAAAGGACTTTGACAATGTTCACAGAGAGTCACCGTGGAAAATAATGAAGAGTTATGGAATTCCAACTAAGATAATTGATGTCACCAAGAGCTTTTACAATTGCAGTCGATGTGTTTCAGATGGTAACTGGCGTGCGTCAGGAATGTGTTTTGCCACCTATGATTTTTGCCCTGGTTGTGGATTGGGTGATGTCGAGAGTGACGGAAGGCAGTAACACTGGACTGAAATGAATAAACGGCGATAGGTTAGAAGACCTGGACTTCGCAGATGATAATTATTGCCCTGCTAGACAGCACTTGGAAAGGCATGAACAAAACTAACATTTAAAGCCAAAGAGGGGACTCACTGTCAATCCAGAAGAGATCAAATTCATGAAGATAGAAAATGAAAGAAATGGACAAGATCACGATTGATGACAAGGAGGTTGAGATTGTGGATGATGCCTGCTACCTCGGTAGCTTAATAACTGCAGGCAGCTGCTGTGACAGGGAGGTGAGGATACGCATAGGAAAGGCAAATGCTGCTTTTGAGACTTGAAAAGATATGGAAGAACAACGGGTGCAATTTGAGGACCAAGACTCATCTCTCTGAGGCCATAGTATTAAGCGTACTACCATATGGATCGGAAACTTGGTGCCAAACAAAGAAGAGACTGGAGGCAGCACATCACAGATGGTTAAGACGATTTCTGAACATTTCGTGACGTGATAAGATATCAAATAAAACTATAAAAGAACGGATGGGACAAGAGGATATACACTATACAGTATCAGAAACAGATGACTGAAATGGATGGGACTTGTAATTCATATGGACAAAGAAGAGGCAATCAAGCAAGAAATGGGATTCCTGAAGGGAAACGGAGGAGGGGCAGACCAAAGAAGAGCTGGCCAGAGACCATCAGATACGACATTGGGTGTTTGAAGATGCCGTGGGATGAGGCAAAAAGACAGAGATGAATGGAAAACTACATTGCCTGATGTGCAAACATGCACAGGAAGAACTAAGTACAAAGTAAGTAAGTAAGTATATATGCTGTATTATTATCAGATACTGTGCTGTACTAGCCAGTAATTTACCAATATGAACGTTCTAATCATAATGATTTCATGATTAAGTGATGCGGTGCCAGATGCGTTGAATTGGAAAGTAGCTGCTATAATATTACCTTCGACTGTTTTAATAGGCCTATGCTCCTGATTTATTCAGCGTACCATGCACGGTGGCTTGACTGATGTCGCATGTTGCATCATAGAAACGGCCCCATAATTTACAAGTCCTTACGAGGTTTATATGGTTGCAGACGAATATAGGCTTACATCGTCACAAACACGACCAGCTGAAGGCCTACTACATTCGGTTAATTTCAGACTATAGAGTCTGCCGTCGAAATTTTTAAAAATTAGTGACACAATCGCAGTTGTGAATGAGTTACGGTTCTCGATGTTTTTCGAGGCTTTGTTTAGGTTTACGGTTACTTAAGATGCGAGGGATGTTAGCGGAATGCGCGGAACAGGAGATCTAGTGTAGGAGGAAGTGGTTAGGAAGAACTGCAGGTGAATGAGTGAAGAATGAGCAGCAGCTGTAGAGGAAGAAAACAACTGACAGAGGACTATGAAACAACTGCTACTGGAAGAAGAATAAGAGAAGCAGTCTGGCTAATTAGTGCTGCTGAAAATGATAGATGGGGATATGCTAAGGACCCTCAATTCAGCCGCTGCCCTTGGTATTAAATTGAGTATCATTTCATTCTCAACTTTACACGAACGTTTCATAAACAGCATTTGCCCGTGAAAGCCTACGCTCTGTTTAGTCCTATTAGACAGGACTCATTGCTATGATGTCTAATTGAATCAAATGCAATAAAATGTAACATAACCTGGAGTCTTCTATTTATTTTAAGCACTTATTACTCACGCAGTCAGAATCTGGATGCAGCTGAGTGTGAATCTTCGCTATGGGCCAAGACGAATTTGTGCAAGATCCAGAGTAAAATATCGTCTTGACAAGTTGGCATAAGTTAAATGAAGATAGCGAGTCTGCAGGTTTGACCTTTTGTGGCAGATGATTCTAAATATGAGGAGTACAGCAGCTCTGTGCATTTCACAAAACTTCTATATTATACAATATTAGCAAATAAAAGAGCTATTTAATACCTTCATTATTGGTTATAGCGTACGTCAAGGCGTTTCTGTGCGTGAGAATGCCGGTTTGGGCGCCGATAGTGGCGCATTTAAGAGATTTGAATCTCGGGCTCGTAAGTTATAATCCATACACGGAGACCTTAAATAGCGTGGCGCAGTGGCGCTCATTCAAACGGGCAGCGGTGGTGAACGATCTCACTCGATCAATTCATTGAAAAATGAACAGGGTCGAGGCCATACGGCTGTCATAGAAAAACATGTACATTTACATTTCCCAGGCTCTCTGAATCAGCCTTGAATGTATTAGTAAAGTGAATTATAATTTGATTGGCATAATACTGCCAGAAGCACTAATTTCTACATAAGCATATATGTTGGCATTATTATTGCAGAGTTTAAAAATTATCCAAACTAGTTTTAAGCTGCATGAATAAAATAAAATTCGGATGCCGCGTAATAATGAACTGATAAACTTTCCACTTACATACCACAGAAAAAATAGCGCGATAAAAGGAGCATTTAATAAACCGGAGAACGAGGCTCATGTTATGGCGACCAGTATGAATGAAGGGTATCGAGTTGCGTGACCACTCCATCGACTTGCATCAGTAAATTGTTAAAATGACTAGCAGTTCTGGTAAGAAAAAATTTACTACTGTTGCAAAGTTTAATTAAGGTTTAATTTCATTCTGTTGAATTCTTGTGCATATATTTGATTCCATTTAAACGCCGGTTCAGGGTTGGACTCCTAACACGGACACGTGCCTTGTAAAATCATCTATGGCTACGTTTTAAGTAAGTAAGGCATTTGATAACACGCCATATGTCCATTGGCTGAGCGAGGAATCGTAGTTTGGATATGCCTTTGTTGGAAGGTCGATTTTATAAAAAGAGTAGACTCTTCTGGCCGTTTTATTGGGCTCTTCTTGCAGATGATTGAGATAATTATTTTAAAGTAGTCAGAAGAGGACTGGCAAAATTGGATTTCAGTTCGCCTGCGGCTGATCACGAATAAAACAATATGGCCATCCCATACTGGGAGAAAATAGAGCCTTGGACGTTGGACACAGCAGTTGTGTAATGATGAAAGAATTATTAAGTAAAATTTAATTGAGAAAATGTTAACGTCGGCATAAAAAATGGATAAATCTTCAAAATATTACTTATGCGGCAGAAATCTTATTCAAAACTTTTGCGCATGCGCATTCAATACCTTTGCGTAGTCTACGACATTTCAGTTTTACAAACACGTTTTACAAAGTTAAAATGTCTGAATTAATCTTTGGATAAACTTTTGATAGCCAGCAAGAAGCCGAACAGTTTGTTACTTCGTATTGTGGTCGAAATTATCACCCAGTGCCACAAAGGCACAATGTAACGCGGAAGCTTCCGCCACACAAGTAATTTCTGCATGTGTTGGGTGGCGGAATCTTCCGCCGCAGAAGCACTAGGCTAAAAAAATACATGCTGCTGCTTTTATGCACAGCCACCTGGCATGTTGTATGTGTGGTTGGATAATCAACATTTACAAGTTCATAAATGAGGTATTGCATATCAATAACAGAAATCGGAAAAAGCCAAATGTAGTTTGACTCTCAAGATAATAACAGACGTGTAATTTGAAGCAGAAAAGCAGAGACTCTGGGAGATTTCCCTTTAATCATTGTTGAAAAGGCCTCTTGGGTGCTTTTCTGTTTGCGTTACACAGGAGTCAGGTGATTGGGGTCATGATTTCAGAAGTGTCAGATTAAATTGTCTAATCAATCACAGGAATCTGTTTGGCTGAGTATACTAAAGTGTTATTGTGTATTCCCTGGCAATAGTTGTTTACTGGCCAGTTATTTAGCAAAGACTCTATTATTTAGCAAAGATTGAGTTCGTTAGAGTGTGTGTATGATATCCTAAGTCGCTAGCTTTTATTAAAGTTCTGTAGTAATGATAAAGATATGAAAACTGGTTTCTCTGATAATATGTGGAACTTGTGCATTTTGCTATTATTACTAAATATGTGCTTGACTTTTAATCATTTCAGGTATGGCACAGAATTTTAGCACCAAAGGATAAAGTCTTGCTTGGAATTCCTATCTGAAAATGCTGAGCACTGGAATTTTTGGTGATTCTGAATCAGGTGGTAATTCAAAAACTGTTTTGTGCGCAAGTGCAAGATCTGCTGAGTGTTTTCTGCAGCCATCACTCATTGAAAGTGGGATTGATGTTATTTTGCCTTCAATGAACAAAGACAAAGCTGCTTTAAAACTCAACATCACAGATGAATTTGGAAAAAAGAAAGAAGAAATGAGATACAAGTCATGTGCGTTTTCAGATGATAACCTGTCACTTGGTTCAATTTTATCTGATTGTACTACGGACTGTGTAAAATCTGTAAGAAGTGATTTCATTGTCAGTAATTCTGAAAACATTATCGAGTTACAAATCAAGAAGTCAGAAGCAGTCTTAGTCCAGGATAGGAATTTCTTTAAAATTTCTTCTAGTCTGCAATCAGACAATATTTCTCCTGCCAGAAAGAAAAATGGTCTTGTTAATTTGAAAAATGTTGAGGAGCTGATTGGTATTTTTGTTAAGCCAAGTGAAACTGAAAAAGAGGTAGAGAGAGAGGACCCGCTGTTTTCTCTGGTTGATGTTTATTGTCCTGATGAGAATTTGGAGACATCGTTGTTCCCGCTTTCAGTGTCGATTCCCTCACCTTGTGTTAGTGACTGCAGTGACAATAATATTTGTTTATCATTTATGGACTACAGTGAAAAGAATCCAATTTCTCATACAGTCTGTCATGGAAACAGTATTCCAACACATGTTTCAAATGAAAAAAAGACGATGTTAGATTGCAATTTTTGTAATTCATTAACCGGTGACAATACCAGTGCTGTTTCATCCTACACCACAAAAGTTTCAATAGATCAACCTGAAATTGACTGTGATTATGGTTTAATGCCAGAACTACAACACAGAGAACATGGAAATCGTACCAGAAGGGATGGGCCATCTAAGAAACAAAAGACATTGTGTATCAAACAAAAGATGGTTAGTTCTGAGTCAAAAGTGCCTTCAGTTTCTGAGATGCAAAAAAACTCTTCCTGCTTTGTAAAGCTTTCTAAAATTGAACAAGAAGTAGTATCTGCTTGTTCACTGAGTCAGAACACAACTGAACAAGTGCAGATGGCATCCTTAGGAAATGGATACTTTAGTGAGTTTGCAAAGTTTGTTCAGTCTATTGCAGTCAGTTGTCCCAGTGCTCTCCATGCCTGTGATAGTCCTCATGAGACCACTAGCTATTCACTCGCTCACGCAGCTGAACGTCAAAACTCTGAAATGTATGTACTGGAAAGGCGATCAAAACGAAATTGTGTCAATTCAAATAGCAATGAAGATTCGCAGAATTGTTTGATGAACTTGTCTGTCACAAGGAAGCAAACATCTTCCAGGAGATCCATCCAAAAGCCTGTATGTGCCTGTTGTGTGAAACTGGATAATCGTTCGTCTTGGGTAAAAGTAAAAAATTCAGGGAAAAGACAAACGTATCGGGCAAGACAACAAGGCAGTATGAAACACACTGAAAAATCCAGACAACATTTGCAGTACATGATTGCTGTTGATGCGTACAGAGCTCAACTGGAACAGTTGCAGTGTCTGCAACGGAAACTGTTTCATCTGCTTCACATTCTCTTTCCTTTCCTTGCCAGCTGGAAGTACATTGGGCCACATTCCCATGCATTAGAACTTCTCATTGATGAAATAACAGATTCTCTTAAAAATTCTACTCATAAGAGAAAAGCTAAGGCTTGGCGGCCCTGTTGCCCCGTGGTGACTCTGTGTAGCTTTCCAGCACAGTGTCTAAATTCACTTAAGCAGAAAGCTGCAGTTCTTATAAGTCATTTAATCCCATCTCTGCAAATTAGTGACACGGAACTTTGCCAGTTAGAGATGGTTATTGATCTGCTAATATTGTCGAATGATGATGGTTCAAACCAGTTTTGACTGAATGACCACGATACTGGTGTGTATTCTTATTTGCTTTAGGCATATTTTTCAGAGTTCTCAGTTTTATTGTTCACATGAATTCATTTGCTTTGGTGTTTTAATAATTAAAAGACAATATTGTGAAAAAAGGTGCTAAATGACCCTAAGTTTAAGAAGTAAGTCTGTTGTGTCTGGCCATTGTTTTGGTGCCTGTGTAAAAGCCAAACACAGGGCTATGGAAATTAAGTGGTGCATCAGTTAAGAAATAGGTTGCAGGGATGATGGGTAATGCACTATTCTGGATGGATAGGGAATGTAATTTTTGCATATTTATTACATGTCCCAGTTGGAGGGTTGGTCCTTCGATCTTAGAGATATGGTGCTGAGATTCATTTCAGCTGAAATGCCCTGTACATGATAACCTTAATTAACCTTTTCTTGTGGAATGTGTAGCCCAATAACAAATTGTCAGTTTACATGATGCATCACAAATCGAACCCCAGCTACAGGTGCAGTATGCAAACGCAAATCATGAACGACAGTGTCTACCATGCCACTGCTACATATCCATGGAAATTGCTCCAAAGCCATAGCTGCTCCACCCCTTTGGAATAAACTCCCGCCAGAATTACGACAATTATCTGATCCATCTTACGAACTCACCCTCACTTCACCCCTTGCAATCTCTGCGCAGGTCTTCCACTCAGAACTGCAAACACTCCTCTTTGGTAGATCCTACCCCGATTCCTCTTCTTCCCCTTATCTACCCTGCAGATCCAGTTCCAAACACCACCCACCATTTCCAATGACCATCCATCACAGCTGTTGGCAATTGTAGCCGTCTGACTGCTTGCCTGCCTGACTTGGGTCTTCAGATGAAACCGAACCCATCGTGCCTATCGATTTTGTTTTGACTGAGCGCCTGTGAATAAGCTAGTTCCGCGACTTAGCTTTTTCGCCTACTGTAACCGTGAACTTGATCTTCTCAGTTCATCTCGCAGTCTTTCAGCTCCCACTTCTTCTTCGTTCATCCACCCATTGCAGGCCTTTGAAGAAGTGTGTTGAGATATCCGAGGAGCCGTTAATATGACACTTAACTGTTGGTATTATCGGTCGGCTTATTTTGCTTGGGCTGCAGAATTCGATATATCATGTGATAATGAACCATCTAAAGCTTTGTTAAGAAATAGAACTCGTCTTCTAGTGATATGCAGTTTATGGTAAAGCCAGAGAATTTGCTTATCTGTGCAGTTCGGCGTATTAAGACTGGTTAAAAGAAAAATCTGTCCTCTCAAGTACATTCACTCGCAATTAACACAATTTTCATTAGTCTTATTTTGACTTATAATTCTAGCTCGGCCTTCACTGTTACCACAATTCCATCACAACTGTTAGCGTAGGCCTATAACTCAAGCCTGGCTTTTATGAAAATGATGGAACTCCTCGCGGTCCTAGTACGGCAGCCGTACTCGGGTGGTGCCAGTCCCAAGCCTGGATAAAGGAGGAGGGCGACGCTAATTATCTTCGTTATGACAGAGCGTCGTTAAACAGCAGCTACACACACACACACACAGGAAACTGATAAACTCGGCATCGAAATTGACACACTATGCAAATGGCGATCTCGCATGGGCTATTTAATAAACTGGTTCTGCTGAGTTCGGTAATGAAGAAATTCAGAGTTTACAATTACGATTCAGTTCAGTCGCAACTTTCGTCCTGGATATAGTTGAGATAGATAAGACGTAAGGATTAGAAGACGTGAACTGTAGGCCTACACACTGACTGCGTAAACGTTTTCACACTTGCAGTTACGAAGACACAACAGCGGAACAAAAGACTGAACTTGAAATTTCAAGGGTAATAAAGTCGTGATTTCTGCCAGATGTTTGCGAAAGACAGGAATTACGACCTGATGTTTCTGTGAGAAAAAAAGCTCTGGAACATCATGATGCACTGACTGGAACCTGTCTAGACTCGCCCTTGCATGAATCCACGCGCTCACCGTTGTCGTATCCATGGGGTTCGAACTGGTGCTCAGGCGTTTGTCGTCGCGCTTCACTGATTGCGCTCCTCTTCCATTCATCCGCATGGAACATCAAGTCCAATGGAGCCTCGTCTATGGCTTTATTCATAGATATAATCTCGTTGGTAGTTTCGGGTATAGGGGCGGGGCAGTGTGAGGGGTGGCCCATTCCGCTGCCTTCATGCGTGACAGGCCAGGCGTGCACCTTGTTGTAGAGTACTAGGTACATCTGCATGAGTGCGTATTTTTTGGCCGTGATTTGTGCACATGATTTCAGGGCTGGCCGGCTGGCTGGCGTTATTTTCGTTTGCACCGAGTCACACTTCGCACGATTACGAAGCGACTTAAGGGGGGGTTCGAATGTGTACCTCCCCGCCGCACAGGCTGTCGCTCGAAGCAAAGAACAAACAGACCTACGCACTGCGGAGCGGTTGACTCTGTCACATGACCCAGACAGAACAGGGCACCCAACTCCACCACCAACACACAGCCATTTTAGAATAAATTACTAAGCAGTATGAACATACATTGAAAAAGCGCTATAACATATAGGTTTACGAGACTGTATGTCTGCGTGGTTAGGCTGCCTGTAGTTTCATAATTCACAGAAGCTTAGCAGCCTGCATACGGACACCGATACATGCACAACAACATAGAGGCCTAGATAAAGCCATCTAATATAACATTATACAAACAGTGTAGGCCTACGTCTACTTTAATTACGAATATGTCTGCATAGATATGTAGACATCGTTGCCTATTAAAGAGTCATAAAACACACGAAGACAAACGTAAGCATGAGCTTATTTAAACAAAAACACAAACATGCTAGGCACATGCATTGTAGTGCACGTTGAATCATGCCATGTCATCGGCTACTGCTTGCGAGAAGGTAGTTTCTATGGATAAACGCTTATCTTCGTACGCCATTGACATCTATCGGCAGTTACAGGATTTTGTGTTCAGTCTATGGATTAGACGCTGGGCTGTCTTCGACACGGCTCAGCCGAGGAACCCTTTCAGAGCGTGCATTGCGAAAGGCGTTGTTCGTCCGATTGGTGCTTGGTATTTGATCGGTTCGAACTGTTCGGTAATTTGACGACGAGTCCGTGTATACACAGCCGCTATTGTCTCTTGCTCGTACGTGCCATCGACGACTTTCGCAAGATTATCGCTCGCCAGTATGTCCTATATAAATTACCGTCAGTTCGACTCTCGACGCAAATACTTTGTTACATACACACGAGTGTTAAGTCGTTCTGATCCTCAGTAGCTTCTGATGGTAAGTATGATTACAGATTAATTCAATCAATTCCATTATAAATTATTATCATCATCATCTGTGGCGTACACATAATCGGAGCTTAGCTGTTTCTACAACATGCTGCTAGCCGTCTGTGCTCTGGGGCTCGTCTCCGAAGTTCAGTGGGCGCAGGTCAGACTCCACCGCTTACGTAGACCTACATGAGCGGCGAGGGCGTTCAGCCGGTCTTTCCCAGTCTCTTGGGGGACATTATAAATTATTCACCTTATAAATTTATTTAATTAGATTTAGTTCAATAATAATTTGGTTCTTTAATGAACTACCTCATTTAAGAATTAAATTGCCTTAAGAGGAATGGAGTAGGCAAATCAATTAGTCATTCGACGTACTGATTGATCGTCCTATTGCATAGCAGCAGACAGTCATAAAAGACCAGGCTTTAACCATTGTCTAAGGACTAGTGAATAAACGCAGCATTTGAGGACTACGGCGCCACATTCGTTCCATATAGTTCGACAGACACGCTTCACCGCCAGCCATTATGTATTTATGATCGAACTAATGAACTGGCGTTTACTAAGCACTTGTTTGACTACTTGCCAAATGCACCGTCTTCTGCGATGAACGGACATTAAATGCCTTAAGTCTTCAATATATATTGCACTGACTAAAAGCATGACACCGGCTGTATGAATGATTTTTTAAATTAAGTGAACATATATAGCGCCTGTTCTAAACAACTTTAGCGATGCAGGCCCGTCAGTTAGGCCTAAATTTTGTTTTAGAACTGTCTGGAACGTGCTGGAACAAAAAGTCGTTCGTACAGAACAGTGAAACGGAAGCGACTGATATCTCAGATCTCTTCGACTTCGATGCTTTTGGTGTCTGCTAGTGCATGACGGGCCTATGAACCATGACGATAAGCAAGATCGGGCTTCAGTCAGCTCGATAAATTTGACAGAGAGCACAAGATAATGCAAGTATAAGGTAGAAGTGAAATGAGTACACAGACCCGCCGAAAACACGACATACCGATTGGTTCATGTCCTGGGCTTAGGCTCAAATTAGATGTAGACTTGAAGAAACGACGGGACGGCACATAGTCATAATCCTACGTTACAGGATGCTGAAGGTGATTAGTCCTTTACCTGTTGTTCGATTGATTTCTTTATCAATATAACTGGTTTAGCCTTAGCTATCCATCCATATCTTTCTGACGACAGGCTTTCCTTAGTCAAATCATTCTTATTGTCGCTGATTTCAATGGGTGCTAATGGATACTTTCATCACAGCCCCAAATTATCACTCAGTTCGTAACAACAACAACAATATATTATTAATAATGGTAATAGTAGTTTTAACAGATAACAAATAGTAACGATGCCGGTGTTTAGGCCTAATGCACAAGGCATCAGCCGACGGCACATCAGTCAAGCCGAATTTCGGTTTCCACGCCATAGAACACAGTCAGCCTATACGTGATGTATACATCACGTGCTTTTATTATTTCTCAGGCGAAAATGCCTGCGATTTTTAGGTCTTCCTAAGCCAAACTGTACACCGGCAAATTAAGTGTCCCTATTACATGGCAGAAGAAGACGAATTCTGAAGCTGGTCGGTGAATCGTCTGCTCGAGCAGCTAAACGACGTCATTCTGACGTAAGAATGCGTGGCTCATATAAATGTATAATATTGTAGTCTGTGCGGTTGAATGCATGCGCAACAGTGTCAAAATCAGAGCCTGTTCCGCTTATGGCAGAGGACGATGAATGTGTAATCGGTAGGAACGGTAACTGCTGGGGGTTTCGGGAATAGCTGCAGAATGCTGTGCATAATATTACGTGCTTCGAATATTATCGTACGATATCAGTATTATGCTGTTATTCACCGAGACACCCGGAGGTTCATTTTCGTCTGGTTCTTTGCTCCAACCAACATCAGCGCCGCACTTAATCTTTGCCCTCATCTCAATTGGTTGGAGCCATAATTTCAATGGAGTCATAAGAAAATATCCGTCTGCTCGTCTGAGAACTAATATTAATAATTAATATTAATAATAGGGGCCTATTAATCAAGGCCACCGATATTTTTAAAGCAAACTTGATAGTATGTGTGCTTGTATTAAAACATACTCAGCACTCGCTTTTCAAATGATGATGATAAGACGATTTATAGAGCGCCGTTGTAGGCTACGGCCGAGGTTTAAAAAGTGTGCCGTACACCTAGGCTACAGTTATTATCTGACTTACATAGGAAATGGGAAATTTTATTAAAATTGATAAAGATTGATTGTCGTCATCAATGTCCTTGTACTAGTCTTTAAAAAACTAATTCTAATTAGATAGCTAATTACTTCAGTTTAGGTATTATTTACTAGTGCCTCACCTTGTATCTTGACAGTTGACTAAAACACGGCTGGAATTGAAAAACTCTTAATAAAAGCAAGACTACATAGATGGCTTTTTGCCTATATATATATATATATGCTTGCTAATGTGTGCTGTAGTAAAGAATAGGCTAAAGAAGATCTCAGAAGGATGCCAGTTTTCAGCTGCACCAGCAGTTTTTCTTTCGAATCCGTTTATGCTATAGAGCAAAAGCCATCGTAATTCAATTCAGTTGTACTAGACGAAACTACTTTTCTGATGTAATGTTCTGTTCGTCAGGTTTCTATAAGAATCGACTCTTCCCAAATAAAGCTACTTCGAACAATTCAGACTGCTTTTGCCCCTGCTGACACTGAACCCCAAAACACCGTCACAATGACCCATCTCCTGCGGTTCTCAAATCTATGAAAGTGTACAAAATTATGAGATCTCTTATTTACGGATTATGCTCTCCCGATTTCAGTCTTTAAAAGGCAATCGTCTTCGTAATCCCGAGATTTCTACGGCGCCCAACAAAAGCCACGTTACGGAGACCAGCTTATTCACAGGCGCAACAATAACAATAATAATAATCAGTAATATTAATATTTTAAACAATAATGATACTTATTATTATTGGCTCCCATGGAAAGAATGAGCATATATGAATGCGTGAATTGCTGAATTTATCTAACCAGATCGGGTCTTCTTGGTTCAGATAAATCCGGATTGTTTCGGGTGATTTTGTTTCAGGCCAGATGAGAACAAATCAGATAAGTCCAGATCACTATATTTAGTTCGATTCAGGCTATATAATTCGAATCAAATCAGCTGACATACGACCATGCAGGCTCTGACGATTCATACCGAGTAAGGTCTGAAGTGGCGCCCTCTGGACATGTCGCTATAGCTAGATTTCTTTTCCCAGGTAGTATACTCACGCTTTTCAGGTGAATTCATAAATTAGCGCTAATATAAGTATCAGATTAATAATAAAGTAATAATAAATGGTTATCAGTGCAGGTATCCGACCAGATGAGAACATCCCAGACTATATAGATCAGCTATCAAAGGATCAAATCACATCAGATCTAGCCAGATGGAAAAACCTATAAATCAGATGGACTAAGATTGTCTACCCAGCCTGACTTTCTGCGCATATATGTTTGATTCAGAAACTCTCCATGAGATTAAGTAACATATTATTATAGTTAACAAAGAATTTTACAGATCAAAATAGATATAGAAAACAAATGTAGACTTGTTCGTATACATAGCTCGTATGTAATAGCAAAAAAACGAACTACCGCCCTTCGCAGTGCAGTGCAGAGGAAGTATTGTATATTGTAGAGCAGTGTAGTAAAGTGTAGTGTGGGAATAGTTTTATGTCTCGTGTGTTACTGTTATAACGGAGCCGTGACTTTGAGTGTCACGAATCGTAAAAAAGTGGTGGTGCCTGTATTATGAAGGTAATTTTTTTCTGTATAACGAAGATAATAGCTGCTCTATCATGGAGGTAATACTTCCTGAATTATTACTGTTCGCAATAGAGCCTTGACGTTTAATGTCGTGCAGGGTAAACAGAAGTGATGCCTCGTGTATTAAGAAGGTAATGAATGTTTCCTGTATTGTGAAGGTAATGATTCTTGTATTATGAAGGTAATGGTTCGTGTATTATGAAGGTAATGAATGGATCCTGTATTAATGGTTTCTGTATTGTGGATGCAATGATGCCTACAATGAGCGCAAAGTCAGTATTTGACCGTTCAAGGAAGGGTCACTGTACGGTGTCATATCAGGGTCATTATACGGTTTCTTATAATTGTCGTTTAAAGGTCGTTGTACGGTGTCGCGTAGGCGCCTTTCGACGGCTCCGTGTTATAGTTTAATGCACTAAACGACTACAAGTAGTGGTTTTCGGCCGCCTTCGTTGGTTTGCTTCCTTGTTCTTGGTCGGGTGATGTGAAGACTGGCGTGTAGCCGTGGACCTTGGTAAAGTTTGACCTTGACTTGTCGTCGTCATCTATTTCTTCCGTCAGAGGGCACCGCAGTTCGTTTCCAGTGGCTGCCGTCGATGCCCTGTCGCTGGGGCTGACGACCCCGGCTCGGCCCAGGTCGCCGGCCGCCGCCGCCGCCGCCGCCGAAGGAAAGCCGCGCCCGTGCGGACAGAAGACGGCCCGTGGCTGGGCAGCGTCGTGAGGGCAGTGGTGAGGGTAGGTCTGCTGAAGCCTCTGCAGTAGGAAGCGTTCGTCGAAGATCGGACACTCGTAGACGTGTTCCTTGCGTCCTCCGTGCATGGCAGCGGCCAGTCCAGCTGCGTCGACGGCCTGCATCGACTGTTGCCCGGTCGACGTCTGGTAGGCTGAATCCGTCGCCATCGTCCTCGGCGTGTCCGTTGACGACGGGCGCTGCAGCGACGACCCCAGGGACGCAGCCGTCGCAGGAGGCATCGGCAGCTGCGTGTTGCGTACTTCCCAGACGTGAGTGTAGCCGTACTCGCCAGTCGGCAGCCGATGCACTTTGCACACGTGGTCCGATTCGCCAGGCGGCGCCACTAACTCCACCTCGGCATCGTAGCGCGGAGACGCTTGCCTACAACCAACACGCAGGTAATGAAGGAAGCCATGCTGGACTATGCATCTTACATCGCACGAAAACTGCTTTGTTAACGGATGCTCTTTTGACCCTGACCTTGGCTGCTGGACGACCGAATGAACGGAATGATTGCTGAAATTCCGTGTATGACGCCTGTCATTCGCCATCAGGAAATGAAAGAGTAGTGCTAATTCCTTCGGTAGTGGGCTGGACAGACTGATCTCCAGATCTACAAAGAACTTTGGCCATTCCATGCGGGTGGGGGGCACTTCTTATACGGGATGGGAGTCTGATGGAGGTAGTTTCAAAAGGAGTCCATGATCGATAAAAATAATTTTACAGCGAATTGCTTTGCGTAAATATGCATGAAGAGGCAAAAGAGGTGGAAAAAAGCAGATTTTGCCGATGACAAAAATCGGCCTCCGGTGAGAGGACCATTGGAAATTGCCCCTCCCCGCTTAATACGCCACTTTTCGCCGTGGAAAATTTGAGTTTGCACTTTCCATCGATTAAGTCCCGATCTAGTTGACCGATAAACATCGGAATGATATTTCCCTTTGAAACAATATTCATAATTAATATGAAATACGGCACTTGCATTCAATGTCTGCACTGATTGCAGGCACAAATGACAATTAAGGAATACAGTATGGGGCTAAAATATGAAGACAACATTTTGCCTCGTTAAATGTCAATCGCTGGCGAATGTACGGTTATGTACAGGGCTCTCAAGAGGCGCTAAATAAATGTCCGTTTACATCATATTACACTACATTTACGCTCCTTCATTGGGTGCCAATCAAGGAGCCAGTTATTGACATTTTACGGCATCGAATGCCAATTCATGGCACGGCAGCAGTATTCCGTGCTCATAGTTGAATATTTGTCGAAGAAACTTGATTGCTTTGTTCATCTATAAGACGGAGAAGCAGCGCCAGTGAACTGATTGCAGCCCCAGTTGTTTAGGTCAACAGCGGATAGTGATCGATTAGTTTCTCTGTGACGCCTTTCAATATGAATTTCGTCGGTCAAGTAATTCGTCGCCTCCGTCGATTCTGTTGCCAATTACAGATGATCCATCATTTCCAGTCGATCGGCAAAACGTCTTCTTAGGTCGTCCTAAGACGTCTTTCTGTCTGTCAGTCTAAATGCTCACAAGTCGTCGTTTCGACTCCAGTGCGTTTTGTTCGCCTGACCGTTAATGGCGACCCTTCTTCTAAGACGCAGAAGGGCAACTTTCGTTCGCCATTTCAACTGCAAAAGGAACTCATTTGTTCGCCTGAGACCACCTACGATTTATTCGTGCATTACGAGTCTAAACCGAGTGCGGTAGAGCGCCTGTCATCCAGTGGGGGATCTGTCGGTGGGACAACCATGCTCTTTGAGCGCGTTGCCGTTTCTCTCCTCAACCTACAGCTCAGCTAATTGCCTGCTGAGGCTGGCGTTTGACACGCCAAGAATGATGGCTTGGCCTGGTCTACCTGCAGTTCCTTATAGGAGTGTGATGTTCACTTCACTGCATATTCCTCTTCCAAATACACTATACTTGCCTTTGACTTGTCGGGATAGTTGCATGCCAGATTTGGTGTCAAGCGTATGCCAACCACATCGATTGCAACAATGACTTACTATAGATATACGTGCGTTAGGTTGCTGTATACAGCGGACATTTTGTTCCTGGATATTAAGATGCAGCTTCTTTCAGCGGTGCATTTGAGAGGTTATTAAATGCGCTATATAAATTTACAGCCATACCTTCACATATGCATACACTTGGATTTTGTTCGGCCCCAAGCATCATCATCACTTTGCCAGTAGTAGACGAATTTAGTCCAGTCATTAAGTCAATGATATAAATAATACAATACAATAAAATACAATACAACTATATTTAATAATGCCCTCCTCACAAAGTTCAGAAGTGGACACTGAAGCCGAGAAACAGGAAATATCAAGAGTCATAGACAGACTGAAAGAGGTGAATAACTTGTGCATAATAAGACTCAGAATATCAATGAGTGTTTAAATAAGGAAGTCTTATCTTTTGCAGAATGAGACTGCAGGTAATCAGTGAATGGTAGGCCTAAGAATACATTTTGCAGTATAAGACTGATAATTACTGAATGACGATAATACCTTTTGCACCATAAGACGATGGCTAGCAGAAGGAAACCACAGAACGATCCGACAAAAACTCCGATCACGACAGCGATCACAAGACCTTAAGAAAAATCAGACAGACTGAATGCTATTTCGATCGATTCATTTCTCCAACTTAACGACATCGTCAAGGGCTTCGATCTTTTAAAAGGCGACGTATTTGTCTGCAATTTACACCATACTACCAATAAATAAAGTATATTTTTGTTATATGGGTCCGTATTACATGTAATTAACTTATAATTTCTGGAACTTGAGGCGAAGGATCTTGCGGGCCGTATTTTATCTACTGACTTACTGACTAAATGCATGGATCGACTGTGTAGGCCACCAGACATTTCCTTTTTTACATTGTCTGTCACGTTCACCGCCTAAAGTGTCGTCGTCATGAGATCACGTGCGTCCTCTGGTGCCCTGTGGTGATAACGGATGGTAGCTGGAGGTGCACCGTCGGCGCACCAAAAAGGAGACTTACCTGCCTGAGGGAGTGCCGGACAAGTTTAAATAGAAGGCGGGGAGACTCTATAGATCAGAACACGCAGGGCAGACGAGATTGAACTTTGCAGACGGGGGGTCGAACTCTGAAGACGAATGAACTATTTTTTCCAATTTTAAATTCTTCCAGCCTTTCGTTCAGTTTGAGTTTGATTAATAAAGACTATTCTATTCGAATCGAATTGTCTCGATCTCGTGGCAATAACATTTTCTGTCTTGAAACTAACACTGCCTTGCTTTTGTTGTGAACTAGTTACCTTGGCTTATTGTAGAGTATGTCTGTCTGAGTGTGTGTAAAATGCTTCTACATGAACTTATAAAAAGAAATACCATATGTAGGAAACTGCGAGTCGTCGACGACCTTCTCTCCGACGGGATAATCTGAAACAGATCAGCGATTTTACGGATTAAGCAACATAAACCTGTATTTTCGCTATAGTTATAAGCAACGGTGTCGACTAATAGGATGACAAAGCGAGAAAACAGGCAGATAAGCAGGCTGTTACTTGCGGGGTAATGATATTTTACGCTGGAGACAACGTGTGCCTCTTTCATCAATCGCCTTGACTCAAATTTCTCGAATGTCGCTGTCCGATATCGTGTTTGCCTATTATGTGCCCAGTTTTGCACATGTGTTCGTTTGTGTGAATAGAGGCTCGTCACAAAATCGTCTTCGCTTGGTGCACATCTGATTTATTTCTGCTTCGTTTCAGGTGATTCAAGGGTGCTGCTCGTTCGACCCTTATTGCCCTGAATACATCTCCACAGAGGCCTACACGTGGTTCTAGTCTGACTGCCTTTCAATAGTCGCGTCTTACGATAGGCTGTTTATATTCTCAATTAGGTCTTAAGATAGGCTGATTGTAGGTACTTCATGATGATTCGCCTGATACAATAGGAAGCACGATGCTTCTTCTAAATCGTTTAAAGTGCGAGAATGTTTACATTATTATTATTTCTGCATTTATTAGGCGCCATTATCTAATGACTTAGCATCAATCGATGGCTCCGCGCAGTTGTGAGTTAAGAACTTGCTCAAGGTCCCTACACAGTAACCGTCTCGGAGGAGGCTCGAACCCGTACTCTCCGCGTTACAAGCCGAACGCTCTATCCAATATGCTACCGTGCCCCATTATTAGCATTCGAAATGAAACTCTGGAGAACTTTTCCTGGTATTTTCGTGACATTTGGACTGCGGATTTTGCCTAGTTACAATTGTTGGCATTAGAAGTTACCCTCCTGGCATTCAGCCGTCTGTCCAATCCAAGAGACGCCTTTGCAGACCATGTGCCAAGACTGTAAGGTGTGGTTGCATCGCACGGTCACCCGGTCTCCGGATCTCTCCGTCCATGCGTTCTTCGGCGCCTCGAGATCAGCACATCCAGTTACTATAGCAATAGAATGACCACACACGAATGGAATGACCACACACGAAGAGAACAATTACACAGAAATAGAATGACCACACGATTAGAATGACCACACGATTAGAATGACCACACGATTAGAATGACCACACGATTAGAATGACCACACGATTAGAATGACCACACGCGATTAGAATGATCACAACGAATTCAAATGTGGCCAATTGATTTGTGCTGGTAATTCTGTTAATAGACATGCCAGGCACAAATAAACTGACCACACCTGTATATAACGACCGCACAAATATAGTTACTGCAAGAGGCAAGGAATCCATGCATGCATGCATATTCATTGAAGCGTGTGCCTGCAATCGAAGCGAATAAGGAGCTGGAAATTGAATGGTTCATTACTCTGTGTCTGACTGTATGTAATAAGAAATGAGGATCTAGTAATAACCAATAGCGATGTGAAAAGTAGGAGGTGGGAGGAAATGTAGTAGTTGGAAGAAAAACAGAGAGTAACAGTAGGAAGAGGAAACGGACAGCCGACAGAGAGACAGAGAGACAGAGACAAAAGGAAGCAGACTTCGCTTTAAACGAAGCTGCAGACAACGACGAATTCCTCGCGGCCTCTGCCTCTTGGACTTGATGAACCTGTCTCACCTCTCCCTTCTCATTCGACTTCTGCAATCATCTAGAGCTAGAAAAACTCGTAGGAAGAGCAGACGCCGCTCACCAGAATCGAGAGTCAGATATATCCAATTTCCGCTGAAGCTATTCATCCGCCATCCATCGCAGCCGTCTGACTCTTGCCTGCCTGACATTTTGGATCTCATTTCTTTATTTATTTAAAGCACTATGAGTGCATCGGAGTCTGAGGCGCAGATGTATGTTCGCTAGGGACCCAGATGGAATCATGCAAAAGCCAGGGTAAAATTAGTGAGTCTTAACAAGTGATTTAAGAGATGAAAACGAGTTTGCAAGTCGGGCCTTTTGTAGTAGATGATTCCAGATACAAGGACCACAGCAGCTAAAGGCACGTGATCCTACAATTCTCCTGAACCTAGGTTCCTGCAACAAACCAGTATCAGAAGAACGCAAGAATCTAGGAGGTCGATATGGAGTCAGCTAAGTATTAAAATATGATGGAAGGCCAGTGTTCTGAGCCTTAAAGGTCAAGCCTGCAATCTTAAACTTAATACGCCACTCATCAGGAAGCCAGTGAAGTTCACGAAGGCTATCTAATGCATTTGACGAAGAAGAAGAGCACGTAGCAACCATAGAAAGAGAGTTTTGAACCCTCGAGCTTTTTAGAATAGAAGCGGCTATATTATATTACACTGCATTCCCAAAGTCTAGTCGAGAACCAGCAACAAGTACAAGAGCCACTGTTTTAGCCATGTCAACATTCAGAGAATGTCTGATGTGATGATGAAATGCCCTGATATGGTAATGAACCTGGAACCGAACCTTTCCTGCCTATCGATTTTGTTTTGACTGAGCGCCTGTGAATAAGCTGGTTCCCGCGACTTGGTTTTCTTTTGGCGCTGTAGAAATTTCGAGCTTACGATTACGATTACGCTTCATAGAATGCTGCTGTCCTTCCATTGGTTTGTATAGACGTGTACGTATTACCATGGCGCATGTGCTGTATGCGCACAGCCTATCAATGTAATTAGATAAATGAACTCCTGCTGAGCTGGTCTTCCGTGTCCTTGTGATGCGCAATCGATGAGCGCCAAGGGTATTAGGTGTACAGTCGATCGCTGTGTATTAGTACTGGATTAGATTAGGATTAGATTAGGTTCAGACTGCCGCCTAAATGCGTCGACAGGCGGCGTGGTTGGCGCCGTTGTTTCAGCCCCTAAGCGCTTCAGCTCGGCTGAGCTGAACGGCGTCGTCAGCTGAAAACGCCCAAGTTTGTCTCCCGGCGACAAAACGAATGGATGCAGCCGAGGCCCCAAGAGAGAAACAATATCTTCAGAGAGGACGGGGATCATGAGTGATGAACTTGTGTGTGTGTGTGTGTGTGAGAGAGAGAGAGAGAGAGAGACAGACAGACAGACAGACATACAGACAGAGAGAGAGACTGACAGACAGACAGACAGAGATGGGTGATGGGGTGGGGAACGGTACTGGACGCGCAGAGACATAGAGAGACAGGCGTAATCAAGCAGACGTTCTCATAAGGTTGTGACACGTCGGAAGAGCGAAAGCCAAGATTTTCCATTAACCCGATGAACCGGTCATCTGACGGTCAAGCGACGACGGACTTGGCCAGCAGCCGATAATGGCGTTAAACCAACGGGCGGACATGTTTGTCGGCTCTGACAGGATGTGTGATCGAATTAGAGCCCAGCTGTATTTGACGAGATGATACATCGAAGGAGACGCCGTAGGTAGCCATGAACTAAGGGGGAGGGGCGGGATAGAATGAGCCTCGAGGTCCTGCAGAGGCAGAGCAGACGTAGGACTCGACATATATAAATGCGATCGGATGGAAGCAAAAAGAGTTCGCGATTTAAGAAATCACGACTCAACTGCCCATCAAAGCAACCAACCATCTTGCAGATTTAAGGCAACGCGGCGGATCATTTAGAAGCAAAAGTTTTCTAAAAAGAAAAGCCTCGAGGCAGAAATTTCTGATGCATGTAAGAGTGGTAACAAGAAGGTCTAAGTTCAGCAGACACTCCTGCGCGTTGCTAATAACGGCTACAGTTGTCAAGAAACAATCTACATGTACTGTAGGTCGAATGTTTAGGCAGAATGTAATTAGTTCTTAAAATTTTGGCATACTTTACTAATAAGATGGTCTACGTGTTTTGGAAAGAACTAATCTCACCCGATTTAAGTTATTCTAATCTAATCTGATATGATCTGATATGATCTAATCCGATCAGATCCAGTGCAATCTAATCTAATCTAAGCAGAAACTCAATAGGCCACGTGTCCATTCATTATCTGTTGAATTATTAACAGTGCAGTCGCTAAAGATGATCACGATCAACAGTAGTGAAGCCGTCACTCAGCACCAGAAACTGGCAACCGATTCCAATTTACATCTGACGACATGGTATAATTTGTAATTACTATAAGCGAAAACTGTACTGCTGCTGGAGAAGAGGTCCTTTTGATGGAGCTAATACGTAACCAGTGACCTTCGGGTAATTATCCATGGCACGTCATGGGAAATTGGCATTTTGTCAAGCACTGCAACCATAAGACACCATAAGGCCTTTGAAGTAGGTCTACCTCACAAAAGTGCTGCATGCCTGATCTAGCTATTCCAAGCGAGTGTGCTTTAAGCAGTTTGAGAACGTTTGCGGAACAAAGTCAACTGCAAAAATACGACGAGTACGCATATACTGGTCCAAAAGGAATGTCCAATAGATTGAGAGAGTCACGATGGGTTCGAATTGTCGTTCGAAAGAGTGGCACCTGCATGTCTTCATGGGCAGCTTGAAGAGATACGCGAAGCAAAAGTATCAGGGTCGCATTAGCATTGGATTTAAGTTGATTCGTAGAATTGAAAAGATCGGATGAAAATGACAAATCGCGCTGACCGATTAGCAGACTAACGCCGATGGACATCCGGTGTCTTTGATGGCCGTCGACTTTATAATGAACAGTTGCGTTTGGAATCTTCGATTGTTGTCGTTTAATCCCTTAGGGGGTCGAAACAAGAAGGAGAACGGCGAAGAGACACGGTGTCTCTGATATGAGCAGAGCGAAAGAGAGAAACCGAGACAGACCAGGAGACAAATAGGAACAGACAAACACACATGAAATCGAAGAAGACGGCAATGACTGCATTTGATGTAATTTCGTTGGAAGTATCTCTCGTGATGTTCGTCGTCTCGTGGTCGGTGACGACATCTGACTGCGGAGACCCAACGGATGAGACGTAAACTGCGTTTGACGTCAGTCATTTAGCACGGCGACAGTTGTCTCCAGATATAAGCGCAACAGGCAATGACTAGGGCTTCTTGCAAATCCTCTTTTTCCTCTTCTTCCGTCGCACGTGTTTTCCCTCTTCTGGTTTCATCTCTTTTACGATTTCTCATACTTTCTCAGCTCTTTCTTGTCTCTCTTTTACCCAGCTTCCCTGTTCTATTCTTTGTCTTTTTTCTTCTCAGATTTCTCTTCATCCCCCATACATCATCTTCGTGCATGCTTTCTCTTCTCTCCTCTTCTTTGTGTTTCTTCCTTCTATTCTTCCTCTTCCCTCCTCCTCTTTGTGTTTCTTCCTTCTATTCTTCCTCTTGTCTCCTTCTCTTTGTGTTCCTTCTATTCTTCCTCTTCCCTCTTGCCCAACTGTTTTTCGAGCGCCTCCACCGATCTCCGACGCTGGCCATCTGAGTGCTTTCCCAGTGGAAGTCAAAACACTGTTGCATGCATTAGGGCCACTCCCTGACCAGTGTCGTCGGAATGCGCACACAAAGCACACCAACCGCCGAACATCTGGACCGATTAAATAATTTAGCTGTGAGTGTCGTCGACAACAGAGTTACTCAGAATCGCAGGCGACTTCTGTCTCCTGCCGTCTCTGTTTCTCTGCCTGTCCTCCTCCTCCCCTCCTCCTCCTCCTTCTGTGTATTTATATGCTTGTCTGCCTTTCTGTCTCCACTCGAGATCAGAGCTCGCCCAGTGCAGAAGAGCTTTGTACACAAACAATCCATCTGGTCTTCGTATAATGGACTGAGTTATGTTCGCGTGAAGCGCCTCGCTATATATTGATCTTTGATTAGTTATTGATTTTGCAGGACTCGCGTGGCTATGTCTGTATGCAAAGCATCTGGTCACATCTAATTTATAGCAATGCCTTAGAGGCGACGAACAAGACTACCAGGAATAACAGCAGCAGAGAAAGACTAGAGGGAGGCAGGGAGGGAGGGAGGGAAGCAGGGAGGGAGGGATGCGAAGACAGGGCAAAAGCGACAGTAGGCTGAGCAAAAGCAAAACAATCATCGGTCCGGTTGACAGCTGCGGATCATCGCCCTCTCCTCCCTCCGCCCGACGGGTCATGAACCACTGACAGTCGCCAGATGTTCCGACGACGAAACTCTGACGACGGCGCTAGACACAAAGAAGAAGAACAAGATTAAGAATAATAAGAAGAAGGAGAAGGAGGTGAAGAAGAAAGTAGAGGCATAAAAGAAAAAAGACAGAAAAAGAAAGAAAGAATAAAGAAAGAAGATGAAAGAAAGATGACAGAAAGAAGAGAGAGAAGGAAGAAAGAAGAAAATGCATAAGAAGCAAAAGAACGAGAATAAGAAGGAAAGTAGAAGAACAAGAATGAGAAGGAGAAGCATAACAACGAGAAGGGATGGGTATTACCGACAAACCCCAAACCACTTCCTCTCGCTCTCTGTCTCTCGCTCTCTGTCTCTCTCTGTCTCTCTCTCGCTCTCGCTCTCTCTCGCTCTCACTGCCTCTCGCTCTCTGTCTCTCCCTCTCTGTCTCTCTCGCTCTCTCTCTCTCTCACACACACACAAGCCCCCAGAATAGCAGTCAGCGAAAGGCAAGACGAAGCAGACACGTTTCGATTCTGTCTGTCTCTCTGCCTCTCTGTCTCTGTCTGTCTCTGTCTCACTCTCTCTCGCTCTTTCTCGCTCTCTGTCTCTCGCTCTCTGTCTCTCCCTCTCTGTCTTTCTCGCTCTCTCTAGCTCTCTCTCGCTGCTTGCTGTCTCTCTCGCTGTCTCTAGCTCTCTCTCTCTCGCTCTCTCTCTCTCTCTCTCTCTCTCTCTCTCTCTCTCTCTCTCTCTCTGTTTGTATGACGTCTGTCTATCGTACAGATACAATCACATAACAGGACTCACTCGTCAGCGTCCAGTGATGCCCGATGTATTTTGAACGAGTTGATCAAGAGGAGCAAGGATGTCTTGTAATTAAGAGTCGCCCTGAGGAGTTGGTCAGAAAAGCCCAATGGGGGTCACGACCCGGTGGTTCGTAGTTGCGAGGAATGTGTACTCAGGAACCGAATTTCATCACTCAGTTGCTCATCAAACTATATAATCATGGCTAGACTCCGTGTTAGGAGTGTCCATGGAAACAACTTTTGGAGACTGTCCAATCGATGGTCGTTTGAGCCATGGATGTATCGAATTCTAGCTTGTAAACGCAAAATAGGGTCAGGCCAGACAAACAGACGGAGGTCGACGGAATACTGTCCTTGAAGGCGCAGCGCCTTGGATCTTTCGACTGAGGCGCAGAGGAATAAATGTTAAGCAACGTAATTATGTGGACAACAGAGTGACTAGCAATTACTGATCAACGGACGAATGAAATAGAACAAAAGAAACAATGACAACGTGATGCAATGGAGAAGGAGTCTCTGTCGGAAAGTGTCGTATACCAGGAATATCCAATCTGTGGCATTCTCTTTACGAGTTTTCTCTAGTTAATGGCTTAGGTCGGTCACAGAAACCTCCGTGTAGAGGCGAAGAGAGCGAAAGAGAAGAAGATCAAACCCTTCAGTTAATTCACAAAAGCTGCCATGGGTAGCAAGTGTTCGCAACCTAATTTTACTTAACCTTAGCTTGTGACGAGCAGAGGAGACCTGATTGAAGCTTATGAGATTATCACTGGAAAGGAGGCAGTACCGTGGGTGAGGTTCTTTGAATTAGCACCAAAGAAGGCGACTCGAAGTCACAGATAAACGTTACTGAAGAAACCGACAGAAAGGTTGTGGCAGAAATTCTCCAGTGCCAGAGTTGCTGACTTGTAGAATACTTTGATGATATATGACTCTCGCAGAAGGCACACTCATAGCTTTTAAGGGGAAGCTAGGAAGGATTGGCTAATTTTCAGTGGTTCTAACAAAGATGAAATGTCTTCTGAACCACTTATTACTCATATTATGTTTGGTTGTTAGACGGATGAAACCCTGCACATGCAGTCCGCATTACCAGGCAAGTGCTCAGTCAGCGATCGTGTATTATAAATATAGTGACATTAGAAGAGTCGGCCTTTCGACGCCTATGTACGCCTTCATATGCCTAAACTCAGGTGGTGTTTGCTGTCTAAATCTCAGAGTCTTCGATGTGCTTGAGCTAAACAAACTGTCACCCATTGCACAATGGCAATCGATAACTATAGTCCTCGTTATTAGTACAGCACAACGTTAATCATTGCTTTTAAAAACGTAGCAAATCTAACCCAAATGCTAATCTAAACAAATTCTTAATTGAACTCTGACCCGGTTCAATGCCTCCTTATTAATGGAGAAATGACCATTAAACAACTGCTAACGTCTTCTAATAAAAACTAGAACATAACCACCTGAAATAGCTCAGGAAACATTATGGAAACATACATATAGGACTTGCCTTTTAAAATCTGAGAGTCACGTGTCAGCGCCTTCCTTTGAAGTTTTTTAGAAGGCGCTATAAGAGCGTTCAGAACCAATATATAAATATGTACAAAGCCATGATGACGTCAGTAGCTTGCTATGGACGCTTAGAAGACTACCTGTTGGAATAACTACGCATATACATGATACCATAATAGCAGCATTTAAAGGACCATATGGCTATATTGTATATATAATATTATATGATGGCTTTAAATTGTGGTTCTTTGGAAATCAATTATCTGCACTAACAAACCCCTCTTGAAGTTGAAACGAATACTGTTAGGAAGAAATTAGCTGAGTTATCGTGTAGCATCGAATGGATAAACGGTGCCTGGCAGTATCTGCTGGAGGCTGAAGCGATTCCTTAAATGATTCACCGTGATTCAAACGCAGATGATGAATCGCAAAATCCCATCAATGCCTATACGGCACAGATGTAGTTGATACATGTGTTTTCATGCAATTCGAATAAACTTTATTCGCAGTAATGCCTTCTACTTCATAGGTTGGATCACATTCAGTAGACCTGTAGTAATGCACCTGTCTTTCACCTCTGCGTCCGCAGTTCCAGAGCCGATGTGTTACGTGAATTTGACAAAACAATCATTTTTGAGCTACATAACCCGTACAGAAGGATTGTAAGGTTGTAAGATTGTCGTTAATGTGGTTGCACTTCAGTCAAAAGCTTACTCAACAACGTTAGAACATCTCTCAGTGCTATGTTGTTGAAACGAATCGTTTAGCTAGTGAGCGAATGCCGTATATCTTAACGAACCTTACATTATGGCATAGAGTCGCCTGCTATCTGTATTAAAGACGATTATAGCCTCCTAGTTGATGGGGAGCACGTGACTCACGTGGCAAAGGGCACAACCGATCACGGAACCAAGATGCGTGCACCCGTTAATGACGCCGCGTCTTCAATGAAGTTGCTTTCAAAGGAACAGTCGAATTTTGTCCGATCTGAAAGCCGGTTCTACACTGTTCCTCTGGAACTGAAGCAAGTGTTTTACTTGCAAATCGATAGCTTTATCAGATTCGTATCGATCCATAATCAATTCGCACCATGGCACAGCGCCAAGATTCCATCCGAACTGTAACAGAGGCAACGCTGTTCCATTCACTTGATTTTCTCTCCTAACCTTAGATCGCCACGTGCCATAAACCAAGCTCTCGCCAAGTCTCCATTAAGTCTCGTCGTCGTCGTCGTCTTTTATGAATGACTTGAAATAAAAGGTAAAGCTCATTCCTTTTTATTTGGCCAGTATGGTCCTTTAACGCAAATTGCATTTCATGTCATTGCCCTTCCACATTATCACCTTATTAAACTAAAATAACAATAGCAATAATAATAATAATAATAATAATAATAATAATAATAATAATAATAATAATAATAATAATAATAATAATAATAATAATAATAATAATAATAATAATAATAATAATAATAATAATAATAATAATAATAATAATAATAATAATAATAATAATAAAAGCAAGTACTTATTCCTAAGAAAATGTTTTAGCTAATTTTGTAATCATGAGAGATCTTATATACCTCAGAAAAATAATATTGAATTCTGGGATTGACTGTCGCAAAGATGGCAACTACTACCTTTCAAAAGCCGAGGCTATGGGATAATTTTGTTTTTTCAACGTCTGTCCTTGGATAATTGATGCCTTCTAGTGTGCAGTTTTGTTCTTGTGGTAGTTTTGTCGATATCTGATATTTATTTCTCGTTCTATGATGATTTTACACCTTCAATCGGCAGTTTGCCGCCAGACACGCCCCCCGGTCGTACCTGCTGGCAGGGTTACATGACTTTAAACAGTTGAACTCTTGTTTACCTTACTTCGAGCGGCTTTATGTTCACTGTGTTCGCTCTGTTCTTAACGAATACCTCGTTAAGTCAACATTCCTTTTTTTCTTGGTCTCACAGAAGGCAGAGGAGGTGTGCAGTGTATGTCGTGCAGTGCTAAATTTACACAATAAGGATGGAAAGGTTCACAATCATGGACAAAATAATAATCGCTGCCTCAGTTCATATACATCCCCGCTAGATAGCCTTTTGCTTACCAACTTTTGAGTGGCTCCAGATAAGTCTGAACGCCCTGTGACTACCCTTAATTCCCCTTGCTTTCAGCTTGGAACTGGTGTTTCCTCTAACAATACCGCAGCAAAGCTGGGCGCTATTAACAACGCTGAGCTTACTTTTATCACGGAGGTTGGCCGTTCTCTAACGCATATGATATCAGGAGATGATAAAGAAAGAAGCCATCTTTTCCGCATATATCAGGAGATGATAAAGAAAGAAGCCATCTTTCCGCATGTATCTGGAGATGATAAAGGAAGAAGCCTTCTTTTCCAGCACTTATCAGTTGCGATCCAGGGCGTTAATGCTGTCGTCTTCAGCAGCACTTTCTCCTGCCAGAACTTGACGAGATTTAGCTAATATAAACATTTTATTTCTCCGGAACATTTTAAATCTTGGGGATCATATGGATCTCGGGGAATAGTAGTAGTAGTAATAATAATAATAATAATAATAATAATAATAATAAAATTTATTATTATTATTGGTATTATTATAACAACATAACAACAATAATTATTTTAACAAGAACAACAACAACAACAGCAATAATAATAATAATAATAATAATAATACAATAAAAATAATAACAACAATAATAATAATAAATCTGAAGTGCTATCATATAGGCCTACCATTTATACTTTGATGCAAAGAACCTTGTGATAGAAGAAAACTCAGATTTGTTTAAATTAATCTGGTAGATATAATACTTTTAATTCAACTCGTCTTGAATCTTCCGGCGTCAGCTTATCTCAACAGTCACGTCTGTACAACATATAGTGGCGGTCTACGTCTGCGTCTTAGAGAAGTTGACATAGATGTGCACTCCTCTTCCAACTTCAGTTCCTGAAGTCCAGTCCTGAACCTCCAGAACTGTTCAAGCACAACAGCAACATCGATCCGAAAACGAACTGTCAACTGCCCGCAAATGACCAACCAAGATTGGAACCTTTGGTGCCGTTGTTAAAAGGGGACAGCGCAAAGTAGCACTATGTCACAGTCTTTTCTTTGACCAACAATAAGACTCAAAAACAAGCATTGTCAAGCCGATTCACTCGGGACTGAACTTAGGACTCAACAGCAGATGATCGCAGACTTTGTATCAGTGGGTGACCGCGCAAATTGCTTTGTTGCCCTGCGCCGCCACTGCAAACAAATTCGTCCTCTTGAGCTACTTCTGCTTTTGTTGCTCGACAAATTTAGCAGTTATCGAATACTCAAACGGTTATGTATAGAGAATTAAGAGGCGCTTAGTTCCTCTTTAGACTCTTGAGCCGGCAATGGCGAATTCCAAAACGCAGTCAGTGCATCGCAGGACTTGCCGTTTACTTTCCAGCTAGTGCCGAAACGAAATTTTACTTCTTGGTGACAAAGGTAAGTGTTCGCAAACAACTTGCCCAAGGGCGGCGCACAAAGTCCTCTCAGCGGCAGACTCGAACCCTCAATCGATCGGTCACATATCCAGTACACTTACTCAATAGACCATCGTGTCGCACGGTTGTGGATTCGACTGTTTTCTGCGTAGGCTTTTAAAAAAGTGAAGAGCACAGACTGAACTGTCGATGTCTTAATTTGTGCCACCAGCTGAATAGGAATTGGAGACCCGGTCTGCCTGGTCGACTGCCCGCATGTTTGGTCTTTACAGCAACAGCTGAATTTCATATGTAAGCTACTCGAAAGGTAACGACCAGTTCACGATGATTGATAAATTTTAGTGTGTGGATTGGCGCCTACCGAATTGCCTAAGGCCTTCAAATGTACTGCGGTATATCAGCCCAACTGAATTTCTATTGTCATTATTATGCACCAAAATTATTAGTTATAACAACTCTCTGTTTATGTTTTTCCTGTTCTTTCATCTTCTCGGGTTGGAATCCTTCAATTCTTGCATTTCTTTGCCCTGCACTGGAGCGGGAGTTTGTTTTACTTTTGGGTCTACTGTCAGCGTTTCTCAAACTGTAAATATCCACTATGTTTAGCTTTTGTAGGCAGTAATCATTAAACAAATTGAGTTTCGTTTAAGCCTAAATTAATCGACTAACCTAGCCTCATTGAGCTCGCTAAGTGGCGCCTCACCTGAGAATTTGATGACGAAGCTGATGGAGTCGTCGGTCACAATTTGCTCCGACAGTTCGACTGAGATGGAATTGGTGACTGACGTGTAGGCAACGTGTTCCCGCGTGTTTTCCGCGCAGATGTTTTCCCTCCGTGACTTGTTCTCCTCGGAAACCGTTGCGTATAGGTGGCAGAATTCGGCAAGGACCTTCTGGTGGCCAGGCAGCACTGCACTCGAGTGGACGTCAGTTCGGTAGCGCGAAGCGATGGTAAAGTCGAATATGGTCAGTCGAATCCTCTGACCTGTCTTGACCGTAATAACCCAAGGGCAGGAGGCGGTGCCATGGCCGACGGTCTGTGCCATGTAGCTAGCCAAGTAACCCTCGTCCTGCTCCAGGTGAATCGACCCCGTCTCTAGACAAGACTTCGGCTCCGCATCACTGACTGCCAAAAACAACACACAAAACAATCTTTAACTGTGCACAGATTAAATAAAATACTGACAAAACTAGGAAGGCGATCACAACTAAACATGAACATAAGTTAGAAGCAACGTCTGCTTCAAGCTGATAAAGGTTAATCGCTAATTGGGAAACTTCAAAAGCGCCGTTGTTTAAGGCATCAATCAGATGACTTGAATAAAAGACAAATATGGGAAATGAAGAGATAAATTTTTTGCATTATGGTTGGCCAGAGTTCAGTGTTTTATAAACTAAAAATTCCAATTTGAAACAAATCCTTTGCTGAATATGAACAAATGCAAAGATTAAAGTAAAGGGGTTATATGCTCATACCTTGACGTCGTATCAGTTAAGGTCTGGTAGAAAGAGATGAACATTAAAAGAAAAACGAAAATACGAAGAACAAGATAAAAGATTCGATTAAGAAAAAAAGAAACTATAAGAGATGATGAGAGAAGATGGGAAAGACGACAAAAGATAGCAGCACTAAAGAAAAAGTCAATTTGGAGCTGCGAATCCTCCGACTGGTTATGTAATATTACTGGGAGACAAGGGTGTGGAAGACTTCATTTTACTTGTATGTGCCCCTGGTGGCTGCAACGTCTTCCCGACCCATTTCCTTCCCTCTGCCCTGGGACTCTGTCTCGCACATTAATGTCCATTGAATGCTATAAGAAGAAGCCGGGCGCCAGAATACATGGCTCCACACATACATAGAATGTACAGGAGACGGACGGACGGACGGACGGAGAGCAAAATGGGTTGACTGGTGCAAGACAGCAGTTTCATCGCAATCATTCCACAGAATCTTGTCTAAAAGAGACACTAAATGTCGTAAAACAAAGAAGGACCGAACCAAGACTACCTTTTCATCATTCGCAACAAATATGCTTTCCATAACGGAGAACATGCTCCTGCATATATAGGCACACACATTGATAGAGATGTTAAACAGATACATTATGTATAAATGTTATTATATAGTAAATATATAATGCATGCTGTTCGTCGACAATGCAATTGCTCGAAGTTGTCGATCAATCGGACTTGAATCGTCGACTCGGTCGATTTTACTGCGTAGCGTTAACTCAAGAAAAGACACATAGTCTTTGTTTTTCGTAATTATAAATGAATAATTTAACAGTTCAATGACAACAATACCTCGTCAACATACAGTTGCTAAACGCATGTATCATTTAACGACATCTGTGACTAAAATTATCAACTAAACACACATCAGACCACTATTAAAAAATCTTCCCGCGCTCTTCCAACCATGAATCCGCAATCGCTTTATGTAGGCTGTTTCTCGCTAAGTCAGCAAACAAGCCTAGACATGCCTCCCATTATTGCACAACTGTGGACTTTTCCAAAAGCACGGTGACTCATCAGAATGTAGGTTTGACTTTTAACCGCGCGAGCGCACACGCTATAAAATGCGCGTCTGCAAATATCACTGCTGAACGCAGGGCGCTGCTAACCAATCACAAAAACGTCAAAACCCAAGGACTAATCGGCATGACGTCATAGAAGCTTTCAGTACAAAATCGCTTAAACCACGCTCGATCATCATCGGAAAATCACTCTTACACTGCTTGTAATTCTTAGATGTGAACAACTTAGTTTAAATTAGTGTCAGTGAGGATGCTGATCCTTAATCTTATCCTCAATAGACTCAATAACTGCAATCCGGTGTTCCACAACCTCCATGACTCAGCATCGATTCGACTAGAAAAACAGATTAGATGGCTTTCTCCTGGTCTCGCACCATATATTTCCTTCGTTCCATGCACTTCCTGTTCGTGAACATTGACTTGTGATCAGGATTAGTTGTCCAGCCGATTCATGACTGTAGTTTTGAGCTTCTAAGTAGCACCTCAAGGAATGTTGTGTGCTGTATTTCTCTTTTCTTTCTGAATCAAATTATCTGCCTGCAGTTAGACTTTTTAAATCCCATAATGAATGTTCGCAACTCCTCAGCCCACGAGTCTGTCGTTATTTATAAGTTGAAAGCTTCCACCTAGAACCTTACTTTTGGATCATACTTTTCCTATTTCAGAACAAAAGGAAAAGAGAAGCAGAAAAAGAGTAACAAGTAATGAATATTTTAAGTCACGATAGTAAAACATTAGCTGGTTTCAGTTCATAGAAACGAGTTTCAGCGCGACCTAATAAATTGTTGAATTGCACAGGATTATAAAATTTCAAGCGCTGAAGATAATGACAATCAAGTGAAACGGTATAGCTTGGCTATGATATTACGCACTGTCGCGTCATGAATGCATACATGTATGTATCTGGATAAATATATAGCGCCTTTTGAGGAAACTCTCCGAGACACTGATAAACTGTCAAAGGCGCCTTATGCAACTATGTATAGCATTGTATTGCAGTCTAATGGACTGGAAAAGCGCTTCTTACTTTGCGAACATGTTTTTGAAATTCACATTAATGCATTTCATTTAATATAACACGTATTGTAATGCAATCAGGCATTTCGGTTAGTATATAAAATAAGGCGACTCGTGTAACTCATCGGAAGCAGTAAGCCTGATTGTGTCATATATAAACGTTGTAAGTCTATCACAGATCCTCGCAAATTTCTTCCACATACTGTTGCACCTATAAAGTTATAGAGGACATTACAAGAAATCGTTTGTCCAAACCGTGTATCGTTTTACTCGCTATATATTCTGCGCATTTTCTCAGATAACCGATGGGAGTTGTAAAGATGGCGATGTTTCCTGTTTCTTAATACGTGTTTGATTTTCTGTTTTATTGTTTCCGTCATGTTCTCTTTTTTCTCTGGCCGAACAAAAGAACTGCCATGGGAGATGGGAAGAATGGGCGAAGCCTTCGCACTCCCAAAGCCTCGCATTCAAACGACAGCTTAGTCACGTAACAGTCAGACACGCTGATGCATTCTCCTCAGACGATGCACGAAGCAGCTGAAACAATGCGTCTTTCGCTTCAGGTCAGCTATACATCAGGGAACGAAGATAACAAAGAAATGCAACTATAAAGAATTGAACGATTCCAACCCGAGACGGTGAAGGAAAAGAAAAACAGAAACAGAAAGAGATGTCATATCTAATAATTTTGGTACATAATAATGACAATAACAATGGTATTCATGAATATAATAAAAACAACAGATTATTAATAAATATTAGTAGCATAATATGAACTTCTTATCATTATAACAAATAACGATAATAATAAGAACTTTGCTCCTAGCTTTTCAAATCTTTAGGACATTTTTCGGTGCTATTATGATCATTATTATTGTTGTTATTATTTTTGTTGTTGTTATTATTAGTACTACTACTACTACTATAAACGAGGTTAGTCATTCCAGAAGAAAAAAATCCCTCAAAGATAATTTTAAAATTATAATAGTATCAACAATAACAACGACAATAACTCAAAAATAGCGTTGGCTATTCTTTCAATTTCTACCATCTTAATTAGAATATTTGCAACGCAATCAATTTCTTGATTTCTACCGTTAGTTCATTACGTCTTTCTATAATTATTCAGGCATAATTAATTTATATTTATAATATTCCGGCTGAACTATTGTCGCAGATGCAGAGCGAATACAATGAGCGAAAGTTCTTCGCAATTTATTGTCTGGCAAAAGTATTCTGTTAATTGTTTCTCAGCGTTTCGGATTATTACCTGCGATACAGGTGAAGCTGGCCTCCAAGTATGCCATCATGTCCCTGGCGCACGGCTGCTGATGATGGAGGGTGTTGTCTGGGAGGGGGATGAAGCAGCTGGGCCTGCCAGAGCAACGGCTGTCGACCATCGACAGTACATCAGCTGAACATCCGATCTGGAAATCCGTATCAATGCACCGACCGAGTCGCATCCGACCGTACTGCGCTGAGCTCATGACAACGAGGCTGCCGTCCGGGCAGCTGGCGTTAAACAACTCCCACTGGCAGTAATCGACAACTACACACACACACACACATACAGGAACGATCATTAGAACAACTATTATAATATGGGCCTATACCTCAATACATTTGATATAGCGCCTTTGCGTAGTTCTCAAAATCTCCTCGAGATATACCTTTACAACATCATCATCCATATGCCAAATCAACAATATATGCCCAGGCTAATGGTCGTTTGTATATAGGTTATCATATTACACGTACGTTACAACATGTAAAAATGTAAATGTGAACAGTTTTACACAGCGACCGAATGGCTTCGACCCTGTTCATTTCCCAATGAATTTCTCTGGTGAGATCCTTCACCACCGCTGCCCGTTTGAATGGGAACCACGCCATTTAAGGTCCCCGTGCACGGACCCCGCTAGCCCGAGATTCAAATCTCTTAAATATAACCACTAGCTATGGAATACACTGCTTCATCTGTCTTATGCCATCTGTGCTACAGCATAAGCAGGCTACTACGTCACCTAGCTATAAAGAACGGCAGAAGCATTTAGACCCACTGACACAAAGTCAGCCAGAGACACGCGTAGACGTACGCAAACATATCTAGTATGTCAAGCAGTCATCATTCTTGGCATCCATCATCATCATCTTCATCAACATCATCTTCATCAACATCATCATTATCATCATCAGGAAGGATTAAAGCATGAAAATTACATTTACAATTAAAGTCATTTAACTGATTATGCCTTTGTCCACGCTTTCCACGAAATACCCATGGACAAGGCTTGGCATATAACTGTATATCGGGTCTACATTTTCTGTAGAGCCGTCAGTCGTATACTACATTAAAGTTCTCAGCCGATTCTTTCTCGAAGTCGATTAAATTTACAGGATTTATAGGCACAAACTGGGCTTTACTATCGAAACGATTTATGTCTTCAAATGAAATGAAACACCGGTGCGCAGAAATTACTACAGAATTAGTTTTTAAACAATTCTATCAGATTCATTCATTCATTCGTTTATTTATTAATGTCAATAATAGCATCATAATAACAATATACAATGAATTAACATGGTGTGGGTTTGGGAGAATATTGAGATAAAATTACGTTCAATTTCGATTAGGTCAAATCTGCCAGGTCGCACTAAACTGGGCTTTAGGCAGAAAAGATTCCATATAGGTTAACGTATTTACCTTACGTAACAGCAGCCACATTACATTACGTACGCGGTTGGGACGGTGTCAGATTCGGTGCTCGTGAAATCGACAACTCATTCATTGTCAAAACATTAGTAAGATTAAAAATAATAACTTCAAACTGGAAAAAGCTCACTGTGCTCAGTATAATTAGTTTTTCTGGTGTGACGTCCCCCTTCAATGCTTGTCCTTGACCAGTCACCCTTCAGCGGCATGACTAGGCAGTCGGCATAATTAACACATACACTCGCCTGCTGCTGAATATGTGTACGTAAGTATCAACACAGCTACCCTAGAGTATTTTAGGTACCTCTCAGAATCTCGAAAGCGCTGACTAATTCTCAAAATCATTATTAACCTTCTAGTTAGTTTTTTTATTTACTTCTGCACCTATTAACTATACTTATATCGCGTGTACAAGTCCATTTATGTCCACTTGATGTTCGTCTGAACCTAATTAAGCAACAGTTCATCCCTTTTCATTTTCTCGTTCTTGGCTGATGATATGTTATTATCTCCTAGTCGCTGCTTCTTACAGGTCTACATTTAAGCCTCTAACTCGGTCTTGAAATTAACTTGCACAGTAGTGATCTAGGTAGGGCCTGAAGCTGCTGAGATGTTTAAAATTTCAACGTCACTCACAGGTAAGCTGACGTCATATAAACTGTCTCCCCCAACCTTTATTGATTAACGTTCTGTTACGACAAGGGAGGCGTTCGTCAATTAATTAAGCCACTGACCATTGCATCGAACTGTTTGATTTCGTCAGTGATAATAAGCATTACATCTCGAAACAATGATACGTCTCGATATGTTAATTTATTTGAAAAAAATGAAGGTTTATTTTATTTTATTTTACCTTAAATTAATCTACACCTGGTCAGATCCGATTAGCCTCCTGCCTCGAATCCATCAGCCAGAAGCTTCCTCCTCATTTAGACTGTTCTTAGCATTTAGTCTGAAACTAGACTGGACTAATCTGGAAAATACAGAAAACTAAGTCAATGTTTATTAGGTTCATTGTAGCGATTCCGTGGGGCTGCCATATAGATTAGATCGAATTAAATAACAATCTGTGATGGCCACATGCGTCTTGCTCCGGCGTCGATGCATAGTAAGTGATACCGATGACGTCATATTGATCGCAAATACTGCGACCTCCGTCGTTGATCAAAAGATCGGAGCACATGATCATCATAACGGGCTTGGCCTGCCTCGAATCCATCAATCAGAAACATCCTCCTCGTTTCCCTGGCAACGGCACTACCGTGAAGAAAACGCGTTAAATCGGAATAAATCATATAAAGCCAGCTTTTAAAAACAGATTTCTTGCCAGAATGCATGGTTGCTCCGGCGCCCAAGAACACGACCTAGATAGATATTTAGATATTTCTACTTATATAGGATGTCCACGTGCAATTTTAAACTGCACACGTAGTGTAAACATGCTTCTTCTTTATGCACACAGGACCTAATATATGCACACAAACGTCGAGTAGTGAGTGTTATTGTCATACATATTTCACCAGTCACTACTGATGATCCGAAAGTGATGATGGCGATTATTATGGAGAAGGAAACGGAGTGAGAGTAGAATCAGTAGGATGCGAGGCAGAGTAAGAGGTCAGAAAAAAGAGCAGCAGATAGAGGGAAATAGGAAAGGTCAGCAAATTGTGAAAAGAACGATCGATGCAGTATTACAGACAAACAAGTATTTTTTACCTCTGTTCTAACTTCAAGTCATGTGTGTGTTTGCGTGATCTTATCTTATCTTAAATAGCTTCTGGAAGGGTCCCAGACGTTTACGATTTCTTCGAATTTAAATATCTTAATAATCTTATTTAGATATCTAAATATTCTTAAATGCCTGTCGTGTGCTCCTACATTTAGGCTACTTCATCTGATCTGATCGCATTATCTTAGATAAGTTAATTTCTAATGCGCTTTCTTTCATACAGGTTGTTTAATATTTTCTAAAAGAATTTACAGTCAACCCCACTTGAAAACTAATTGACTAAATAAACAAACTGAAGAATCTCTATACTACTTCACTAACGTCAGTTACGTCGTACAGCTCTCCTACACAAAGTCCTATATACATATACATTGCATATAGGCCTATGTACATATACAGTGCATAGTCCTATACACATATACAATGTATGTAGTCCTATACATATGTGCAATCTCAACTCAAAACTCTACTAGCTCTCAAGATTCATTCCAAACTTAGACTAATTGAAACTAAGGCGGAGGCGAAGTTCAACATAGACAAAAGGACCATACCCGGTAGAACCAACGAGTAAGGAGCAGCTTTTCAAGCAACCAAAATAAGTATCAATTACCTGAATTCTTCTAAGCATGTTTAAGTGTCATTGAGAGGCAATGTAAAGGCGCTATGTGAATCTCTTCATATATATATTGAACAACAATGTAATGTGCAATTCACAATTGTCGGCTACAACAAGAGCATGATAGTTTTACAGTGTTTCTTTGATCAAGAAATTATAAAATCGAGGTAAAACGCCAACGCATGCATCATCCGAAAAATGTCTTTCGTGGCTGTGTCCATTGGCGTCGCTTTAACCAGAAGCATCTGCAGAGGACATTGCATCCTCCATATGAACTTAGAGCTTTTGCCGTCTCCTTGTTTAGGGCAATTGATTTCCTGGAGGTGTGCCGTCTACACACAACCTACAGATTGTAAAATGAAACGACTATTGACGGATGAGGAGTTTCGAGCGACAATGTCGGCGTTTTGTGTTTCACTGGAAGCGGCCGAAGAGAAAGCGGAGAATTGGCCAAAGCATCTGCACCTAATTCCTCGCTGTTGATACACTTGGCATTTGCATCATCAGCGCCTGTGTCCCTTGATACGTCACTAGGGGATGAGCGCTGTACTATGTGGGTTGGCGGGCTCTACTACTGGCACCTGAGTCTCGAAGGAATTCCTGATGTAAGGTAAGAAAGGTAATGTGATATGACGTAGGGTAAGGTAAGGAAGGTTAAAATAAAAATTTATGTGGGAGAGTAAGGTAAGGTAATAATGTAAGGCTTTGTTAGGTTAGGTAAGGTAAGGTAAGGTAACATAAGGTAGAGTAAGTTAAACTAGAGCAAGCTAACGTGATCACTCGCTTATTGTACAACCCCAATAAATCAAACTATCAATCAAATACACATGCCGACAATCAATCAGTCAATCAGACAGTCTGTCAGCCAATCTGTTAGTAGGTATGTTTGTCTTTCTTCCTGTCTGTTTGTCTAGTTGGCTGGCTGGCTGGCTGGATGTCGGTAAGAGTCTCAGTGGTAGGCTAAGGTATGAAGCTACCTATCGTCAATGGACTTTTTTCTCACCACCCGGCCTACTTTTCGCAGAGAAGCGTTTTAATGTGTTCTAATATTTCATCACGCTAAATTGAACGGTTCGTCGCAGGCGCCTTGAGTGACCAACGGACGGACGGACGGACGGACCGGTTCTGGGCGCCACTCTCTCGCGGCGGCGGAGGCTGCGGCGGCGGCCATCGAGTAACGCTAGGCCGACCGACCGACCGACCGACCGACGAGAATTGCTTATGCATGAGATGACGACGACGACGAAGTCGACATCGCTTGACACGCAAGCCTTATGATGCTCGTAAAGTCTCTGCTCTAATATGTCCTCTGCCACGACCTCGTCCGCTCCACATCTATCGATAACACGTTTAATAGGCCTATCATTAAAAGAATATGTGCCAGAGGACCCCGTGGGGCACAGAGGGAGGGCTGAGGAAGCAAGCAGAGAGAAAACTGAAGGAAGAGAGAACGAGAGAGGAAGAGATAAAGAAAGCGAGATAGAGGCAAGGCACACCGACATACCGAAGCACCGGGTCCATATAGCTGTATCGAATTTCCTGTAAATAAAATGACTGATAATATTCTTGGCCATATATGATTTATCACTGCACTCTATGCTCACAGACGTGTTCAGCATGCAAGAATTGTTGTTCAACGGTGCAGCAGAACTGGTAAACTTATCTATCATTTATCTTAATTATACGAAATACTCTCAACCACTATAAATCACCGTTCAGTGCTGCATACACCGCTGCAGTACATTGCGCGTAGTACATTTCTGTTCAACTCAGTGTATTATCGTAATCGTAATCGTAATTCCAAGATTTCTACAGAGCCCAACGAAAGCCGCTCCGCGGGGACCAGCTTATTCATAGGCGCTCAGTCAAAACAAAATCGATAGGCAAAGGGTTCGGTTCCAGGTCAAGATCCAAGAGTCAGGCAGAGAGACAGCGTGGCAGCTACGGTGGTGATGTTTGGGGTTGGAGAGGAGAGACAGATAAGAGGAAGAAGGGTATTACGAGATAGGTGGTACATTACGATGTCCCAGAGAACTTAGGACAGAAAGCATGAGCAGAACTGCTGATAATATGTCACCAGTTACATTTTCCTGCATCTAGACACCGATCAACCGAAAGAATTTTTTTATGGTTGCGGTGCTCAAATAAAAGAGTGCAAATGCATCGAAATGCAAAGATTTCATACCAGTTACGCTTACTGGAAAATTAATGCTTTCAAGGCAAGATTTAATAACTGAGAGAATGAAGGCCAAAGCAACTGCGGAGCTTCTTACACAAGATGAAATGCTCATTACGAAGGGCAGTAGGAATCAGGTCATGAAGCAAATCGTTTGTCAGGAGATGAGAAGTTCGGTCAGATTTGCTGACAAACATTTGACAGGAACACAGAATATAACGATGGAGGATGGTAGGCTAAGTAGTTTACACGTGTTAAACATGGAGACAGAGTATAACGATGAAGCATCGATGGTGGGCTAAATGGTTTGCACGTGTGAATACATGAAGAGTAACAACGACACAGATTCATACAATTCAGTTAATTCAATTGTGAGCTTTTTATGCGTCAAATACAAAGGGCTCTAGTCTGAGACATAACAAGTAAGCAGGTCTCTCCAATACACAAATCGACGGCAAATTTTCAGTTCAGTTAATGTTTTATTATTATAGAAACACCTGAATATCTTAAAATCCACCTGACCGGTATTAATTTTCTCGCCTGAACAGTAATCTCCAATCTCATCGTCGTTCATCGACGCTACACCTGAGCATTTTTTCTCAGCATCTGTTTATTAGATTTCCCGCTGAGGCGCCATTGTCATGACGCAACAGGAACGTCATAATGACGTTCCGAAGAAGCAACGACTATCGTCTGACGCCAATTGGTTGTCGCCTGTCTTTGGCAAGAGATGTACCTCTCTCCAGTATCCCTCCGCGTAGAACGCAGGTAAAATGCCGCGAGTCTTGCTGCACGACACGGCATTTGCTTCGTTAGGAAGACACACGAAATGAACATCGCTCAGAATAACCTTCAATTGCCGCAATCAACAGAGTAAGAGAAAAGCGTCAACAGTTTCCCTCTAATTGGAGCGATGTAACAAGGCGTGACTCGAATCAGTCTTTAGCTCTCTCCAGGATAATTTCAGATAAACAAGAACGTAATTTTATCTACCGGCAGTGGTTCTTAGGTGGCTCATAATTATACAAGAACAACCTCTGTGGACTTGTTAGATGTTAGAGGATGACTTTCAGACTAAGAAGGAGACGGAGGAGTTTCACCAAATTGAGACAGGAGTCAACCAGACGCAAGTCGAGTGATTCTGAAGTTCATTCTTGAAGGATCACAAACTCTGATTCATTCGTTCTTTTCGTTCTTTCTCTCAATCGAACTTCCCTGGCCTTCGAGAGCTTTTCGGCTCAGTGTCTGAATTCCACTTTTATCTGAGTTTTAATCTGTTATTTCTGTTGTGTTTTACGGATATTGTCGTAATTCAGCCGAGATGTCCGTCAGTTTAGACAATGCTTGGATGGTATATTTGAATAGCCTTCTAGCCTTGTGCGTGGCGATCGGTAATGGACTCAGGATAAACTCCAGCCCGGCATTTATACAGCAGTTTGCAGCGGAGAAAATTGGAGATTAAACGTTATCAAGTGTGGAGAGCTGCTGAAGCAGGCCCATGAAATGGGCGCTAAGTAAATGCCCCGTAAGTGCTTTCTCGAAGTATGCATGCTAATACAACAATTTACACAATCCAGGTGGCAAGGATTCGAATCGAGGGCGCAACAGTGAATAGCCAGCTGAATTATCGTCTTAAGGTAGAAAGTAATTCATCATCGACTCCTCAGAAACCATCGACGATGATTTGGAATGGAAGCTTTACATCTTCATCGAATATATTTCAAATCGATAATGTTCACTTTATTTGAAGTTGAGAGTTAAGATGAAAATAATGTTCTATCGACATGCATCAATGCATTCTTGCATAATTACACGACCAGCGGCTTTTCACATAAGCAAATGCATGTATTCATCTATTCATCCGGCGATTTTTCAGCCATCTGTGTGTCTGTGTGTGTCTGTGTGTGTGTCTGTCTGTGCGTTAAATACGCCAGTCCTTCTGCCAAACATCATTCTGTTTACCTGTCTGTCTGTATGCGTGTCTCTCTGTCTATGAGTCTGTATGCGCGTGTGTATCTATAGGCCACCCAATGTCTACGGAAATGTAAGGTCATATGTTTCAGTTTGGCGAATACTCGATTGCTCTAGTAACCAAAGGCGCAGTTGAAGTAGACTCCATCTACCGACGACGCGGCTTCACTACATAGACGCCCTGATGACCACTGTTCGTTATTTTCACCTGCGCAAAAGATCGATTTCTCCGCGAGGGAGGAACGATGGAGGGAGGACAAGAGGGAGGGACGGAAGCAGAGAGGAAGTAAGCATACAGGGAGACAAAGGGGAAGGGGAGAAAGGGAGGAAGGCAGAGGGGGGAAATCTGGCGGTCGTCTTCGACTGGGCTGACATCACCGACATCAATAACACCAGCGACACATGAAAACTTAGAAATAGCGCCAGAAAAATTCATCCATTGCATCCATTACTGAATGAAGCTCAGCTCATTCGAGTCGACTTACATACGGCGTTATAGAAATAGTTGATAATAGTAATAGTAATAGTAATCTCGAGATTTCTACAGCGCTCAACAAAAGCTAAGTCGCGGGAACCAGCTTATTCACAGGCGCTCAGTCAAAACAAAATCGATAGGCAAAAGGGTCAAGATCCAGGAGTCAGGCACTCAGACAGTCGGACGGCTACGGTGGATGCTGTTTGAAATTGAAGTTGATATATATATATATATATAATGTGCACCAAATTACTTCTTCTACAGCTGTATATATATATCTGATAGATAACACTTATTAGGCCAATATCTAATATGCTACAATACATAATATAAGAAGTTTAAATAGCATGCGTGTATCTACGAAAGTAGCAAAACCATAAGTAACAAGTAGGTCTGTTTTTTCTCGCTTTCGACACAGCTGACCTAAATGTAGGCCTACTTTACTGGGTTTATACCATTCCTTAAATTTCCATTATTTTTCTTTTTGTAACATTTTGTGGGGTGTCAGTTACGTTTCCCATCTAAAGCAGCTGCAGATCCTTCAGAAACGCGTCCTTAGCATCATTCTTGGGAGGCTACAATGAATGGTCAGCCAGTAGTGGGTCCTTCTTTACTGCATACAACATATTGTGAATGGAACATATTACCAGAGTGCGAATTGTTTATTCCTGTATCGCTGTCATAACAGACTCTTACCAATGATTTTTATGGTTATTGTTGTCAGGGTTTTTAAGTGCACAACCACAATTCAAGATATTACCAACAGTATCATAAAAATAAAGCTCATGTTAATACAAAGCAATTTCCAATGAAGTTCTGTGGCCCAGTGACATGGAACTCTCTTCTCAAGGATCTTATTTGTAACTCTTCCTTTGGCCTCTTTCAGAAAACATGTAAAACGTTATTCAGTGTCTTTGCAGGATTAAATAAACCTTGTAACACTGGTTTAATTGTTTTTAACGCATTGTTTCTTTGGGTTCTTGTGTGATTTGCAATAATTTTCATTGTAAAATAATTGTCATACTATTATGAATGTTAAATTGAAAACCGCCTGTAAAAATTGTTATTGTCAATGGGGCAATCCTGTATTCAACGGGACTTTGGTCTTTTTGGATTTTCCTATTGATACCAGGAAACATCCTGTCTGTGATGGAAACTGTAGGTGAATCAGTGAAACGGTTTCATTCATATCTATTACGTTTACATGACTTGTGCACTGCGCATAGACTTATATTATCAAAACCAATATCAATAGTGAAATGCAAACATCAACACTGATTAACTGATTGATTGGTTCAATGACTGATCTATTTGCACAGAAAGTAAAAGTAAAGAACAATAGAAGTAGCTTTCTTCTTACGGTGCTACAAAAACTGTCGGCATTACATTACGAGTTCATACCAGCAGAGAGACAGTCAGCAGACCAGAAATACCCTCCCTCATACAGAGGGGGAGCTTCATGGTAAACCCTGCGGGAGCGACGTTAGCGATTCGCTTAGGCAGAGAATGAGGGATTGGACGAAATTGTTTTGCGTTGGAGACGCAACTTAACCGCATGTGTCTGTCTGTCTGTGCGCGTGTGCTTCGGTTGCTAAGCCTAAATGCCTTGCCATCATTTGACTGTCGATGTAATAGACATCATGTATAAAACAGCTCTCAGCAGGTACTTGTCACTGGAATACAATACACCGTCGCCATGGTGACGCTGCCATTCACGCATTCGACTACCCATGATGTAGCTCATTACACGCATTTGTATCATATAAAAGACCCCAAATAGGAGGCTACATGCAAACCTATATATATGCATGCATAATTTATATAATATATGGCGTATATATATTATATGTGTGCACTCAAGTCTATTCGTTTTGCAGTTTATATGACGTATATGCCCATATATATGTCTACACATATTATGTATTGTATATTTATGTATATTTTATGTGCATACTGTGCGGCATAGTGACTAATTAATTGGTTGAGCTGTCGCATTTTATTGCCGAGTCTCTCCAATAGCCGTTGTATTGTGGCGCTACTTAAATGCGCAAATACCATAATGTTTGTTAATTTTCAATTGGGACAAGCAGAGAGGTAGCAGACAAAGACTGAAAGAGACAAAAGGCAGATTGCGAGAAGGGTTTGAAGACAGAAGTCTTTGCAATGGGGATGACAGAAGGAAAAGTGGAAGTGGACAAAATGAGGGAAAAAACAAAATCTGGAAAAAAACGAATGAGAAAGAGGAGGAGGAGGAGAAGGAGGAGGAAGAGGAGGTGGAGGAGGAGGAGGAGGAGGAGGAAAGAAACAAAGGAGCAGAGTATCTTAGTGCATCACATCTGATGCGCATACGTGCTAGAGAATTCATTTCTTGAAATCATAAGATCCTGTCTATTACATCCGATGTTCTCATGATCTATATACAATATAGTCGCACCAGCCGCAGCATCAGCCCCTCCTCCTCCTCCTCCTCCTCTTTATTCTCAGCATCCGTACCCGTAGCTTGCCATGATCGACCGGATACTGAGAAGATCTCATTTGGCCGCGGATCATTGAGATAGCATCATGGATTCATATTTTGCAAGATTAGTCCGTGCCACGCCGACCCTCATTCATGTCTTATCTGAGAGGGACCACCACCCCATCCATCCATCCATCCATCCGTCCGTCCATCCATGAGCCATCCACCGATCGTCTGGACATTAGTGCCCCCCACTTTATCTCCGTTCCGTCTTTAAGCTGGAAATGATAGATGTCGGCTGGCAGCTTCAATTAATATGTGGCGTCTTCTTAGGGTTTCTCTCTAATGAACGGTGAAGTCGATTAAGCGCCACCGTTCAAACCTCACAAAGCATTTGGCGCCTATGTGTCTCTGCGCATGCGTAAACGATCACTTCCGAAGATACGTGACGAGGGAGGGAGGCAGGGAGGCAGGGAGGCAGAGAGGCTGGGAGGCAGAGGCAGGGAGGCAGGGAGGCAGGGAGGCAGAGGGCAGAGAGGCAGGCAGGGAGGCAGGGAGGCAGGGAGGCAGGCAGGAGGGAGGACGGACGGACAGACTAAGAAGGGTGCGAATAGGAATAAAGGAGGGAAGGACAGCGACACAGATAAGTAGGAAAAGGATAGGAGGAAAGGAGAACGAGAAGGAGGGAAGGAGGATGGAAGAAAGAAAGAGTAGACGGAGGGAGGGAGGATATAAGGTTGGGAAAAGAAAGGAAAGGGTCAGGAAAACGAAAGACGGAAGACGGACAAGAGGGACAGAAGAAGAACGGGATGAAGATAGAATGAGATGCAGAGAAGAAAGGCGGAGAGGAGGAGGAGGAGGAGGGGAGGGAAGGAGGAGGAGGAACGGAACGGCTGAAGAGAAGAAGGACTTGGATCGTCTACTTAAGTGATTTGGCTTATGTCGCTGGCTTCGTCTCCTTCACTCTGGTCCATTAAGCGGCCGAGTTTAGTCTTAATGCGACTAAATAGATGTAGTGGTCGTAATCCCTCTTGACGCCTTCGTCGGGGACCCGTCTCCTCCCCCCCGCAAGACACGGCGGCGGCAACAGACCCCCAAGACCAGAATCCGGCTCAGCCGAACGAACGAAGCGGATTAGACCTGAACTCAGTTTTCTATAGACTAATGCCACCTCAGCGAAATGCTCGCTTCCTCTTGGCACGCAATTATATAGCACGCCATACAAGCATATGCAAGCATCTGGATACACGCATAAGCACGTATATACATACATGGCCCTCATGTATATGTACATTCTATGTATGTCATGTGTGATAAGGAGAATAAGATGGATGGCTTTGTTATTGTGAGCCAATTATTGGTCGGCGTCGCCATCTTGGAATGACGACTAAAGCGAAAGAATGAGCGAGTCCATGTCACGTCATTCGCAGTAATTGATGCATTCTCCGTCTGACCTCAGCCCCCTCAGTATCTCTCTCTCTCTCTCTTTATAAGTATATATATAATGCATATATATATATATAAATACATAACATATATATAGTACATGATATAGAATGTACAATGCACTTACATACAAACCTTATATCTATGCGCCCACACATTTATATAACAAGAGCTTTACAAAATGCGCTACATAAATGCCCAGAAATCTACAGATGCACATGTAGGTTGATATGATGTTACGTATGATGTTAGTTGCTTTGAAAGATTCCGGTCTCGAATCGTGGACGCTGAGCTGAACCGACTGTTGAATGTCGATGCCATCAGTTGGCTAATAAAATGCATAGTCAACATCGTTTTAAATGTCATCATTGTCATCAATACCGTCGTCGTCGTCGTCGTCGTCATCGTCAACACAGTTGCCTTTAGTCCTGATCTCGCTCCGACTTCTGAATTTGTGTCTCATTCAATTATCGCCGGTTAGTTTCATAAAGGTCGGACACAAGGGCCGTTTAACTCAAACGCCAATTAGATCAAAGGCTAATTCGATCAAAGGTCGATTAGATCAAAGGCTAATTCGATCATAGGTCGATTAGATCAACCGACATTTATTTCAAAGGTCTATTAGGGCCGAGTCGAACAGATGAGAGGCCAACTTGACGAAGTCGAACTAAAAGCGTCGAATCACCTGAAGCATCTGATCATCTGAATTCTTGAGGATCCAACGAACGAGAGGAAGGAAGGAGAGTGGGAAGGAGGGAAGGAGGAAAGAACTGGTGGAGGAGTGAAGGAATAGGGGAGAACAGGGAAAGGTAGGAAGAGACGTTGGAATGAGGGAACGGATGGAAACAGAAGAAGTTGGCGGAATGGATGGAGTGACAGGGGCCAACAAAATAAATACAGGTTGCATACAGTTGATATTTTATCGTTTTAAGACTGCGGTGAAATCTTGTGTGCAACCATTTCTTCTGTTTGTTTTTAGTCTATTTGTTTCTTCCGATCTATTTATCTTTAGCTCTTGCTTATTTATTTTCTTCTCTCTTCTCCTCTGTTTCTTACATCTAACCTTCCTCCTCGTTCTTTTCCTCTTCTTCCTCTTTAGTGAAGACGGTGTGTTTGTCCTGATTCCACTTGCAGTCCTAGTCTTGTTTGTTCTCCATCTTCCATCAGCCGACCAGACGAAGCCAATTCGGTTTCCGGCCAAGAGTCCCGTCAACGCAGGTACCAAAGGGTCGGTGTCTGCTGGAGGCAACCCTCATCTCCTCATCCACACACACGCACACACGCAGACACACACTCTCACACATATTATATCATCATCATCATCAATTCAATCAACATCAGCCGTGGTCGCTGAACATCCTAGAACGAGGGTTCAGAACTGCTCCCTTGACGGGTGGGGCGAGGTCCAAATTGTCGGACCTGGTGCTTCCACTCAAAGATTCGCGCCGATCGATGTAAATTATCGGCGTCCGCCAACAATAAACGGACGACATTAAATCGAAGCGTCACTCAGGAACTATGGAACCATGGAACATGGAACCGCCCCAACGTCGTGTGACAAAAGCTTTTCGTGACAAGCACGGAACCTTGGTGCCGCGTGTAAAGACGTAGCGGCAGCGGCAGCATCCGAGCAGTGGGCACAATGAAAGACTTCTCGATGTGATGGGAGTTCAAAGGTAGGGCGCTGATCCGCCGCTATTTCGATGACTTAATGGTGTATTGTGTCGATGGCTTCGCGTCAAAGACATCGCGTGAGGCGTTTACGCAGTCTCTGGCGATCCCTCAGATCAGAAGATGTGGCTCTTCAGTCAGGCAAAACAGGGTCTTCGTCTATTTTTATTGTGTTGCCACTTTCAACAATTCAACATTATCAAAAACAGCCGTCAAAGTCCTACCTACTCATCTCGAAGATCATCAGCGACAATAACCCAAACAGCAGTGACTCAGATGGCTTGTATGTGGTTATTAAATATTAGCATGCATATTTTCCTGACATTCTGTTTAACAGGTTTTGTGACATAGAGCTTCATATGGACCACAATATTGTAAGACGAGCGAAATCTGCTAGAATCTGATCTGGCTGCATGTAGAGTCTTGTATGTTTGTTATACACGCGTGCCTTCTTCATCAACCCACGCTTCTTATGCATTGGTGGGTCTTCAGCGAATGTCTTATAACTAGAGACTTTCCCTTGGCTTGTGTTTTGTGGCAGAGTTCTTAAAGGCCCGTTCCAAATGAGGCATTTGGATTCTAACTGTGGAATCAGAGATCAGCAGACAAATATAGGCCAAGCTCTTAAGTGGAATCCAGCACATAGGCTGTTCATCGAGGCCGATTTCGAATGCGAACTCTATCAGGGATTGATCGAGGCGAATATCTTAAGGTTACTGGAATTTCAGGGCGACAGATGCATCGGGGGCCGTTGATGGATTAAACGGTATCTCTTCTTTTCACGCCGCTGACGTCGCTGCAGTCTGCCTTGCAACGTGTGAAAAGGCCTACAACGGACGAGGCTCGAGTTCCTCCTTCTTAGTCAATATTCCCTTCACGTTTTCTCAAATGCGGCTTGGAATTCAACGCTGCGATTCGGCGATCAATGGATCCTTCGACATCAACCTGTGTCGTAGTACACTGTGTATGTATTTATGATATTAAAATAATGGAGTAATGGAGTATAATATGCACCTATATGGGCCTATGCAAACCATGAATTGATATCGGGGGCTGAACTACACATCGGATTTCGATCATCTTAGCACCTCCTCCTCCTCCTCCTTATTCTCCTCCTCCTCCTTCTCCTTCTCCTCTCCTCCTCCTCCTCCTCGTCGTCGGGCATTAAGTGAACGACGCTGTGGAAAATCGATTCTAGAAGAGGCTTCAGTTCTACGCCTCTTATAACAACTGGAGTCTCAATCGGCCGCCACATCCAATCCGCCCTTCTCGCCTACAAACAGAAGATCGCGCACGCTTACGCGAGCACTTGCAGCAGCTGCTGCTGCTACTACTACTGCTGCTGCTGCTTAGCGCTAGCCCAGGAAATAATATCAGCGTTTTGCTTAAGCAAACTCCAGAATGCTATCGGATTTGATGCCTTTCATTTTCAATGTCTTTGTTGAATTTATACGAAACCTTTTGTGACCATGCTTATTGAGTGCAAACAGTGGCCCGTAGCCGGTTATATAACACGAAACGCATGCGCAACTATGCAGCTGTTCAAGTAGAAAGATCTTATTTCTAAAAAGTCTTCTTTCTACCAGCGAATGATTTTTCCCTCGTATTTCTATGTCGCAGCAGTTTACCTGAATAACTGCGTCGCAACTAAACTCAAAGGAAGATGACAAATACTCTGCTACGTCAATGGCGGAGTTAGCCGGAATGCAATTGTGGGCGTTTGCCACGCGTTAATAAAGATTACTTACTTACTTAAGTACGTCTTCTACACTTGATCGTCGGACATTTTCCGTAATTGCTTTATTGTTTCCCCAGATCTCAGTTTCTCTTCTTCTCAATGCCTGGCTCCTAGGATTAAGTTTTAGATACTATTTAAAGTGTTCAAATTACAAAACGGACAGAAATCTTACGCGAAGATAGTTAAGTGAAATCTTTCTCAAAAAGCGTATCGAAATATGCTAGCCTTCCGCTGCTCAACCAGCCATTGGATAGACCAATGACATGACTCAGTGGGAATTTACTAAGAAATAATTCATATATTCTGTTTTTATCATTCTCCGAAACACTTCAATTCACCACCAGCTGATGTCATATATGTATATATATTGTAATGTATGGTATACAAGTCATTGCACATTACACCATTATTGACAATGCCTGAGACATCTGAGAGAGATACAGAAGGGTATATAGTTGCCTGAATATAGTAGTAGTAGTAGTAGAAGTAGTGGGAGTAGTAGTAGTAGTAGTAGTAGTAGTAGTAGTAGTAGTAGTAGTAGTAATTATAATAATAATAATAGGCCAAATAATAATTATAGGTCTAATAATAATAATTATAGGCCTGATGATGATGATGATGATGATGATAATAATAATAATAATAATAATAATAATATTAATAATAATAATATTAATAATAATAATATTAATAATAATAATAATAATAATAATAATAATAATAATAATTATTATTATTATTATTATTATTATTATTATTATTATTATTATTATTATTATTATTATTATAGCATCTTAGAGAGATATAAAGGCACATGGTTGGCTAAATATAATAATAATAATAATAATAATAATAATAATAATAATAATAATAATAATAACCTGGAACTGGTCGTCGAAACCCAGCCGACGGGCCCCAACCGATCCTCTGGGTCAAAGAGCCACACCGCCTGTCGAAGGTCAGCCGGCGGGTCGAGGTCTAGGAGACGTCGACGCTCGGGTCAGCGAAGCCCACGACGCAGGCGCTTTCGAAGCAGACGACGACGGCGATGAAGAGGAGGGAGTTGGTGGTGCTGGATGTTCGTCCGATCCACACCGGAAGTTCTTGCGCCCCATCGAAGAAACGCCCACAGAACGCTCTACACTTACGCGACCGCTAACTCAGGGTTGCTTCTTCACCACGACGCTTAAAGACAAGATCACGAGATTCGGAGGTGCAGCTAGTCGACCTGTTTCCAGTGTACCAACCAGGACGCCACAGCAGCTCTAGTTGCTCCAGCAACAATAGATTTGTATCATAATTGAAGTGACATAATAATAATAATAATAATAATAATAATAATAATAATAATAATAATAATAATAATAATAATGTGTGGTTTACTACGAGGTTTGATTTTCCAAATACCATGTAACAGCTCCTAACGTAATTTTTTGTTCTTGAGGGATTACACTTGTCTCGGGTTAAATAATAATAATAGTAATAAAAATAGCAGCATCAACAATAATGGTCTTCGCGTAAGATGCGGCGATTTTGTGGCCTAAGTCGCAATTGGTTTTAATTTGCATTTTTGCGTGTTTTCCTTCTCAGCATTTAAAGTTCGGCTGCTAAGCACTTCTGAGCCAATTTCTCGGTCACTTTACACACAATAATTTTGCACATTATAGGCTTCTTCCTCGTGTTTTGGTAATTATGTCACTGCACGTCGAGTGTGGCTATTATCGCTCGGTCAGACCCACTGGACCGATTAGGTCCGTTTCTCTTTCTGTCTCCCATTCAACCGCTGATGGACAGGGCTTCTTCTCCTCTTCGTCTTCGCTACGTGTCTGACCTCGCTTTCGGTGAGAAACCATCTATGGTAGATGCAGACGTTGAGATCATTACGAGGGACGCAGGTAGAATGAGTCTGACACTCAATTTCAGTAAGTGAGAAAGTGCACTTTCTATCTTCTTGGCATCATCCGCAGGCATAGCGATGCTAGAGGTCTCCATCCTTTCCTCCTACGACAATGGCCTTTTGGCACTGGCTCTGACCCGCTGGGCAATGATTCCGGGGCCCCTAATCCCGAAGCTTACATAACCTATAAACAAAGAGCCTGGGACCACCCAGTCATTCAGAACAGATCAGACAGTTCTCAAAACCTCAATAATGCCTGAATACAATGAAGCTAGATTTAAGGTAGTTTTTCACCCCCACTCTACTGATGTTTTCTGGCATTGCTCATAATTGCTTGTGGTTTCAGGCTGGACACCGAAAACTTGAGATACCCTTGTGTGTCCCTCGTAAATGTGCCTGTGGGACAATAGATGCAGTGTATGGCTCTCCTGGTCTTGCATACCTTTTGGGCTCTGGCAGAATCGCAAGACACGCCTGAACCAAGGATATCGTGTGGCGTGCCCTCGTGAAGGCTGGACTTAGTCAAGTAGTAGCAGCAGCAGCCATGGCAGCAGCAGCAGCAGCAGCAGTAGTAGTACTAGTAATAGTAGTTGAAATGCCTGTATCTGGATTGATTTTTGCATCGGTGTTGGGCGTATTACATCTGGAAACACATGGTACCAATGACCATAATTTATCCAGACGCAATCAATATTATACCTCTTCCTCACACTATTCTATGCATGCAGTCATTGTCATGCTGTTTGAATTTTTCGACGGACTGCGAAGTTCATCCGGAGAAGAAATGGCAACTGACAGGCACCTGCTCTGAAATGATGGCCATTTTGCGGAGTGAACGGGCCTGGAGGAGGAGGAGGGGCTGGCTGCGCGAGGGGCACTTGGTGGTCGAATATATTTGCCCAGAGCCTTGACTGGGCATTGGCTACGGACGGAGGAGAATGCCATACGGGTATTCGTCAATAATTGATCATCGTTGAAGACACAGCGGGACGACGACCAGAGGTTTTCATTATTTACCTAATATTCGCAACATTCAACGTGGACTACACGAAGAAAAACCCACACGACGTGTAGGGTCAGAGGAAGGAGGGATGGCTCCACACGGCCAAGCACAACCGCACTGCCAGGAAAGTCTTTAAATCAGTCGTCTGCCTTGCGGAATTCAGACAACAATCGTTACCAGGGAAATACAAGTCCTGCGCCGCTTGAGTATGAAAGACATCCGGATCCATTTAGAAATTAGGTGTAATTTGACATTGCTATTCCTTAGTTACACCGAGGAAACATTCCTATTAAGATCGCAAGATCGCATGAACAATAGAATTTGACAATCAATCAAAATTTTACAGTTCGCCGTTCAGAAAAAATATTTTAGATGACGGAAAAACAATTCAAGCGACGAGGAAATTGGAAAAAGACAGCTGGTGCTGATTCAGTATAACATATTCGCCGATAATTTAGGCAGCTTTCGTGTCGTTGATAATGAACATTTTAGAACTTTTGCCACTGAACGTTCTCTTCCCCTCTCTCCCTATCTCTCTCTGTATTTTTCCCTCTCGCTCCCTCCGTCTTGCTCTCTCTCTCCCTCCCTCTCTCTCTCTTTCTCTTTCTCTCTCTCTCATCTCCCTGTTATACTTTTCCGTAGGACAGCATTTCGACAGCATCTATATACATTTGCACAAACACAGCTTGTGCAAATGTAAATAGATGCTGTGTTTAAAATTGATCACAGTATAGATTAAAAGTTCTGTGAACAACGTTTCTAGATGTTTCAACGCACCACAGACATACTTCTATTTTCCTTCATGTTGGAATGTAAAGTCATGTAACCGATGTCGTCGGTCCAGCGGTGTTCCACCTTAAGCAAAGTATTCGAAAGAAGTGTTTTACAGTCGCCTTGTTTAGCCCCTCATTCGCGCTTATGTAAACGCACTGTATGATGCTATGGTTTAAGAACAACGAACGTCGTCCAGGTCAAGCGTAGTTCAACGATCATCAGAGTGACGACTTTCAGAGGAGATTGACGTAATCGCATCATTGCATTACCCAGTTTCCATAAAGATTTCGCTGCGCTATTTCAACTGAACTGATCCAGGATAGCGCCTTGCTTATCAGTTGCTTATCAATTATTGATATAAAATACGGTGGTGCTTTAGAAGTTCTTATATTAGAACAGCGAATATACAAACACCCATGTGTCACCATTCTTTTTGACACTATGTTGCGCTGACGGTGAAAGATGACATGTGAATCTGGTTATGTATCTGGTTATTTACTAGACGTCTTTGAGGAAACTCTTAAAGGCGTAGCTGCTTTTTCCTTTCGCACAGTTGGCTTTTCCAGTGATGTCTGCACTGTCGTCTTGTATTGTTTCTTCCTGAATCCATTCTCCTCGCCTTTCTTTCATCGATTCCAGGTTTCCTCTTATTGCATTTTGGCCGATTTGCCTTTTTTCTCTTGCTTGCGCGTCCTCTCTGTCCGTTAAATCACCGTCGATGTGCTTTTCTTTCTAGTTTCTGCTTCGCTGAACTAATTCTTCCACTTGATTTTCTAAACGTTTGATGTTCTCTTTGCTAATTATGTAGATCCAGGAGACGGTCTTTCGTCTTTCTAAGATGGATGCGACTTCCGCATGACAGTTCAATAGGTTAAGTCGAGATCATCCATCCCATCACACAGTTGCTGTTATCAGATAAAATACTGTAATGAGTGGTCGAGTATCGTCTGTTCTGTTTCGACTCACTGTTTCACGTTCCTTTCCAATCGACGCTTTAAACTATTTGTTTCTGTTTAAATTAGTGTCTCAGTAGTTCGATAGTTTAGTAAGATGGAGGTTTTCCTCTGGAGACGACCTTGTGCAAGTAATTAACGATCGTGACACATCAATAAACAGTATCCATATATAAACAAATATATACGACAATGAATACGAGAAACCTTAAAACTGGTAGGCCTAGAGAAATAGGAACACACAGGATAAGCAACAGAAACTGAGGCACTTGATATAGGAATATGTTAACTAAAGACCACAAGTGATATACGACCATTCAAAAGCCTCAAGCGCTAACTCTTGCCTTCTCAAAATAGAAACCGTCGATGAACGAAAGCGGGGGCTGCGTGTGAAAAGGTAGTTAAGGTAAAGTAAGGGTTAGTTAAAATAAGGTGAGGTGAGGTAAGGTAAGGTAAATTAAGGTAAGGTAAGGTAAGAGTTAGTTAAAGTAAGGTGAGGTAGGTAAAGGTAAGGTAAGGTAAAGCGCTGGGACATGGCTATTTAACACATCTAAACAGGGCGTCTTAAAATTAGATCAGAACATTTCTTGTGCATCAGCCGGAACAGTTCGGATTTTCAGCGGAAGAATGTTCCCGAAATACGGTCCAGTGTATTCTGTCAGCTAATTACAGGAGCCAGTATTGACAGAGGCACGCATCAGCATCGCTGTTAAATCGTGCTTGAGATGGCGTCGCCATAGTCAATACCTGTTAATATCCGGTTCAACACTGACCATCATCAAATGAGATCTAATTATCACCCGTCTCATTCTCGTTCCTTCAGTTGTCTTCGCTCCTTCAGACTTTAAATCATCTTCAATCGTTAAACGAATGTGTCCGGAGCGCACAGATGTAGACTTCGCCGTATAGGCCTAATAAAGTCACTCTGGAATACAACCAGATAATTTATTTTGCATGAGAAGAAATTGTTGTCTACTTGCTGGCCACAGCTTTTCCTATGAACCTCTTGTAATGCCTGCTTATGATCTTTGGTGTCTATTCTTTCGAGACATTACTGTTAAGTGTGTCCCATTCTGAGTGTAAATCGTCATCGTGACGACAGAGTACACACGAAATATCCTCTTAAGGGTCGAAGCTTTTAGTCTAATCCATTGAATCGAAACGGCAGATTCTCTAAGCACCACTCCCTCTTCGCTAATACCCATCAGTCGACGGCCCAAGCGACCTACTGATCGGCTGCTGAAGCAGAAGTAGTTGAGTTTTCGAAGGAGACGTCCATGCGCAAACCAATTTGCAATTTCAAATATTTACTCTTTTTATCTGTCCGTCTCCGAGGTGTGATAACGATGACGACCAGACGCGGCCGACCGGAAGCCATGAACCCCAGATCAATCAATCAACAATCAATATTTAACGAATGCTTCGCTTTCAAAAGCGATTGACTTGAGTTGCTTCATCGTCGTCGTCGTAATCGTCGTCGTCATCAATTATGACCGATCGAGCCCCGTCTCCTACAAGCGCCTCATGACAGCAGCCGCAGACAATGCAGAGGCTCCAGGTGGCTCGAACGAAGCGCTAACATAGCCACCGAATTCAACTGATCCTCCTTCTCCTGCTCCTGCTCCTCATCATCATCATCATCATCATCAGCCTCTTCCTCCTGCTGGTCCTCGTCGTCGTCCTCCTCCTCCTCCTCCTCCTGCAATCTCCTGGTAAGAGATTGGCCTGTGCAGGCTACATGACCAAAGAGACGCAACGCCAGGATAAGACCATAGGGGGCACCGCGGTCGATAACTTGTCCACCCGACGACAGCTACATAACTTGGTCTAAAGATAAATAACCACAAATGAAAAACCTCTTCTAATAAATATTTTCAGCATTTCAATCTAGACCAGTTGTCATCACAAGTCAATAAATCAATCAGCCAGCCAATCATTCGATTGATTAGCCAGCCTGCTGTATCTTTTTGTTGTTTCTCTGCATCGTTCTCCAACTCTTTGTCCGCTGAAGTCCTTGTCTGTTTGCTAAATAAGAAATTCCAATCTCCATTCCAATTTGAACCGCAGACGCAGTTGTTAGACGGCGATTGTGTTTATGTTAATCGCAGAAGCAAAAGAAACAAACGAACCTATTCCCCGTCTATTAAGTCAAGTCATGAGACCTTCATGACTGGTATAACTGGCCACAGACCCTCGTTGTATTCTGTATTGATTAGATATTCATGAACTGCGGCACCCATCTGATCAACATCACACTGAATTGAGACCAGAAAAGTTCCGGCTACCCATTTCCAGGGATATTCAAATTCGCACATACTCGATTAGAAATGATTCCAATTAGAGGGTACTTCATCAGTCTACTGTGGCATCTAATATAGTATGTTAAACACCCACTCTATCAGCTGACTTCGCTTATGGCGTCACCCATTTGCCACCAGGACCATCATCAGTTTCGCCACATATCGTAATGGTTAACTTATGCTCGGCACTTAACCCTCCTCCTTCGCCCTTACCATTTCCCTTGACTCTTTCGCCACAGATGTCGTGACTGGCGGCGGCGGAGATGCTCTGCTGCAGCAGCAGAATGCCAGCTGGTCTGCGTAGGTCTAATTGCATGGCTCCATGCTAGTTTTAGATCTCGCCATGTTGTTTAATGGTCTTCGTCAGCGTATATTCTCCTGTAAGGAACTCAACACCTACAGAGATGAAGCCAGCCATAACTGCCTATTTATGGGCGTCTGCACAGGTGCCTATTAGCCCTGCCCTCTCTGAACGGTACAACTGCTGAATGCAGGGCCGGATTAAGATCTTTCGAGGCCCTAAATGCCCAGCCAAACAGAGACCATGGAGACCAGAATTATCAGCTATTTGACAAAGCTAACGATACACTTGTTTGTAGAAAAAAGCAGCATGTCTATGTTTCCCTATTTAAGTCAGTATTAAGTCAAAACTAACTACATTACAAGCTTTCTTCAGTGTCACAATGTGTTTGAATTATGAAGCAACTCAATACAATAGAACTGAAATTTGAAAAAGCTCCTTTATGAAGTCCAGAAGTAAAAACTAGAGGTGCTGGAACTCCGCCACTGCCTTGTTTGGGGGTTAGTGCCAGTCCCAAGCCTGGATAAAGGAGGAGGGCGACGTCAACGGCCTCTGCCTCTGATGCTATAAGATGTCGTTAAACTGAGGAAATACTAGAGGTGCTGGCCGACCTCGCTGATCCCCCTGCCGTGCCGGACCTTAGGTAGCACCCTACCCTTGCCTTTTGGATTGTATGGCCCTGATTGAATGAGAGACAATAGAGTTATTTCATCTGCTGCCCTCAGTATAACTGGCTAGTCTGTCGTGTTCTTAGGCGATTCCTGATGATTAGTCCTAACCAGCTGCATGTCTTCCCCGTTGAATGCCACTATATTCACGGCATGATATGACATATTACGTCAAACTATGTTTCGTGTTCAGATACTATTATCTAGAAATACGTGAAACATATACGTCCACCAGAAGAAAACGAGTCACAGACTGCAAATGAGTCGAACTACAAATTATTTAACGAATGCTTTGCTTTCAAAAGCGGAGGAGACCTCCTGTGCAATTATTTAAAATTGTGTTTGATCACAATGTACATTAAATGCTCTTTAATGCAATCAATGTAATAGTAGTAGTCGTAGAGGTAGTAGTTGTAGGCCCTGGTGGTGGTGGTGGTGGTGGTGGTGGTGGTGGTGGTAGTGGTAGTGGTGGTGGTTGTGGTGGTGGTAGCATACAGAAACACAGAACATCTCCTCTTCAATAGCGATAGACTTGTTTTGTTGGCACTATTAATCGATCGTATTCTGAAATAGCCAAAAGATGGTCTTCATCTTGACCCGATCACCAATAAGCCATTTGCATCACGTGTTGTAGAACTATCTTTATGGCAAAGTGACTATCACCATGAGCATAGTTCAATTTTCAACTAATGGGCTGATGCCTCTCGCTCTGCAGAAACCGCATCTGATAGGTTCCTTAAAGGCGCTATATAAATGCTCTGATACATGGATTGACCCATGCAACGAGGTGCCATCATTCGCGTCCTCCCACCTCCTTCCCTCAGTGGCCTAGCGAAAGCGAGGCCACTGAGGCTTCACGTCGCTAGGCGACTATCCCTTCCCGTAGCTCTCCCTCCGCGCCGTGAATCAGAGAAGTTAAGGAAAGACGTCCAGCAAAAAATGAGGACCTAACATTGCCGACAAAAACAAGCAAAATAAAATAGAAAATAAACTTTAGGGACTAAACTTTACAGATAAACACAAACATACACATTTTGTCTATTATATTATTAATAACATAATAGACTAAGTAGAGAGGTTTATTTGACAACACAGCCATATAAAACTATATTAATATACATGCAGTATATATACATATATATGCATATATATAGATTACCCACCCGTCAGTGTCCTATATCATACTGATCACTATACTGCCCATTGAATATCGCATTTAAGTACTATTATACATAGACCCAATGTCGCATGGATATTTGAGTCTCTTTCAATAAGTACTGTAATAAACAAGTCAATGGTTTACCCTGGGTTCCTTGTCCATTCGTTAATATGTAGAATATAATATAATATAATATAATATAATATAATATAATATAATATAATATAATATAATATAATAGAATTCCAGGCTACCACACAACGGCGAGTCCGATGATTGCTTAGACGACCTTTAAGAGAGAGGCCTTTCATTACAGGTGCACCATGCAACGTTGGACGATACAGGTAGGCTATTCACCTTGCAACCCGCACTGAAATATAGGCCCAGGCGCAAGCATTCCAACATGCATGCAACAAGTGAACACAGAGCTATATGAAGAGAGAATATAAAACACACATGTATATAAATTAATTGGCTAATGCATATGTTTATATTTATATATATATATATATATCAATGTTTGAGATTGATGTTTGTAACTATAGAAGAGCACCAGACGCCTGTTGCCCTGATAAATAAGAAAGTAGTCTGCGATACTGCGATCATTTTGGCAAGGAATTCATTGGCAGTGCAGGAATTCGAGACATCACGCCAGACAACGGACGATTTGGCGCCACGATTAATGAAAAGCAGGAGGGGCTTTGCTTTGGAAGACTCTACCTCAATCAAATCCCACTGCCAACCTATCGCCGTTCGTTCGGTCTCTTGCTTCCACTCGTTCGGACGAAAGCCGTGTTTATGTGTAATTAGGCGCACATAATATACTCTCTCTCTCTCTCGCTCTCTCTCGCTCTCTCTCGCTCTCTCTCGCTCTCTCTCTCGCTCTCTCTCGCTCTCTCTCTCTCTCTCTGTCTTTCTCTCTCACTCTGTCTCACTCTCTCACTCTGTCTCTCTCTCTCTCTCTCTCTCTCTCTCTCTCTCTCTCTCTCTCTAATTCTCTTCACTGGCTTACTGATTAGGTAGCGGAATGTCATACCGCTCGCTCGCTCGCTCACCATACCACCAACCCACTGCTCACCCACTCACCCACCCACCCACTTACTCAACCATCCACTCACTCACCCAATCAGCCACTCATTTACCCACACACTCAGTAGTTGCATCGTCTAATGGTGGACTTCGGCTTATGTAAAAGAGCCTTTGAAATGAATGGGATGGAACTGAAGGATGCCGCTGATGCTTTACAGGGGCAAAGATAAGATGGTGGCGCTGACTCTGCGCTCGCAGCCTCTGGCTGTTCGCCTGTTCTAATCGCACGGTGCCTTCTGCCGTCCGTTGCCCCCGGATGCTGTGCCTAGGCGACGTCTGTCCCCCTCCGCAAGACCAGACTGGGCGTCGCCTGCGAACCAGAGACGATCTCTCACGACACCTGAGGGTGAGCGAGCAGCTGCCTACGACGACTGAGGCTGGAATCTATATGCCTTGGTACAAAGACGCCCTTCTCTCTCTGTCTGTCTCTGTCTCTGTCTCTGTCTCTGTCTGTCTATCTATCTATCTATCTATCTATCTATCTATCTATCTATCTATCTATCAATCTATCTATCTATCTATCTGTCTGTCTATCTCTCTCTCTCTCTCTCTCTCTCTCTATATATATATATATATATATATATATAATATAATATATATATAAAAATCTATAACAGACGAGAATGAAGAGGACGAGAGATTTCAGGAGCCTTCGCTCAAGGACGGATCCACTGGAGCAGCAATCCGTCTGTGGCCAAGGTCATAAAAACTGAGAAACTTAGAAAAGGCCACGAGAAAGAAGACGGAGAAATCCCTTTCCAGTGATCTCTAAGTTGAAATCGGATACATTAAATACGGGATCCGGACAATTCCCCCCTTGACATTTTCCCCCGGTCATTTTCCCCTGGATTTCATCCCCGGGCGTTTCAATAGGATAAAACCCCCATGGATATTTCCCCCAATGTCCACAAAGTGTAAACAATTTCTATCTATACGGACCTTTTTAGTGCTTTGATATTTGGGGTGGAAATACAATTTTTAGAAACGACTTTTAATATAGCAACAGATTGGGTAAACATCCCAATTTTATTAGTCATTTAGTTTACTTAATTGTCATCCCAATTTTATTTGACATTTACTTTATTTAATTGTTGAAATTTAATTGTTGAACAACCAAGCTTTTAATGCTTTGAGTCTTAATTAATTAATGTTTACTCACTTTGATGCTTAAGGTAAATGTTTAATAAAGTTTGATATTTACTCAATCTGTTGCTATATTATCTGCCATGAATTTGTTTAAAAAGCAGTTAAAAAACCATAGAGATTATTATTAGTATTATTATTATTATTATTATTATTATTATTATTATTATTATTATTATTGTTGTTGTTGTTATTATTATTATTATTATTATTATTATTATTATTATTATTATTATTATTATTATTGTAAGAATTATAATAAAGTGGCAAATGCTGATGATGGAATCCAAGTGAGCCTTTTAAATGAAGCAACGCATAGTCATGACTGTCAACATAAGAGAATCGTTAAATTCGGCAGACGAGCCAGGTGCCGGCAATCATGTAGCCTACTCTATTATACATGGAGTCATGCACACTCGCTCTCTCTACACATGCACATCTGGACTTCGGACTGTAATCTGACGCTGCAGCATTCCACAAATCCTTCTACAGCGGATGAAGGAATCATTCACCATCTCTTTAAAATCTTCTCTCTCTCTCTCTGCAATTCTTTTTTCCTCTACTATTTACCAGTCTATCTTTCTTTCGTTTCTTCTGTCTTTCTATCTGGCTTTCTTCCTTAATTACGCAATGCATACTTCTTTCCTTCTTACTTACTTTCTTTCTGTTTTTACTTAATTACGCACATGCATACTTCCTTTATTCCTTCCTTTCTTCTTTATTTCTTTCCTTGTGTGTGGCTCCAACCGATTAATCGCTCAATCATTGAATCCATCTAAAACTGAAACGCCTATTGTCACTAATCTTTCCAGCCGTCTTGCATTATTCTAGTTCCTCTGTAATCATGCGCTATATTCGCGATATGTTAAAATTAATGGCGCCAGATAACCTGAGTAAGCCTTGCAGTAATCTGACCTCTGACCCTTATAAAATCTCTCTATTCCTTAATAAATTTTCTCTTTTTTTACCAGCCTTTCAAAAAGGCGTCTTTGAGCGTTTTAAAGCCATTTGTTTCATGTGTTAGTCGTTATTAGATGGGCGTTTATGTTGAGGCTTTTAGAAAGAAGGAAAGGCGTTGCTTTAGTTAGAAAGTCCTAAGCTTCTTTGGTCGGTGAAGTTTGTTTTTGTTCCATCCAATAGTCGTTCGTTTATTCGTCTTTCTGACACTTCACATCCATCGTGAACAGCATCGTCATCGCAGAAGCAGCTGCTGCTGTTTCTTCTCCATTTGCTAATCGCTTGTTGCTTGTTCTCGTATGTAATATGCACCGTATATTATGCATATCGCGAATATATATAATATTCATCCATCGTACCAGCATCGTCATAATACTACGTGTGTGTGCGTAGAGAAGATAAACTGGGTCTTTGGGTCGGTCGAAGCGAGGGTGCGAAGGAGGGAATCTTGACGTAAACAGTCCATTGCTTCAATTTCTTCTGTTATCGCTCACCAGTATTCATCAGTCTTCCATCACGAGCAACGGACGAGGATTCGAAAAAAGCACCAACGGCGGCAACAATCCTGGAATACGGGAATCAGGAGATGAAGAGCTCTTTTGAAGTTCTTCTCTTTCATTCTTTTCACAGCTATATCGAACACGTGACTTGACCTAAACGTGCCACGACCATTACGCCACGATGTGTGTTAGTAAAGGGCTTATGTAGCTGTGTGTGTGTTTGTCCGAGTGTGTGCGTGTGTGTATGTCCATGCTTGCTTTCTGTGCACTTAGTTTAATGTGTGTGTGATACTTTATATGAGTTTAATTTTGCTTTCTGTGGCTTACAACAGATGGTTTGTAGTTTGAAAGACCTAAAAAAAACTCGTGACCTTTCTTCCGCAGCTGTGATCAACTTTGTTAAGCATCATTTGTTGCACTTTAGTTATGCTTCTTTCTCCTCTTTCTCTTCTTCCTCTTCCTCTTCTTGCTCTTGTTCTTTTTGCTCTTGGTCTCCTGCTGCTGATGCTGATTATGTTAAAGATAATATAGTATATTTGTCTTAATTAGAACTTCAAGCACAAATATGGCACCTTTCTCATAAGTAACACAGTATTGAAATACCATCAGTCATAAAATTGGGCTGAGATTTAAGTCGGCCATTTTAAACAAGCAATTTGTGCACCTTCACCAAAAAAGCTATTGCAATATAGATTGCAAAATCACTAACATAATGGTTAACAGCTTGCACAAGCAAACATTGGCCAGATAGGCAATACTAGTCCAATATATTGTCGCTGCAGTTCATAAACACAGATATTGTCTATATAGCAGCGCAGAATATTGACTATGTAATTGTGTACGCAGCATCTTTTATGCATGTTCATGCATGCAAAAGATGCTGCATGCACACATATTTATATATTCACGAATATTCGACTCCAGTTCATTCGATAAATGATCAAACTCCTTTTGTTTACTTATCTTTCTTGCTGAACTTAAGGGGTGCTTTCATCTTTTAGATAAATGACATAATGTGATGGTAATACACAAAAGGTGCATCGAAAAATCGAAAATAGCGCAGTATGCATTTCCACTGGGATAAAAAAAACTAGTTTAGACGCGTCTTAGAACACAGTAACAGTGCAGGTCTATAATTACTTCCAAACATGGCTGGCAGGTCTCGGCGTCTATGTAGACTCAGGCGAAATCCTATCAATCGGAACATGTGTTATGTGCTGTAAAGGCTTCATGTAAACAATAATAATCAAGAACAAATTAAACACATACAACAGTGATGCAATAGGGATTTTTATTGCAGTCCCTGTCATCGTGGCTAATTTGCATTCGCAGTAGTCTACAGGTCTAAAAGCTAGCTGCTTAGGCAGGCCTCCATTAGTCATTTCAAGTTTTATGGAACTGTAAGATAGCACACAGGACATGTACACAGCCTGGGGGTTAATCTAAATCTGCGCTCACAGCAACCAATGTAGACTGAACAACTAACGGCGCAGAAAATAGATTTTCGCCCCGTCCTTCGCAGACAAATTTATTCAATTATTAATCCGTTTGAATAGTTTCGCTGGCGCCAGACTGGAATCGACGGTGGATGAGCGACAGAAATTCCTTCACAATGGACACAATGAGCGCATAAAACGACTCTGTAAATAATTTACCGAAGACGTGGATTGGGCTTATAATAGGTGCAACGACGTGGAGTTTGCGCGGACTGTGTACGGTCGGCCTGGGCGACAATGACGCGTATAATGCGAATTATCGGTGCGCAACAAGAGCGCAGACAGAATGGCGACTTCACGGACGAAGCCAACAAACAGCAAAATGGAATTGCTATCAAAATGAACACTCTTATTAGCGACCGCCACACAAGACCTGCAGAGTTCCACAAATTCATGACACTTATTAATTTCAGCAATCTTATTGTCAGCCCAATTCAGCGCTCCAGTCAGATATTTTCCGCACCATGGAGATGGGACTTGGGGACCTTAAACAAAGGCCAGACGACGTGTAATAAGCTGACGCAGGCGAGCAGAGGCATTTCGACACGCCCATTTCGAGGCACTGAGGCAATGTGACAGGGTGCTTTGGAACACCAGGGAAGGCGGACGTATCTCTATTATCGGGTTTAGAAGATTGGCGCAGTGAGTTGTGCAGCCAAAATGTGACTATTGTTATTATTCCCCGAAGCATTGTTTTGTTAGATGGACCAGTGCATCTCGACGTCCATTTGCAATTCACGGCAAAACCCACGAGAGGCCGAAATAAACGAAAACAGAAATGTCTTCACAAGAAACGGAAACACGAGACGACCACATTTAGATTCTTGTATAGGCGTCACACTGGCTTCAACGTTACATTACTTATGCTTCAGAGCTTTCTTCCTGTAAAAGGCGCTTTACCAATTTTCCAGTGTAGCATAATTAGACATTTGTGAGCGTAAATTTTCCGATGATGGTTCAGCATGTTTCCAGAGCAGTGGACGTTTTCGTGACGTCATGCCGATGAGTCATCTGGTTGTTGATTTATTTGTGCGCGCGTTGATCACCTAATCCACCCAAGACTGTACTATAGCCGAAGACATTATGTACCAGCTGGTCTCCCTCCTTGTCTCCTCCCTGCGATTGCAATTAAGTAGACTGAATAGAGTCACTAAGAGAATGACACGGGTCAATTGGTACTACTTCGGTCGTAAAAATGACTACTGATTCGTCGATATGCTTTAAAAAAAATTTTATCTGAATTTCTGCTGTACATTTGCTAAGTCGTGGATAGAACTGGGAAAGACAATTAATTCGCTTAGATTAGCTTGGATTACTAATCGAACAGATGAGTTCTGTAGGCTGAAAAGCAAACGTTCATTTTGCTCTTCCCTGTCTTCAGGAAGAGAGGATACATGCTTCATATCAGCCAGGTCGTTCGGTGCAACTAACTCGGCCAAACGGCTCTCAATTAATAGCCAATGCCGACAAATGCCCAGCGCCATCTACATAGGGGCACTCTTCCCGTTCTTAGCGCAGCAATTAGCCAGCAGTCTGCGCCAGCAACATTTTCCATGAGTTCGGACAACCTGATAAGTCGGCGATGCTGCGTGTGGCCTGAGTCTCCTTCAGGCGAAGGAGGGATCACGACCACTTCCCCTTCATCATCATCTTCGTCGTCGTAGCTCGCCATTAATTCACACACGTCAGCTGACTGAGTTTTGTCGTTGCGTCGAGCATGATATATATACGCGAGGCCTGTGCTCGAGAGGCGAGTGTTGTGCTGCGTTCCGCTTAGGCCCGACATTTCCGGGCGCGCCCAGATAAGATAAAGGAGAGCATTAAGGTTATTTACTTCGTTTGGGTCAGAAATGTCTGGAATGGCCTGCCATAATTCACCGCGCGTGCGTGCTCCGTTCGGGTGGTTACTCACTCACTCGCTCGCTCCATCCCTCCCTCCCTCTCTCACTCACACGCTCACTTCTTCCTCTGTTAGAGACTTTCAAGGTTGTAGCCGCCTTCATTAACCATAGCCGCATCACTCGGTTGCTACGCTGGTCAGCTGGTTTGGTGGTGGTGTTGGTGGCCTTGCTAGTGGTAGTGGTGTGTTGGCGGTGGTAGCATATGTTAGCGTATAAAGTGGTATAATGCAGTGATTGACTTCAGCGAGCAAGTAAGAATTATGAATAGATAGGAGGCGGAAGATAGACAGATTGATGGAGAACTAAATCAGTGGATAGGTGGATGGGCAGATGAACAAGTGGTGGCTGTGTGGATGCATGGGCGGAAAGATGTGTCATACATACATAAGCTGATGAGTAAATGTACTGGCGCAGGTGTGGACGTGTGTATGGACAGGTGAATTGCAGTTTGGGTGGTCTTGATAGTGTGTAGATGGGTGAATCGATAGATAATGCATCACAGCTTGCAAAGCCTGTAAACATAGATTGATAAATTAATGAAAGGATGAATTTGTAGATGATAAGCTGCATGGATGAACTGCAGTGGAACGATTGGACAAGCAGATGGAAGGATGAACGACGTCAAAGGAAAATGCAGACAAAAGGTGGTTGACGAAGGAGGAGTGGGCAACCTTTTCCTCAGATGGTAAGCGCAGCATCGGTAAGTCGCACGTGGAAGCTGTTGTCAGCTGCAGAATCCATTTAGAGCTGTTTGTTCTGTAGTCGATTAGGAAGCGAGAAAAGTCGGTCGACGAGTGGAGCCACAAAGGCTGGCGAACATACGCAGCCGATTGGAAGACTAAATAACACCACACCTGCTCCTTGCTCTTCTAACTCGCACTGTGTTGATAACGCGCAAAGCAGGAAAACGAACATTCTTTAACTAACAGATTGACTGAGTTTGCTTGACAGCTCACTGAAAGCTTTACTTACTTACTTACTTACTTAGTTAAGTATTTAATTCATTCGTTCGTTCATTCATTCTTTTATGCATTCGTTCTTTGTGCGTTCTTTCGTTCATTTATTCATTGAGAGTAATTATATAGGGCCTTTATTCAGTTGAATCAAGCAGACTCACTTGAACTTCCTCTGTTAAAGGTGTGTTGTTCTTCATTTACTACATTACGTTACGGGTTGTGATGCAAATTTAAGTAATCTGATGTGTGATTATTTAATGTGACGTGGTGGGATAATATATAACGCCATTATATACGTCTCAAAAGTCTGACTATTAACAAAAGAATGCTGACCTGTAGTGAATGCTTAATAGGTTCACGGTTGGAAAAGAAAATGCAGAGCTATCGAACTCAGAAACATCAGGCCTAGGCCTACCATATATTCTCTTGTCTAGTCTTATCTTGTCCTATCTTATCTTAACTTATCTTGTCTTATCTTATCTTATCTTGCCTTGCTTTGTCTTGTCTTGTCTTTTGTTATCTCATCTCATCTCACCTCACCTTACCTCATCATATCTCATCTCATCTCATTTTATCTTATCTTATCTTATCTATTCTATTCTAATCTAATATTATCTTATCTTATCCTATCTTATCTTATCTTGCCTTGCTTTGTCTTGTCTTGTCTTTTGTTATCTCATCTCATCTCACCTTACCTCATCTCATCTCATCTCATTTTATCTTATCGTATCTTATCTAATCTAATCTATTCTAATCTAATATTATCTTATCTTATCCTATTTTATCTTATCTTATCTTGCCTTGCTTTGTCTTGTCTTGTCTTTTGTTATCTCATCTCATCTCACCTCACCTTACCTCATCTCATCTCATTTTATCTTATCTTATCTTATCTAATCTATTCTAATCTAATATTATCTTATCTTATCTTATCCTATCTTATCTTATCTTATCTTGCCTTGTCTTGTCTTGTCTTTTGTTATCTCATCTCATCTCACCTCACCTTATCTCATCTCATCTCATCTCATTTTATCTTATCTTATCATATCTAATCTAATCTATTCTATTCTAATATTATCTTATCTTATCTTATCCTATCTTATCTTATCTTATCGTATCGTATCGTATCGTATCGTATCGTATCTTATCTCATCTCATCTCATCTTATCTCATCTCATCTCATCTCATTTCATCTTATCTTATCTTATCTTATGCATATCTTATCTTAGATACATACATGAACCAAGAATCAGAATGTATGGCATAGATAAATGGTAAGATAAATGAAACTAAATACACGAAGCTCGGTCGGAATTGCATCGACAGGTGGCAGCAGACAATCGAGATTTACGTAAATATTTCTCTGTAATCTCGATCTCTGTTCCCCGTAGCTGCGTTTTAGCAGCTCTTCTCCACAAGTCCTTCACTCTCAGCTGAAGGCATTGTATTCAACCAGTCCCACTTCGAGCTTTCTTGTTATTCTCAAGTTTATTATCCCGGCTGCAATGCCACAAGCCGTTTTGCTCTGTTCTCTCTTTACTCGGAATCTACTCACAACCAATTTTGCCCAAATGATTTTTATCAAGCCACTGTGCTTTTTAAAGCCTGTTTACTTGTTTTTAGTGCTGGCAAATACAACTGCAAAACTGCTAGCAAGTAGTGCAAAGCGATGAAAATGTACGACCTAAGATATGTTGCGCAGCTATGAGGGCAAATAAGAAACCACGATATTTTGACTCTGCAACAACCCAATTTACGACAATGACTGCAATTAACATTGCAACTATCCGACAATAATTACCATGCAGAATGTTATACACAGGTGTACAGCATACTTACATAACACATACATTCGAACATATCTATATAGGAACACATGCATACACCTGTGCACGTAGATGACGACACATGCACATAACGCACACGAGCATACATAAGGACACACTTGCATAAGTAAGAGCACAGGAGTATACATAAGGACACACTTGCATAAGTAAGAGCACAGGAGTATACATAAGGACACACTTGCATAAGTAAGAGCACAGGAGTATACATAAGGACACACTTGCATAAGTAAGAGCACAGGAGTATACATAATGACACACTTGCATAAGTAAGAGCACAGGAGTATACAGACGAACACAGAAAGAAGTATGGAGCAATATATTGTTGGTGATTTGGCGGCTTCCTTTCTTAGTGCATGGAAGTGAATCGATAGCCTAACAAATTCCGTCTACGTGTTGCTCATATTTCAAAACGAATCGGACACGCTGATTATTAGGGCAAGAAATTCTCCCAGCTCACATCCGTTCTTCAGCAGAAGCCTTAATCCTCGACTCTCGTCCAGCTATGCCAGCTACTTCTGCTGCTGCTGCTGCTGCGGCTGTTGCAGATGCTGTACCACCCCTACCCACACCAGCAGAGGCTTCGCCAGCTTAGTTTACTCCATCACTGTCATCAGGAGGAACAGTGGTAGCAAGAAACGGAGCTTATACAGGTCTTCCATTTGACCGCCGATTCGTTCCAAGTTTGATTAAAATTAATTTTACTTTGTGCAAGTTATTTAATAATTCTTATTCATTTTCCTAAATGACGAACAAGGAATTAAGAAGAGGCTGAATATAGAAGAAGACCTAATACAATGGATCATCAGGGTTTCTTTGGTCACATATGCAGCCGATGATTAACGGTTGAAAGATCAAGAGACTGATGTTGGGAATTATGTTAGGCACGACAAGAATATAAAGACCTCGAGCAGAACGACTTGAAGACATAGAAGACTGTTTGTCAAACAGTAGTTCTTAATTCTGGCAGCGCGCGGCAGAAACGTGTGGAGGGAGAAACGATCAAGTGTGTAATGGGCACTTCGAGATGATGATGACGACGACAATAATGATGATCATGAAGATTCATTTTACAATGTAGCCTGCAGTATTATCCACCTTCATCTCTCTGGATCACACCTATGAGTTTTAAGTGGTTTAGAAGAGTGTAATATGAGCTATTTTGCTATCTTTCCCTGCTTACCTTACCTTGCCTTACGTCATCTTACCTTATTACCATAGTTTATGGAGTGTTGTCTCTAAATCATGTAAAAAATAAAGAGATGGATTCAATTATCATCTGTCATTTATGATAAATGCCTGGGAAGGTAACTAAAGGTTAAATCGCTCAGCTCAGCTCAGTCGGCTAGATGAGTGCTAGTTTAAGCTTAGACGAAAGCTTTTGCACGCCTGATGTTCGTCAAAGCCATATTTAAAGGCAGTAATATTAGATGAATTTCATAACGAGCGCTTTATTGAATGTCAAAGCAAAGCTGGTGTCCCAAAGCTATTCAAATCATACGTAGATGGCATATAAGAGATTCTGTGTATACGTGGTCATAATGTATTGCTTTGGAAGCTAAATCGAAGACTGTTTGCAGCTATCTGATGCTTTCAAACGATACATTGCGAACAATAGGCTGAGTCAGGATATGGAACACTTCAGGATATGGAACACTTCGTATGCATCCATATGAAATGTCATTTATTTTCACCATAAAACGTAACATTTGGTTGTCCTGGTGTAATTATCAGCACGGCTGTCTGCAGACACTCGATGCTCTAGACAGCCGGATTTCAAAATCTGATGCAGTCCACAGGGTCAGATAATCGCGCGCTAATCGATCGGTTCCATCAGTTAATTAAGTAGGCTGTACAAAGCAGTATCTGCTAGCAACAGGCACTAGTCGGAATACACCTAATCTTACAGTTATATCTACTATGCAAACCACCCTTACAATGTAATTATAGCCAGACAATTTATGTATGTCCTCGTTCTAGTAACATAAGGGTCTGGTTTTACTTACAATACTGTTTCAAATGTAGGTTACATGGTAGACGGCTTTGGCTTGGAGTCTGCGCTAATGATACCGTGCTATTCCTCCCAGCAGCTTCTGTTGCATGTTGCATGGTTTGGAACAGATATTGTCTGTTTTACAAGGCGCTTTGGGACTCAACGTCGAAAATAGACGTTTTTCTGCACCTTTGCGTCAAGGGACATCACAGATTTAGACCAAGAAAGGAATATGTCATAGCAACAAATATTGTTTAAAACTGATACGTAAAGCGTAATAATCGATGTCAAAATTCAACGAATTGCAGTAAGATTATCGGTTTTCTGAAAGGACTCATGCCATAAGTTATTCTCAGCGCCACTGCGAGTCATGCAGAGGCCCCCGACGTGTAGACTGATAGAGTAACAAGCAGACGGACGACAGAAAGACGGGCACATAATGATTCAACGTACAAAACGTTCTTTTTTTGGAGTATTTTGCAATATTTAATTAAACAGCACTGCAGTGTGTAATTCATAAATCACGCTCGACATCTAAAGGTGAGAGTGTTGAAAATATCACTTATCACGTCAAATCCTAGTAATATATACATATATAAATATATACTAAATATAGACATAGATATATATAGGCCTGATATGATACATTTGACAGAGGATGTACTTCAGAACTTAATAATGCCAATTTCTGATTTTCTATAGAGCCAAAACTTAATTTCTCGGCTTTTAATAAACTGTACATACGGTACATACGTCTGCATGTGTACGTAATATCAGTGCCTCTGTATATTTATATGAAGCCTGTAAACTGCTGCGGCCTACGTGTATGGGGAATAATGAATGGTGCTTAAGATTATGACCCATACAGATTCAAACGAGAGAGGGTGGTCGGATCATGCCACAGACATATACACAGAGACCTGTATGTCTACAGAGGTCTTCAGTTCTGCATAGGCCTATAGGTCTACTGAAGCCTATAGGTCTACAGAGGTCGACAGAGGGTGGCGACACATAAACACCGATATTTGGAAATTGTTTAAAGACATGAACCTATAAAGTCTAGCGCTATATATAATCATCGAACGATTTCGTGGACGCTGTCGCCGTCTTCTCAAGTTCTTGATATGTTGACAGAGCTTATGTCTTAGTTGTGTATATAAGCATATAAAGTATTTATTATGTAGTATTCTGAATACTTTTAGACATGCAGAAGGAATATGGACCTACATAAGGATAAGCTCCAGTTTTGTATACTAATGTTTTCCGAAGTGATTTCGTCTTATTTGAAATTTGTCCTCTGGTTGTTTCACTGAAGTTTTCCTCTTTCAGAAGGGTAAGGAATTCTTTTGAAGCAATATGGGTAATGCAGCTAAAGAAGGGCGACCTAATTTATTTACATTTTATATAAATTCATATAAAGAACATTTTCAATAACCGCGATCAGAAATCTGTGCAAATCAACAAAAATCATATTGCGTCGATTGATCTGCTAGCGATTGTAAACGACTAACTGTAAAACGATAAATTTATACGCAATTGCGCACGAATATATAAATATATATATATATCTATACATATATATAGATTAGTGAAATCGGTGAATTCTACGTTACCTACTTGCCGAAGTCACATCTTGGTTCCCTCTCTTGAACCAGTGCTTCTGTTCGCTCAAACATCTCTTAACAACTCTTCTCATCGTTTTACTGGAAACCCTTCTGAATTCGTAAGCTAGGCCAAAAACGTAGCCATAGGCCTATATGTCAATATTCTGTGAGGTACGCAGGCCAGAAAGTGATGACAACCGGAATAAATGCGATTTTTCCTAGGCCCAGAAGACGGTTGATGATGGCACATTGCTTCGATGTCGTCATTTAATAACAATGTTACATGCCACGCTATGCATTAACATGGATCAGTTTTCAAATTCATGGTTCAGTTGGAAGAGGACAGAGGCATGCATGAACGACCTTCGGTTCGTCTATTTGACAATTTCATTTGTGTTTTGAAGTTGAGTCGGTTGTGTGCTTATGCATTCCTCCCGATTCAATCGCTATAGGCCTTATTTTGATTGAGCCCTAAATGAGTTCCAGTTATGCTAAATCAGGAATTAACTACACACCAGTGGGTGGTTTACCCAATGTGCTGTTCAACAGTCAACACACTCGGACTGATTCCCGTTGGGACTAAGATCACCGCAAGCATGTAAAGTAACTGAAATGGCGAATAAAGCAAAGTGTGGTTTAACAAAGTTGCCTTTGCTCTTCTATTTATTGTTTGACTCTATTTTCCTAAAGTAAGTTAAACAGCGGTAAAGGACAAGAATGAAACTGAATTGGTCACTAGCCAAAACAAACAATAAATGAAATCAAACCGTCTCATTAACCGTACAAACTGTGGATAGAAGTACCAGGCACTCCACACCCCTTTCCTCAGACCCCTTCAACTCGCCACCCTAATTATATTTCCAGAACATTGCCAGCTCTGACTGAAGCTTCGGCAAAGAAATATGCTGCCATTTATGGAGCGCCATTCAGAGCTCTTCATTTATACTTGCGTCAATTTATTTCGGTTATGCTGACCCGAACATTGTCTAGAATACTCTATTTAAGCTGCTGGATTCACTAAACGATAAACTTCTTTATTCAAATCCGCGACCCTACGGTCATAGATTAAGGGTTGAAGCGATACTCACGAACTTTCTTAAGGGCAGTGAAGCAATATGCAGAGGGTTACTCACCACCCGAATCCACGAAAGATCCAGCGGACACTCCCAAACAGAGACACGCCGCCAGCAAGTGATTTATTGCCGTGTATTGGCCGAATCTGGCCATCTGGTGAACGAGAATTCTATTTCTGCCCCGAAGAAGAAACGTGATTCGACGACGAAAGACGACACACAGACACGGACGCACACACAGACAGTCTGTAAAATCTGTTTGAGTGACTGTCAGGCGATGATCGTCTGCTTTCTCGACAAATGGCGCGAAAGCGATGACGACACCGAAGGAGACACTTGACAGTGGCAGCGGTGACGTCTGTCGGGATTACCATAGCGTGATTTCTCTAGCGTAATCGCGCATCGTCGCTACATGCACCGTCAGAGGGCGCGCGAGAGAACGAAGGAAAGAGAGCGAGCGAGCAAAGCAACCGAGTCCACTGACGATAATTTAACTGTGTCCTCTGCATCCATCGTCTGCCAGTTACACTAGACTATCTCTAAGCGCCAAGTTTCAGCGCTTGACTGGCGCTTTCGCTGTTGCTGCAGGCTCCAGTGCCTCTGCCTCAACTGCTGCTGATGCTGCTGACTGGGTGTATGGATGGAGGATATATGCCTGATGCAGTCTGTTGCATTGGTCGCTACAGCAAGAACGCTCTCAGAACGTTGCCGCTAGTGAAAAATTTGCATATACTGTGAGAGACGCCGCAGAGATAGCGGCAGGGATAAAGAAAGAGACAGCGGAAGGTACAGAGGCAGAGACAGAGACAGAGGTAGAGGTAGAGGCAGGACTAGGAACCTCGACTTCTGCCCAGTTTTTTATCTGGGCCTCTTTGGTAGAGACTGAGAATTTGGCAACAGGAAGTGGCAGAGAAAGGGAAAGGCAAAGAAAGAGAGAGGCAGAGGCAGAGAAAGAGACAGAGAAAGAGAGAAAGACAGTGTTTCTGTGTTAGAGAAAGAAAGAAAGAAAGAAAAAGAGAGAGAGAGATAGAGAGACAGACAGAGAGATATACAGAGAAATATCATTG